>CM035095.1:41491271-42091271 GCA_020205505.1 Panax japonicus | reverse complement strand
AAATTTTATTTAATATAAATTATTATTTTTTCAAAATTTAAGCAAATATATATCATACTTATACTGATATTAATAGTAAGGAAAAAATGTTTGTACACAGCTGTGTATTACACAGTAGGCTATATCGACGATTTTTTGGGCTATAGCGACGGTTTCACCCGTCGTCATAGCTATTCTGGGCTATGGCGACAGTTTACCAGTCGCTATAACCCAAAAAATCTGTCGTCCCTAGGCCTACTGTGTAATACACAGCTGTGTATATACATATAGCCCTAATAGTAATATTAATACTATTACACAAATTTAAGCAAATAGTAATAGTAATATTTATACTATTACACAAAGGAAAAATTAGATACATATTATTTTGAGATGTTATTATTTTAAATTGAATTCATACTTTTTGGTATCGTTTTATTTTTTCTGAAAAATGGAAAAGAAATTAATTGAAAAACTATAATAAAAGTATCAATAATTTTTTAAATTTTAATGAATATAAAAATTATTAATGTACATTATTTTGAAAGTGTTTTTAATACAAAATAATAATTTCTTAATACTTAATTTAGTCACATCAATGTTAAATATTTTATTTTCAAACTTGGTTTTAAAAATTAAAATGAGATTCTTTTTGTATAACAGAGAGAGTAATATTTTTATAAGTTTTTATCATAATATTTTGAGATGTTATTATTTTAAATTGAATTCATACTTTTTGGTATCGTTTTATTTTTTCTGAAAAATGGAAAAAAATAATTGAAAAACTATAATAGTTTTGATTTACATTTATTAGTGAAGTATCCTATTTTTTCGCATTTATAACATTGAATTTTATATTTATCTTTTTTATTACTACTCTTTCTCTTCATAGTAGATTTTTCAAGGGTTTTGTTTTTAGAAGATTTCTTAGAAGAACGTCTTCGGTAAGATCTAGAAGGTTTAAAACTTTGTTGTTTTTTAGCCTTTTGGGGATACTGTAATTTTGTATCATAAAAGAATTGGTCGCAAAATTCTCCTATCTCATGTCTTTTAGTAAGATTCTGTTTTTTTCATTAATTGTTGAAGTTTCATATCATTACATAATGATAATCCCTCTTCAATAATTACTGAAATGAGATGGCCATAAGAATACTGGTCATAAGGAATACTCATACGGTTATGTTTATCTCTTAGTTATGTATTTTGTAATTGTTTAATTTCATATTTTAATATATTTATTTCACTTTTAAGATCCTGAATAGTAGTAGGTTTTTCAGTGGTAGAAACATCTTGTATATGTTTCATGACTTCTCTCATGCTATATTGATTAATGGGAAAAATATCTTCTGTTTTTTGATTTTTATAATAGATTTCTAAAAATTTTAATTTTATTTCGGGATCTTTAATTTGATCGGCTAAGTCAAGGAGTGATTTTTGGGTGTCAGTTAAGACATTGATACTTGGTCCTCCAATATCTAAACCATTCATCTCAACGATAGCTTTCCAATAGTCAGCTTCAGTAGTTGTATTGCAGTTATTAATTGTACAGGTTTGACATTGTTCATTATTAGAATCATTGTCAGATTTAGAATAGATTTCAGCTAAATCATCATCTGAGTTTGATTCAGAATTACTGCTTGACAAACAATTAAGAATTTGTTATTGAATGTCCTCATCAAGGGACATTTCATTAAGTTTCTGTGTCTTACCATCAATATTCCATTCGTAAATGGTCTTACCATGGTAAGATTTTTGAGAATGAAGAAAGTCTTTTTCATACAGAATATCCTGAGGAGTAGGTCTGGGGTAATAGTACCTACTAGGTCCAGATAAAGCCATTCGATTTATAGGTTTTTGACTGTAAGTAGTTTTATTAATATTCTGCATTTCCTGAAAATTATTTTGGATTTCCAAAATATGAATAGGAGAAATATCGTCAGTATTATCTCCATCACTATCAATATTATTATTACTGGTATTAGAAGAGGGTTGTCCATTAGAATTACTTTTGTTATTAAACCGGATTTTATCATTAAAGACGTCATTTCCCTAGTAGATAGTGGTGCTGACATGAACTGTATTCAGAAAGGATAATTCATACCAAATACTTTCAGAAAACCACTCAATCTTTAACTAGTGCAAGTGGTAATACTATGAATATTAAATATAAAATTCCCGAAGCTTTAATCTGTAATCAAGGTCTTTGTTTACCTACTTCTTTTGTTCTTATCCGAAATATGAATCAAAGTATCATCTTAGGCACCCCTTTCTTGTGTCTTTTAATGCCCATTTCAAAAATTGATACTTTGAAAATTCATACTACTCTTAACAACAGACATATTATTTTTGAATTTATTACAAAACCTTATACTAAAGAATTAAATCAAGTTAAGTACATGATTTATTCTAAAGAAAAGCAAATCAATTTTATTCAAAAAGAAATAAAATTTCTTACTACAGAACAAAGAATTTCACAACATTCTTTACAGGAAAAAATAAAGTTAATCCACGAGACTTGTGACGCCCCCGAAATAGGTATACATTACCCATCTTGAGTCGCCAAATACATGGTACAGAAATCAAATACAAACTTCTTTAATACAACTGTCGTGTAAAAATACGACAAAATATAGCTGAGTTTTTTAAAACGAATACTGTCTTCTAGACAATATCCACACTCAATGAAGTCCTCATTACAATTATTATCACAATATTTCATAGAATAATGAGGACTACTAAAGCCACTTATCCTGGACCATTACTCCATTTCTCGACTCGTCCCAACTATATTCTCATTTCCTGAAGAGAACAATGAAAGAAAAAGGTGAGCTCAACTAGCCTAGTAAGAAATATTATGATTAAGATAATGCAGAATAAATTATCATTAGCCTTCAACCGTATAACAACTAATAGAATACAACAGACAACAAGTTTTAGATCAACAACTACAGCGGAATAAGCAATCCATTAGAAGAGTCAAGTAGAGCATGATATCTACTATCTTCTATGATTTAAAAAGTTTTTCATCAACTTTATCGCTGAGACTCAGCTTAATAAATAAACCACATCATCGAATCATCCCTGCACTACGGGCCAATGATATTCATGTAATCATCAATGGTCATGATTATACCGAATAATCCCTGGTCATAATCATACCAATAACTGTCCATCAATGCACTACGGGCCAATGAGGACTTTTACCACGTCATTTATAACATTATGGGTCATGATTATATCGAATGATCCCTGGTCATAATCATACCAATCAACAGTCCATCTATGCACGTAAGCCAAAGATGACTTTCATCACAATATAAGCATGAGAATGATGACAATGATATAAGAATTAATCAAACGAAATCAAGGATAAATATTAAAGACTTTAAATTTATCCAGAATTTAAAAATATCCAAATTGTCAACATGATACTGCTTTGTAGAGTAAAATTCAATAATAATATTTATGTACCAAAAATAATTTGGACATAAAAGAAATATATTTTCCGGGTAAATAGTATCCCGTGAATAGTATCCTGTGAATAGTGCTTCAGGAATAGCACATCGTGAATAGTACCCCAGCATGAAAAGTACCCCAAATATCCGAGTAAATAATATTCGGGTTAATAATAATTGGGAATAACCCACGAATAGTACTCCGGCATGAAAAGTGCACCGAATACCCGAGTGAATAATATTTGAGTGAATAGTAATCGGGTGAATAATAACCCATAAATAGTAATCTGTCATGAAAAGATCAATAATTATCAAGAAAGCTCAGAATAATATTTTCATAAAAAAATACTGGATGAAGCGCAAATATCAAGGATATTCTACTAATTTTATGGAGTATAGAAACCAAAACTCTAACAAAATGAGTTTAGAATTCAAGATCTGAAATGAAATAATATTACTTACATACTACAGAGTATGTAAGAAAATATTATTTCAAGTGAATATTGAACAAAAATAACATCTCTTACAACTGTTGAATGAAAATAATATTCCAACGAATATTTAACGAAGTTAATATTCCTACGAATATTGAACGAATATAATATTCTTTATGAATATTGAACGAAAATAATATTCATACGAATATAAAAAATAATATTTATTCAGAATATGAAATAAATAATACCCCTTACGACTGTTGAAAGAAAATAATATTCCTATGAATATTGAACGAAATGATATTCCTTACGAATATTGAACGAAAATAATATTCATACGAATACGAAAAATAATATCTCTTCAGAATATGAAATAAATAATACTCCTTACGGTTGTTGAACGAAAATAATATTCCTACGAATATTGAATGAAAATAATATTCATACGAATACGAAAAATAATATGTCTTCAGAATATGAAATAAATAATACCCCTTACTACTGTTGAACGAAAATAATATTCATACGAATACAAAAAATAATATCTCTTCAAGATATGAAATAAATAATACCCCTTACCTCAGAAGAAGACTGGATACTGGAGTAGTGAAGTAGCAGACTTATCTTCTTCTTTCTCTCTATAGCTTCTCTCTCTATAATTGCTCTTGTGAGACTTAGTGAATTGGTGAGAATGAAGGAAGAATGAGCTTCTATTTATAGAAAAATATAGTTTCGATAATTGCACATTTTGGGGCTCGAAATATTACAGTATAATACCTTCATCTTTTCCTTCATTTTTAATTTAGTCCTGCAAGTATTATCAAACTTGCACCACATCCCCTAATAGTTCATCATGTGAATCAATAGTTCAATGATGTGAATCAATAGTTCTATACATGTAAAAATACGAATTACAGTATAGTACCTCCATCTATACCTTCATTTTTAACTTAGTTATGCAAGTATTATCAATCTTGCACCACCTCCCTTAATAGTACATGAGTGTGAATCAATAGTACACACATGTGAACAAATAGTTATAATCATGTGAATTAATAGCAATTAATTGCTCATTTATCCAATTAATTACCCCGATTGGTCAATATAACTTCCAGATATCAATTATTATCGAAATAAATGTTGATTTCCACTAACACTAATAATCTCAACACAATGAAACTATCAATTTTATCTTTAATCAACACGAACTTATTCATCATTAATATTATAACTCACAATATTTAACAACCAGGTCGTTCCCAGGAAAGAGGGGGCTTTCCGATAAGGATTTCTTCTTATTGGCGCGCAATTAGGTGACCAAACCTTTCCTTGACATAAATTCTTGACATTGTCAATATTGCAAATAATAATATGAATAACTTTGTCGTCTCAATTATTGATTTAATAATATAAAATATTATGCAGAGGATATTGTGACAATAATTGAATCAATAATATGAGAGATATAATACAACAATTACTATAGCAATAATTGAGTATAACTGAGTGACTTCTTACGTAAGCATCAATAATCAATAATGTGTGCTACTATGCAACCACGCGTATTACTGTACTTTTACTACCGGATAGTTCAATAGTTTTAATGGTAAAACTTTCGCCGTTATTTTTATAAAAAGATAATTCTGTCGTTTTCTAAATACGACAGTACTTCCGTTGTGGGGTCCACCAATGATTGTGCCGTCGTACGAATATTCCCTGCTAAAACAAATATTCCCCGACCAATCGAATATTATATAACCACTTGCTTACTTTGCAAAATTTATAAATATCACCCACAACTATAACATTATATCATATCCACACCATAATATTCAAAAATATATTTCGAGAAAATTTAATCTTTATTCATAAAAGTTGGGGTCTTACAACCTCCTTTCTTATGAAATTTCGTCCTCGAAATTAGGGTGTGTACCTGGTATACCGAAGAGATGACGATACCTCGTCAGATTCTAAGGTGGTGTTTGATAAAATTGAGTGTTAAGACCTGAACAGTTTAGACGTCTGAATAATATAGAGCATCTGAATAGAATTGCGTCTAGATACAAAAATGTTGTTTGATAATTAATTTTTCTAAAATGTCTGAATAACAGTATTTTACCATTTTAACCTTCTGAATAGTTTAAACAAAACCTGTTTGATATTCAGAATGTCTGAATAGTATTTTAAATACATATTTATAATATTTTGACCACAATATGATAAAATAAAAATGAAAACGTACAATTTAAATTAACTTCAAACATAGTATCATGTCCCAAAAATATCAACATAGCATAATAATTCAACTATAATAATTCGAGATCCCTAATTCCAAAACGCTTGATCATATCATCCCAAGCTATTTCAAATTCATCAGCTTTCATCGAGTTGTAGACTGTTCTATATAAAACTGCTTGAAATACTACAGGCTGCCCCATTTCTCCCAAATTTTCAAGAATACTTTGAATTACAATTGGCAAACAAAGACAATGATGAGCCTAGGGAAAACTTCTGCAATTGTACTTTGCAATGTCTTGCACTGGTATGTAATGATAATTTGTGGAGGACGTCATGTCATACATGTTAGCCATGCCCTCAATAACCATATATATGTCTCCAAAGTTTCATCAGCAAGCAAACCGCAACCAAGCAAAATAGAGTGCCCATGGTGATTAACTCAACAAATACCAAAAGTGGAATCTCATATTTGTTTGATAGGAATTTAATATTTTACTGTCAGTTGTAGCTTCTGCTGCTCAATATCTCTCAACATTGAAAGTAAGTTTGCCTGATAGACTTTACATTTTTGTTGTGCACGTTCAAGTTGACGTGATAATTTCTGTATTTTCCTGTCCTGGTCATCCTACAAAACACATTTAAGACATTTGCTCATTTAAGGTTGTGGCATGACCAAGAACATATTGTGGGAAGAGAAAGAAAATAACAGTATTCGTTTATTCGAGTATCAGAAAACCAAATCACAAGGACTGCACCCATCACCAATAAATAAATCACATATTTCTTCAAGAGTAAAAGAGTAGGAAATTAGCACGAAATCTAAAAACTACCTTCCTAAACCTGTTTTCTACTCTTCTTTTCTACAAGATAAAGATAATGTGATTTATACCTCCTTAATAGAGGATATATTCTCTATCTAGCATTCAATTTAGTGTTATAGGAGACATTATAAAGAGAATTGACCAGAACCTAATGTGCAGTTGAGACATATAATGCATTATATCTTATAATCCCAATCATGCTAGCTTAACAAAACAGTAAGCTTATAACAAGAACTTTATTACATATTCAAAGGGGATGGGAAAAGTATTCAACAGGCGTTAAATACACTGCAGAAATTACAAATTAAGAATGAATTTAGAACAGCGGCAAGTTTTAGGTCCCTAAACGCCTGAATCTCATCTCAGCAGTAGAATCTCATCTCTTTTAGGAATTTAATCAAACATAATGCGAGCACCCATTTCAAGGACTGATTTCATATCCAATTAGTTAAGTTTTCATCAATGTTTTTCCTCCTTATAGCACCGCACAACACATACTAGCTCCATATTTCTAATTCAGTCCATAGCAACCAATTACATGTACAACCAAATCCAATATATATATATATATATATATATATATATATAATTAGTTTATAACTAGTTAGTTTACTAACTTTACAAATTCTTCAAAGTTCCATATTTTCCTTGGTTCATACCCATAATTCAATTACCCAATGTTTCATATGCCAAATCCAGTCAAGCTAATTCATACACAGTGAATTCATATATAATTTAGCAATTTACCAACTAAATCACATACTCCGTGCAAAGTTAAAATCCTCAATTGAAACTAAATAGAAACTCCTCAATTGATTATACACAGCTATTTACCTTGCTTTCATTTAATTACTCCCGACAGAAATCAGAAGGGCAAAAAAAAATCAGATGAACTTCGTGCAAAGTTAAAATTATAGTGGGAATTGATAATAAAGAACAATAGATGAAGTAGATGAAGAAGGGAGAGAAGATTATCGGTGAAAGAAGACAAAGGAGCAGCAGCGCGAAGGAGAAGAGCAGCAGCAGCGTGAAGTGAAGGGGAGAAAAACAGCAGCAATGATGATTTGGGATAAAAGAGAAGAGGTTATTATTGTTTCAAAATTTTTTTTCTCGCTCAGATGTTCCTCTGAATGCTATAGCTTTATTTTTATGTCTAACTAATTCAGAGTCATTAAGAGGGAATTTTTTTTTTGCCAAACAAGATTTGCCTCTGACCGAATCAGAGTCAAATCCATTAAGAGCCAATAAGAGGCAATCAAACACAAGCCTAACTCTCTTGAGATATAACCTTTGAGCGTAGAATATGATCATTCTTATCCAAGATTTTAACACGTATCTCCTCATACGTTAAATCTTCTGCTATCTCGTCTAGTTCTAATTTAATAATGTGGTTTGGGTCGTCCATATATTTACGTAACATCGATACGTGAAAAACGTTATGAACACGCAACATATATTTAAACCTTAATTTCTACCTTAAACTAAACCATATTCACATATATTCATATAAACTCACTGTAAAATAGTTTTTCTTCACAAACCACATACCTAACATCAATTCATTGACTATACTCATATATAACCTATGAAAATAGTTTTACAACACTAATTTATCATATAAAGCCACATACAATCAAGAAATTTATCATTTCACAAGAATTTTACAGAGAATTAGGGAAGAGAAAACTAAAATTTTAAAAACTTAAAAGGGTATGATGATACCTTGTTTGTATAAGATGATGGCTATCCTTTTGATTATCAAGCTTCTTTTCCCCAATTCATTTCTCAAATTCTCTAGCCTTTCTTCCTCTCTTCTTTTTTCTCTGTAAACTCTCTTCTTCTCTTCTACTGAGTTCTTTCTTCATAACTCTAACTACGTACTAACAATATAACGTATAATAATAATAATAATAATAATAATAATAATAATAATAATAATAATAATAATAATATATGTATTAATTATATAATATAATTCTAACTTTAACTGACATCAGTAATATTTTATTTAAAAATCAAAAGCCATAAGGCTTGTTTGGCTATCCACTAAAAAAAATAATCAATTAATCATTATGTCTTGTTTGGTAAAACACAATTAGATTAAAGACTTAATAGACATTAGGCCTTGTTTGGCAAAACTGAATTAAACTCCTTTAAGTTATTTTAATAGCTCCTTTATAAAATGTTATTTGTCACACTTTTATTTAATCAACTAACACATCCTTTTAATTACAAATTCAAATTAAAATATAATAATTCATTTAATTAAAACTATCTAATTTAATAATTAAATTAAATTATAATATGATAATTAATTTCCTTAATTATTTATTAACAAATAATTCACCAAATCGAATCACATTGAACAATTATTTATTCAACAATAAACACATCCATTAAATACTTAAATATTAAATAAATATTTAATATAACAAATTAAAATTCTGGAATGTTACATCATTCCCTCCTTATAAGGATTCTATCCCTAGAATCATAATTCAAACAACTCTTTCGTCACACCCAATCCCCTAGGGTGATTCTCTCCTCCTGTCCACACTTTATACCTGCTGATCAGCTTATGGTTCAACACAGGCATTGGTAGCTAAATCATCTCATCCAACTTCCATTTGACCCCGAACTTAGTACACAAAATGCAAATGAGAGACGGATGGGGGTAACCCTCCTGTGGTCCCTCGTCGTGATGCTCGGAGAATGGACTGCTGAATAAAGTTACTGACATCAATTTTGAAACCTTTAATTATTGAATATAACAGCATCGCTCGCTCCTTGGTGACATGTGTGACGCCCCCAAAATTAGGTATACATCACCCATCTTGAGTCGTCAGATACATGGTACAGAATTCAAATACAACTTACTAATATCACTGTCGTGTGTAATACGACAAAATACAACTGTGAGTTTGAATACAATAATTGTCTACTAGAGATCATACAAACTCAAAAGGAGTCCTCAATACAATTATTATCACACTATTTCACAGAATAGTGAGGACTACTAATGCTATCCTCTGGACCATTACTCCGTTCCCCGACTCGTCCCAGCTATATTCTCATTTCCTGAAGAGAACAGTGAAAGAAAGGGTGAGCTCAACTAGCCCAGTAAGAAATATTATGACTAAGATAATGCAGAATAAATTATCATTAGCCTCCAACAATGTTAAACTGATAAAATACAATAGACATCAAGTTTAACTGCAGCGGAATAAGCAATCCATTAAAAGAGTCAAGTAGAAAATAAAATCTACTATCTTTTATGATTTAAAAGGTTTTTCATCACTGTTATAGCTGAGACTCAGCTTAATAAATAATCCACATCATCGAATCACCCCTGCACTACGGCCAAGGATATTCTTTAGTATCACGACCACAATTATTCAGGCACTACGTCCAAGAATATTTGTGTATTCATTAATGGTCATGATCATGCCAACAACTGTCCATCAATGCACTACGGCAAATGAGACTTTTATCACATCATTTGTAACATTACGGTTATGATTACACCGAATAATCCATGGTCATAATCATACCAAGTCCATCCATGCTCTACAGGCCACAGATGACTTTCAAAAATATAAATAAGAGGATGATGACAATTTTATAAGAATTCAATAAAACAAGTTCAAGAATTATTTTATCCAGAAATTATTAACGTCCAAATTGTCAACACGATACTGTTTTGTGGTGTAAAATTCAAGAATGCCCAGAAGAATATTTCCATGAAAAGATACTGGATGAAGCGCAAATATCAAGAATATTCCACTAATTTCATGGAGTATAGAAGTCAGAATTTTGATCAACTGAGTAATATCGAATACAATAACAAAAGATATCACCATGCATGCGATAGAGACCGCACAAATAGGTTATTCCAGCAGAATAATAATAACGGAACCAGGTCAGGTGAAATTCACACCGACAGGATGTTCCAACAGAATAATAAATGCGGAATAGTAAATGATGGAACCAGGTCCGGCGTATAGCACAGACAGGATATTCCGACAGAATAATAAAAATGGAACCAGGTCCGGTGTAAAACACACAGACAGGATGTTCCTACAGAATAATAGAAGAATGTCACCAAGTATAGGGTAAACCGCGTATACAGGTTATTCCAACAGAATAATAAGCAATGGAATAACAACAGTTCTCTTCATGAATAAGAAAGAATAACACCCCTTACGGGTACAACAAATAATATTCCCTACCTTAGAAGAACTGGATATAAGTGAAGTAGCAGAAAACTCTTCTTCTTTCTCTCTTATTCTCTATACTTTCTCTCTCTATAGCTTGAACGAATTCGTAAGAAATAATGAAGGAATGAGCTTTCTATTTATAGAAAAACTGAGGGTGGCTCTTGGTCTTAACGAAGGGTCAAAATGACTCTTGGTAATATTGAAGAGACAACTACTATTTGTGAAGGGGTAACTAACCCTTGGAACACCGAAGAGGCAGTTAACTCTTGGTAATATTGAAGGGACAACTACTATTGACGAAGGTAACTACTATTGACGAAGGTAACTACTATTGACGAAGGTAATTACTATTTACAAAGGTAATTACTATTTACAAAGGTAATTACTATTTACGAAGGTAATTACTATTTACGAAAATAATTACTATTTACGAAGGTAATTACTATTTACGAAAATAATTACTATTTACGAAAACAATTACTATTTACGAAAATAATTACTATTTATGAAAGAGACTCTTAGATGACGACATATGCCCCCCATAAATAATTAAACTTATCACCAACGTCTCATAATAGACTCTTTATATACATCAAGGATTGAATAAAAATTACCAGAAATCATTTTATTTTTTAATCAACACATAATTAATCTTTCAACAATTATTAATCATTATAACTTTTCGTCTCAATTATTGTTTAAATAATATAACATATTATACATATGATACTGTGACAATAATTGAATCAATAATATAAGAGATATGATGCAGCAATTACTGTAGCAATAATTGAGTATAGCTGAGTGACTTCTCACGTAAGCATCAATAATCAATACCGTGTGCTACTATGCAACCACGCGTATTACTGTACTTTTACTACCGAGTAGTTCAACAGTTTTAACGGTAACACCTCCGCCGTTATTTTCATAAAGTATTTTTGTCGTTTTCTCAATCCGATAATAATTCCGTTGTGGGGTCCACCAATGATTATGCCGTCATACGAATATTCCCCGACAAAAAGAATATTCCCCGACCAAACGAATATTTTATAACAACTTGCGTACTTTGCAACATTTATAAATATTACCCACAACTATAACATTATATCAAATCCACACCATAATTTTCAAAAATATAATTCGACAAAACTAAATATTTATTCATAAAATCTGGGGTCTCACAATCTCCCCTCCTTAAGAAATTTCGCCCTCGAAATTTACGTACGTACTTGGTATGCCGAACAGGTGAGGATACCTTGACTTCACTTCAAATTCTAACTCTTGAGATATAACCTTTGAGTGTTGAATACGATTCTTCTTATCCAAGATTGTAACACGTATCTCTTCAAACGTTAAATCATCCGCTATCTCGTCCGGTTCTAAATTAATAATGTGGTTCGGGTCGTCCACATATTTACGTAACATCGATACGAAAAAAATGTTCTGAACACGCAACATACTTGGCGGTAAAATGAGTCTATAAGCCACAATTCCTACTTGATCAAGGATTTCAAATGGGCCAATAAAATCGAGCGTTTAGACTTCTTCTATTCGTCAATTCTTGATTCGAGAATAATGCCCTCTTGAACCTTCTTAATTCTTCACATTCATCAGCTCCGAGTGTGTAGCTTGAGCGGCTTTAACTTTATCGATTAAAGTCGATTCTACTCGTATATTTATTATCTTCACGTGAGTTCGTATATTCGCACTTGTAAATGCATACGATCTTCTACTCACACGTCAGCTACCATGTTCGTTTTCCCACAATAATATTAAATGATATGATCGTAATCTTCAACAGCTCGAGCCAACGTCTTTGGCACATGTTACGTTCGTTTTAGGTGAAGAAAATATTTGAGGGTTTAAGAAATGGGTTTTGTACTGGGGTCAATACAAAATTCGATTTCACGCTCCAGGGTAGGCTAAGAAGTCTTCAAGAATACGTCAGAAAATTTATTAACACTAGAAATATCATTCAAAATTGTGACCCTCATCCAAGACTTGAATAACACTTTACATTGATACCTATCAACTTGTCATCGTCATTCACGACGTCTCCTACGGAAAGTCTGTCTTCGGTGCATTCCACATAAGGAAGTCAACAATGAAAGGACTGGGGCTCTTTATTTATGGCTTGAAATGACAATGATTGACTTTAGTGGTTTGGTTGCTTGAATTCGCATAACAGGTTTGTTAGGAATATGAAAGCTAACAACCTTACGAAAAACATGATGAGTAGTTAACCAATCGATTTCTAAAATCGCATCAAAGGCAAGTATTTTCAAAGAGATAAGACTGACAGGTAACGTGAAAGTGTCGATTTGAATCAAACAAGATTTATAAATAGTGGATGTAATGAAAGTTTCTCGGAGTTAACTTCAAACATTGAACAACAACTAGGTGAAATAAAAGAGTGAGTAGAATCGGTATCTAACATGGTATAGACTTCGCAAGAGTTTATGACTAACATACCCGTGATAATTTTATTCAGCTTCCTCGTCACGGGAAAAAACGCTCTCTCTTAAACTACCGGCTTTGGCTTATCTGGAACTTCTCCCAAGATATCTTCAGTACAGCAGGTTGAGTACGTTTTACCGATTCCCACCAGTAATCTGCCTCTCCGCGTAGCATAAAGGCGGCAAAGGGAACCTTTTGCTCCTCGGAGCATTCCAAGACATCAAATATCTTGGTGATCTACTTTATCCATGTTTCCGCCATAAGTGGTTTTGGCTCTCCCTTAAACTCCGGTGGTCCCAGCTCCTTGAACTGTTTAGCGGTGACCGCCCGAGAGTTTTCCGTGTTTCCATCTACGTTTTGGACAAGAGTCGATCTCGCCTGCTGTTGCATGAATTGCATAAAACCTCTGAACATTTGATCATTCATCATTTGGTCAGTATTGTTGTTTGCATGAGGATTGTCGCCTTTGGTCTACTGTCGAACATATATAGCACTATTGTGGGGGGCTAAACTGTATTGATACATGTGTGGGATTATATTGCTTTATATGACACGTATTTTTTGGGCGTATCTTGTGCTTCTTTTGCCAATATTAAGATGTGAATAATATATGCGTCTAATCGGTACAACGTTGTACTTTAATGCTATTATGGGTCGTGCCACACCCCCAACCATGTACTTACGTGTACTTATGCTGAAGTTTGGGGGTTGTGCTATGGGCAAGCCTATATATATTCGATTCCTGCCCAATTCTAATACGTGTAACTGCACCTTCTTGTAGATTTTTCTTAATGGCATCAAAGCATCAACGTGGTGAAGGTTCTAGGACCGCCTCGGCTCCTCCAAAATTTGATAGCCAAAGGTTTGTCAGCGCAGAGGCACGAGAATGCTACAATAAGATGGACACCAGCTCTCTCATCCTCGAACAAGGTTTAAGGCCTGATCAATCCAAAATACGTGGACATAGCGGTTATGATAGTTGAAAGGAATTGGTTCACACTCACCGAACAACCCGATCCAACAGTAATTGCCATCGTCAAAGAGTTCTACGCCAACATGTTCGAGTAATTCCACTATGGGGTGTTTGTGAAGGGCAAGACTGTCGAAATTGGCCAAGAAGACATTAATGGTTGTTATCAACTGCCATTAGAGGGACTCAACAACGAGTACGCTAATCTTATGAGTCAAGGCCCTGACTATGAAGTAATTATCGGTGAGCTTTGTCATCCGGGAACTACATGGACCATGCATGAACGGGGTACCATGACATTTCCTCTGTCACACCTCAGCTTATATGGAAAGGCTTGGTATGCCTTTTTATGCGTTAAACTGATGTCATGCATACATGTGAACCATGTTGTGAGACCCCAGATTTTATGAATAAATATTTAGTTTTGTCGAATTATATTTTAAAAAATTATGGTGTGGATTTGATATAATGTTATAGTTGTGGGTAATATTTATAAATGTTGCAAAGTACGCAAGTTGTTATAAAATATTCGTTTGGTCGGGGAATATTCTTTTTGTCGGGGAATATTCGTATGACGGCATAATCATTGGTGGACCCCACAACGGAATTATTATCGGATTGAGAAAACGACAAAAATACTTTATGAAAATAACGGCGGAGGTGTTACCGTTAAAACTGTTGAACTACTCGGTAGTAAAAGTACAGTAATACGCGTGGTTGCATAGTAGCACACGGTATTGATTATTGATGCTTACGTGAGAAGTCACTCAGCTATACTCAATTATTGCTACAGTAATTGCTGCATCATATCTCTTATATTATTGATTCAATTATTGTCACAGTATCATATGTATAATATGTTATATTATTTAAACAATAATTGAGACGAAAAGTTATAATGATTAATAATTGTTGAAAGATTAATTATGTGTTGATTAAAAAATAAAATGATTTCTGGTAATTTTTATTCAATCCTTGATGTATATAAAGAGTCTATTATGAGACGTTGGTGATAAGTTTAATTATTTATGGGGGGCCATATGTCGTCATCTAAGAGTCTCTTTCATAAATAGTAATTATTTTCGTAAATAGTAATTGTTTTCGTAAATAGTAATTATTTTCGTAAATAGTAATTACCTTCGTAAATAGTAATTATTTTCGTAAATAGTAATTACCTTCGTAAATAGTAATTACCTTTGTAAATAGTAATTACCTTTGTAAATAGTAATTACCTTCGTCAATAGTAGTTACCTTCGTCAATAGTAGTTACCTTCGTCAATAGTAGTTGTCCCTTCAATATTACCAAGAGTTAACTGCCTCTTCGGTGTTCCAAGGGTTAGTTACCCCTTCACAAATAGTAGTTGTCTCTTCAATATTACCAAGAGTCATTTTGACCCTTCGTTAAGACCAAGAGCCACCCTCAGTTTTTCTATAAATAGAAAGCTCATTCCTTCATTATTTCTTACGAATTCGTTCAAGCTATAGAGAGAGAAAGTATAGAGAATAAGAGAGAAAGAAGAAGAGTTTTCTGCTACTTCACTTATATCCAGTTCTTCTAAGGTAGGGAATATTATTTGTTGTACCCGTAAGGGGTGTTATTCTTTCTTATTCATGAAGAGAACTGTTGTTATTCCATTGCTTATTATTCTGTTGGAATAACCTGTATACGCGGTTTACCCTATACTTGGTGAGATTCTTCTATTATTCTGTAGGAACATCCTGTCTATGTGTTTTACACCGGACCTGGTTCCATTTTTATTATTCCGTCTTTATTATTCTGTCGGAATATCCTGTCTGTGCTATACGCCGGACCTGGTTCCATCATTTACTATTCCGCATTTATTATTCTGTTGGAACATCCTGTCGGTGTGAATTTCACCTAACCTGGTTCTGTTATTATTATTCTGCTGGAATAACCTGTTTGTGCGGTCTCTATCGCATGCATGGTGATATCTTTTGTTATTGTATTCGATATTACTCAGTTGATCAAAATTCTGACTTCTATACTCCATGAAATTAGTGGAATATTCTTGATATTTGCGCTTCATCCAGTATCTTTTCATGGAAATATTCTTCTGGGCATTCTTGAATTTTACACCACAAAACAGTATCGTGTTGACAATTTGGACGTTAATAATTTCTGGATAAAATAATTCTTGAACTTGTTTTATTGAATTCTTATAAAATTGTCATCATCCTCTTATTTATATTTTTGAAAGTCATCTGTGGCCTGTAGAGCATGGATGGACTTGGTATGATTATGACCATGGATTATTCGGTGTAATCATAACCGTAATGTTACAAATGATGTGATAAAAGTCTCATTTGCCGTAGTGCATTGATGGACAGTTGTTGGCATGATCATGACCATTAATGAATACACAAATATTCTTGGCCGTAGTGCCTGAATAATTGTGGTCGTGATACTAAAGAATATCCTTGGCCGTAGTGCAGGGGTGATTCGATGATGTGGATTATTTATTAAGCTGAGTCTCAGCTATAACAGTGATGAAAAACCTTTTAAATCATAAAAGATAGTAGATTTTATTTTCTACTTGACTCTTTTAATGGATTGCTTGTTCCGCTGCAGTTAAACTTGATGTCTATTGTATTTTATCAGTTTAACATTGTTGGAGGCTAATGATAATTTATTCTGCATTATCTTAGTCATAATATTTCTTACTGGGCTAGTTGAGCTCACCCTTTCTTTCAATGTTCTCTTCAGGAAATGAGAATATAGCTGGGACGAGTCGGGGAACGGAGTAATGGTCCAGAGGATAACATTAGTAGTCCTCACTATTCTGTGAAATAGTGTGATAATAATTGTATTGAGGACTCCTTTTGAGTTTGTATGATCTCTAGTAGACAATTATTGTATTCAAACTCACAGTTGTATTTTGTCGTATTATACACGACAGTGATATTAGTAAGTTGTATTTGAATTCTGTACCATGTATCTGACGACTCAAGATGGGTGATGTATACCTAATTTTGGGGGCGTCACAGTTGGTATCAGAGCTTAGGGATATGATCCCTGGCTTAGATGTGAGAATAGTACTAGGAGGGGAGAGACGGGGAATTCCTTCGCTAGTATGACCTACCTAAGTTTATGTGCTATTTTATTGGTCGGTCAGAATATAGGGATAATATGTTATATATCAAGTAACCTTTTATTTTATGGCAGTATCTGAAAATGACATCTGAGAATGTTGAGAATAGCAATGGAGCACAGGCGATCGTTGATTCACCACATATTAATAATCAGGATAATGTGCATGGTATTGGGGTGGCATGATGGCAAGTGAATTCAGTGCGTGGATATGGTGATATGTGCAAATTTAACCATTAGCATTGAGTTAGGCAAATTATCAAACACCTTATGGGTATCTCATAAATTGCTTTGAATCACACTAGTTTTCTAGCAATTCAAGCCCCTAGCATTCAATCACCACATCTGTATGATATCCCCAATCAAAAGTGAGTCATATACATGCAATATAGGATATTCAAGATCAGAAGAAGAAGATCTACACTTTAGATGTTGGAGAAGGTGAATCAAGATGCATATTAACTTCCCAATTGCATAATTAACAAGATTTGATTCCACCATCATTTGAATTCAGTACATACCTTTGCAGTAGAGATGTTAGATAAAAGTGCTTGTAGACTGAAAACCCCAATATGAGATGTGGAATTGCGTTAGAGATTGTGAAGCTATTTAAAAGTTTTGAGATCAGTTACCATAAGAGAGCAGTTTATTTGTGATAGAGGAGACGTGTGAAGAAGTTGGAATGTCTGAGTGGGATACGAATGGTTTTTCAAGTGAGATAGGACTCTATTTCTCACATCAGCACCGGGGCGCTACAATTTGGCATGTTAGGAGCGCTGGGGCGCTATGCTTTAGTGTCTGGTTTTTGAGCCCAGCGTTGGGGCACTGAGAAAAGGCATACATGCACCGCCAGGGCGCTATGCTGCAGGATCTCGATTCAGCCTCTAGCGCTGGGGCGCTGTAGACTAGGTTAAGTAGAGCGCCGGGGTGCTGAACGTCAGTAACTTCAAGAGCCTCCTAGCGCCGGGGCGCTGTAATCAAATATACATTGAGCGCCGGGGCGCTGCCTTCTCGAATTTGGTGATCTTCCAGCTTATCAATCTTGAGCTCATGCTGCCCTAAATGCAAGGCACATATAATGCATTAGATTATTGGTGTATTAAAATATCATCCTATCTCGCGTAAATTGAGATACGTAAGGAAAGAGAAAAAGAAAATCAAACAAAAATGAAAATAAAATTGACTAATGAATCTAAGGAAAATCAAAATATTGGGGTTGCCTCCCCAAAGCACTTGGTTTATAGTCGTCAGCACAACTTTTCTGAGTTGCTCAATTGGTCGCTGGGTCAGAGAGGTACACGGCCGTAGATTGGCGTTCGATGGGTCCACTCCAATAATGCTTGAGACGTTGACTGTTCACCTTGAAGGTTTACCTTAAATTCGGTTCCTCGACTTCAACATTTCTGTACGGTGCGACAGATACAATCGTGAACGGTCCCGACCAACGAGATTTCAGTTTTCCAGGAAATAAACCAAATCATGAGTTAAAAAGCAATACTTATTGTCCCGGTTCGAATGTCCGATCAAGAATTTTCTTATCATGCCAGGCTTCGACTTTCTCCTTGTAGAGTTTTGTTTTTTCATAGGCATTGAACTGAAATTGGTCCATCTCATTTAATTGCAGTAACCTTTTCCCACCTGGTGCTTGTAGATCGAAATTAAGTTTTCGAATGGCCCAGTGTGCATTATGTTCTAGTTCGACCGGAAGATGACATGCCTTTCCGTACACCATTTTGTAGGGTGACATGCCGATCGGATTCTTATACGCTGTTTGATATGCCCATAGGGCATCATTTAGATGCATTGCCCAGTCTTTTCATGACAGATTGACCACCTTTTCCAGAA
Source organism: Panax japonicus (assembly GCA_020205505.1). Taxonomy (NCBI): domain Eukaryota; kingdom Viridiplantae; phylum Streptophyta; class Magnoliopsida; order Apiales; family Araliaceae; genus Panax; species Panax japonicus. The sequence continues at coordinate 42,071,743 of CM035095.1, read as the reverse complement.
TTCGCTTGACCTCCCTATTCGAGACTTCCGCTTGATCGTTGGTTTGGGGATGATATGCGGCTACAATTTTATGACGGACCCCATACTTTATAAGCAATTTAGTGAATTGCTTATTACAAAAGTGAGTTCCATCATCACTGATTATCGCCCTCGGCGTCCCAAATCCTGTGAAGATGTTTTTCTTCAAAAATTGTAGTACAACATTGGCATCATTAGTGGGTAAAGCTGTGGCTTCTACCCATTTAGAAACGTAATCGACCGCTAACAGAATGTACTGATTATTGAAGGAGGATGGGAAAGGTCCCATAAAATCGATTCCCCACACATCGAATAATTCCACTTCTAAATTTGTATTAAGTGGCATTTCATTATGCTTAGAAATATTACCTACTCGTTGACACCGATCACACTTTAACACATAAAGATAAGCATCTTTGAACATAGAAGGCCAGAAAAATCCTGATTGCAAAACTTTGGCCGCTGTCCGATCACCGACGTAATGACCTCCGTAATCCGATGAGTGGCAATGACCCAATATGCTTTCCATCTCTTCATGTGGCACACATCTTCTAATCATTTGATCAACACAAGTCTTAAACAGAAATGGTTCGTCCCAATAATATTGTCTAACATCGTGGAAGAACTTCTTTCGTTGTTACGAATTCAAATCAGGGGGTAACACCTTACCAACCAAATAATTCACGTAATCTGCATACCATGGTAATGTCATTGTTACTCGAAGAAGCTGTTCATCCGGAAATCTATCATTAATCATGACATTGTCTTTTGCTGAACTTCCGCATTTTCCAACCGAGAGAGATGATCCGCCACCTGGTTCCCGGTTTGGCATCCTTCTTCTCAATCAAATACTTAATAGCAGAATGATCAGTGTAGACAATTACCTTGGTCCCTATAAGATATGCTCTGAACTTGTCGAAGGCAAACACAACCGCAAGTAATTCTTTTTCGGTGGTCGTGTAGTTCCATTGAGCATCTGTCAACGTTTTGCTAGAGTAGTAGATAGTGTGAAATTTTTTTGTCGCGACGTTGTCCCAAAACTGCTCCAACTACGTAGTCACTGGCGTCACACATTAATTCAATTAGTAAAGACTAACCGGGTGCCACTATGATTGGAGCTGAGACCAATTTCTTCTTCAAAACTTCAAAATCTTCTATGCATGATTGATCCATCTTGAACGGCACATCTTTCTCTAAGAGGGAACATAAGGGTTTTGAAATTTTGGAAAAATCTTTAATGAAGCGTTTGTAGAAACCCGCATGTCCCAAGAAACTCCTTATTCCTTTCACAGATGATGGAGGAGGTAATTTCTCAATTGTCTCAATCTTTGCTTTATCCACCTATAACCCTACTACGAAAACTTTGTGTCCCAAAATTATCCCCTCTTGTACCATGAAGTGACATTTTTCCCAGTTAAGAACTAGGTAAGTTTCCACACATCACTTCAGCACCAAAACCAGATTTTTTAAACATAAGTCGAAACTGTCATCGAACACGGAGAAATCATCCATAAATACTTCCAAATTCTGTTCAACCATATCGGAGAAGATTGCCATCATTCACCGTTAAAAGGTTGCCGGTGTATTACATAAACCAAAGGACATACGACGGAATGCAAACGTACTGTATGGACATGTGAATGTGATTTTTTCTTGATCCTCCTGGGCTATGACGATTTGATTGTACCCGGAATATCCATCCAAAAGATAGTAGAATTGATGTCCCGCTAACCTATCCAGCATCTGATCAATGAACGGTAAGGGGAAGTGATCCTTGAGTGTGGCTTTATTTAGTTTGTGGTAATCCATGCATACTCTCCATCCTGTAATGGTTCTAGTGGGGATGAACACATTAGCCTCGTTCTTCACCACTGTCATACCCCCTTTCTTTGGTACACATTGTATAGGACTTACCCATGAACTGTCTGAGATTGGATAAATGATGCCGGCATCTAACTATTTTATGATCTCCTTTTTCACCACATCCTTCATAATAGGGTTTAGCCTCCTTTGCTGCTCAATGGTTGGTCTTGCCCCCTCTTTCAATAAAATTTTATGCATACAGAATGACAGACTAATACCTCGAATATCCGCTATGGTGCATCCGATTGCTGTTTTGAACTCTCGCAATACCCTTAGCAGTTTCTCTTTTTGCGTGTCTGTTAAGTCTGTTGAAACAATGACTGGTAGGGTAGCATCTTTCCCTAAATAAGCATACTGCAGATGAGATGGTAGCGGTTTTAATTCCAACACCGGTGGCTCTTCTATTGAGGTTTTGAACTTTTTACCTTTCGTTTCGGGCCTATCAAGGTTGTCAAATGGTTGATTACTTTTTCGGATGAAAGATGGTGTATCTAGAAATTTGACATACTCAATGTCATGTTCAATACCAATTTTGTCCATCCCGAGCAAAATAGATTCTAGCGGGTCCTCTGAATAATTTCCATGGAACTTGTGATTAACTAATTCATATCCACTCGCATACATTCACATTTTTCTTTTGGATAAGACATCGACTTAAATACATTAAAGGTGACCTGTTGATCTTCAACTCGCATCGTCAATTCACCTTTTTGTACATCAATCAATGTTCTCCCCGTTGCTAAGAATGGTCGCCCAAGAATAATTGGAATTTCGCTATCTACTTCACAATCCAAGATAAAGAAATCCGCGGGGAAGATGAATTTATCCACTTTTACTAACACATCCTCAACAATACCTCGTGGATATGTAACCGATCGATTCGCTAACTGCAAATTGATATTTATCGGTCGTGGTGCTTGAAGTCCAAACTGGCTGTAGACGGATAGTGGCATCAAATTTATACTGGCCCCCAAATCACACAATGCTTGTCCCGAAAACTAATTTCCAATTTCACATGGAATATTAAAACTACTTGGATCCTTGAGCTTCGGAGGTAACTTATTTTGGATAATTGCGTTGCACTCTTCGGTTAATGTCACTGTCTCAAACTCACCCAATTTTCTCTTTTTTGACAAAACTTCCTTCATAAACTTGGCGTAACTCAGCATTTGTTCCAAGACTTCGGCAAATGGGATGTTGATATGCAATTTTTTGAAAATATCTAAAATCTTAAGAACTGCTTATCTAACTTGGATTTCTTAAACCTCCGCGGATACGGTATGAGAGGCATTGGGATGGTTGGTTCCGGTGTTTTCTGCTCTATAGTCTCTTCTTGATGTTTTTTTATTTCCACTACTTCCTCTGTTTCACCTGTTGCATTGTCCCTCTTTTCCTTATCCTTGACTGTCTCTTGCAAATCCTTTCCACTACGTAAAGTCACATTCTTGCAATGCTCATCTCTGCCCGGATTTATCTCAGTATCACTAGGGAGTGTTCCAAGTGGTCGGTTATTCATTGCATATGCTATCTTCCCCATTTGATTTTCCTGATTCTTTATCGAAGCACCTTGGCTTTTCACATTCATATCTACTTGATTCAACAACTTTTCTTGTTCACCGATCCTTTTGTCCATAGCTGAAATGAATTTTTCCAAAGCTTCTTCCCAACTTGGTTTTTTCTCTACTTGTTGTTGAGTTTGATTTTGAAATCCGGATGTGTTTTGCTGTCTAGGCTCTTGAGCTTGATTGTTACTCCATGAAAATCCCGGGTGATTTCTCCAACCTGGATTATATTCATTTTGATTCGGATACGGTTGGGCTGATCGATTATAGCTCCCTACGAACTGAGCTGATTCAGAATTGATGGCACATTGATCTGTAGCATGACTCCCAACACATAACTCACAAACCATTGCTACTTGCTGCGTGGATGGTGGACTCCATGTTTCCATTTTCTTAGCTATTGCGGACACCTATGCTGCCAATGCTGTCACTAGGATCTACTTCAAACTTTCCCGGAGTTTTTGGTGGATTAGACCTAGTCATGGGCCACTTATAGTTATTGTTGGCCATCGTTTCTAGCAGTTGATAAGCCTCATTAAAATTCTTAGACATGATTGGTCCATCTGCTGCTGCATCAATACTGGCTCTTGTGGACGCGTGCAGTCCATCCCAAAATATCCCAACCTGCATCCACTGTGGGATTTCGTGATGTGGGCATTTACGGAGCATATCCTTGAATCTTTCCCATGCCTCATATAAAGTTTCAGAGTCGAACTGTACGAAGGTGTGAATATCGTTCCGCAATTTTGTCGACTTCGCTGGTGGGAAAAACTTAGCTAGAAATTTTTGAGCTAAGTCGTCCTAAGCTGTGATTGAACCCGGAGGTAAAGAATGAAACCAACTCCGAGCTTTATCTTTCAACATAAACGGAAACATCCTTAACCTTATAGCATCTTCCGATACATTGTTAAACTTGAAGGTGTCACAAACTTCCAAGAAACTCAAGATGTGCTCATGAGGATCATTTATCGAACTACCCCCAAACTGACATATATTTTGGAGCATCTGAATTGTTCCTGGTTTTATCTCAAAACTATTCACATTAATCGCCAGCCTCCTAATACTCGACTGTATGTATGTAACGTTCGGCATGGCATAATCCCTAAGTTATTTTTGTTCTTCCCCTGCAATGTTCACTAGTATTTCTTGTTCTGCCAGTTTTTCTTCCTCAGGTGACACGACACTAGTCAACTGCAATTTTTGGAACTTCCTTTTCAATATCGTCTGTATAAGGAAAAAGTTCCTTTTTAGCCCTTGATCTAGTGTGCATACACTCGCAAAGAATTCCTGCAAATACAAGAAGAAAAATAAATAACGTTTAAATGAAGACCGAATTGATTATAACTAATATGGAATTAATATTAATAAAGAAGTCCCCGACAACGGCGCCAAAAACTTGTTGGTTGATTTCACAATCAATGAATTTGTGAAAGTGTACACAGTCAACAAGTAATAAAGTGATAAGATAGAGTGTCGATCCCACAGAGAATTCTAATTAATAAATTCCAACTACTAGCACTATATCTATCCAATTTTATTTAAACAACCATACAATGTGATTTTTCAACATAAGAAAACTAAAGTAAGTAATTAAAAGAGATTATTCTAAAATAAATCAAATAAATAAAACTAAGATTTTAACGAATGAATTTAGATAAATAAAGATTAAGACTCCAATATCCCCAATTATGAACTATAAATCAATCATCCAATTATCCAAATTATTATGCCTACTGAATTGTTAACGGAAATTCTAAGTGTCAAAAGCCCTCTTTCAAGTGATCAATTATATTCTATTTAATCCAATTAATCTTGCTATATTCCTATGCAAAACAATTAAATTAAATGCATTAAATTCCAATTCCCAACAGGTTACATGCAGTGAACAGATATTTTCATTCCATTCACAACCCTAATTATTCGTCATGTAAATAATTAAGAATACATGTTATCATGCCCAGTTCTAACCCTAGATCTCCTCTTCCAATTCCTTCTAGAGTAACAAGATAATTATTGGCCAAATTATTAATCAATACGCACAAGACTAGATAAAAAATTCACTTTGACATAAATAATTAGAATAAATTGAATAACTAATTTATAGACATAAAAGGTTCAATTAGAATCTTAATTAAAGAATTAGTTCATAACAAAAATTAAAACCAACGATCTTTTGCAAAACATCCTTAAGGAATTACACAAATTAAAAATATGGAGAAGAAGGAACTCCAAAGTAAAATCTTCTATCTTCAAGTAATCCCTTGCTTAGTCTTCAATTGTGGTAGATAGATCTCTAATTCAATCAAAATAGCATTTATATACTTCGCTTATCCAACCACAATCCTTTCTCAAATCAACTTCTCAAATAGCCTTCCCTTTGTGCAAGTCAAACTCCTGGTCAACGCGCGTCCGGTCAATAGAAATCATGCCCCAACGCCCCGGCGCTGGGAATAACACTAGCTAGAGCTCCCCGACGTTGGTACTAAAAAATTATTGATTTTCCCCTGCTTAGCTTAAATGCCCAATATGCCTCTGCTTTTCCTAAATCTGCAAAATAATCACAAATCACAATAAAAATTCTACTAAACAACTTGAGAATACAATAATTTAAGCTCGATTATATTCAATTCAGGAGTATATTACCCCATCATCAATCATTATTGTGATTCTGTAATATTATTTATGAATAATTATTTATTGATTTATATGATAAGGAAATATTTATTTTATGTGGCTATTAATGTTGAGGTGTTTTATCATTATTTTTGTCGGAATGGAGGTATAAAAAATCAAATCAGTATTCTTGAGATATATTGCATGAGTTATAATTTTTAATCTGACCGTTGGATCGTTGTGATTTTTAGATATGTTATACATATATAAGTTGAGTATATGTCCACAAATTTTGAACCGTTAAAAATGAATGTATTATTTGTTATGAATTTTAAGAGGTGTCTGATTCGGAAATTATGTTATAAATGGTTTTTGGTGGAAAATTCTAGAATTTAGTGGGTCTCACTTTTGGTTGGTGAGAAATGTGCTCAAATTTTATTTCAAATGTGGTGGGTGGCAATAGTAGCAGGTAAAGCCATCAGGTAGCAGGTCAAGTCTGCTTTGGCGTGCTAGCATTTTCCTATAAATAGGTGCTTAAGTTAGAATTGAAAATCACACCAGAAACATAAGCTTTCTCTCTTTCTCTCTCTATATTTTCGAGTGTATTTTGTGAGTATTTAGATACTTTAAGAGTTGCTATTCAGTACAAGTTTCATTCAGCATCACATCCGACCTTTCATTCTGAAGTACTATTTCTTTGAGGTAAGGGATGTTATTTTCTTCTTAAATAATATTATTTTCTTCAATATCATTATGCTGAGATATTGGTACGAATTTTATTGTGGAATTTCTATATTTTTGTGTTGGGGTTACTATTCACGTATACGACACTATTCACGTATACGACACTATTCACAAATATAGCACTATTCACTAAAGAATGAAATTTTCTCTTTTTCGTCCCAGATGTCTTTTATGGTTACTATCTTTGATTGTATCCATGTTTTGATCTTTATTTTTAAATTCTACTTCACACTTGGTTATTATGGAGTATTATTGAATTTAGATAAACCGAAATACGAATCCCTAATATTTGTCCTTCTGTCTCACTGGATTCGTTCTCTAAAATATTTTTCATCATCCTCAGTCCTTAATGGTGATACTTGATGAATATCTTTGGCATGTAGTGCAATGATGAATGATTACCTGATGAATATCTTTGGCCCGTAGTGCAAAGATGAACATGTGTTGAGATGAACATGACCACTTGGTGATACAAATGAATATCTTTGGCCTATAGTGGAAAGATGAATATTTAATTCAAGATGTATATTGATTGATGTTACAGGGATAAAATATTGATGATGGACTTTTAAATTCATAGATGATAGTAGATTTCATTATCTACTTAACTCTTCTAATGAATTGTTGTTTCCGCTGCAGTTGTTGATCTAAAAATTATAGTCGATTATATTTTATCAGATTTTTCCCTGTTGAAGACTAAGGATAATTTGTTGTATATTATCTTAGTCATAATATTCTTTACTGAGCTAGTTGAGCTCAACCTTTTTCTTTTTGTTCCATTTTTCTTCTCAGGAAGCGAGAACATAGCAGGAACCAGCCGAGGTGTAGAGTGATGGTCTTTGACAGTTGTTTTAGCAGTCCTCACTATTTTTGTAAAATAGTGCATCAATAATTGTAATGAGGACTTTATTTGGGTGTGGATATTGTCTAGAAGACAATATTTATATTTAAACTCACAGTATGTGTTGTCATATTTTGCACGAAAATTGTAATAAAGTTGTAGTTGTTTTCTATACCATGTATTTGGCGACTCAGAATGAGTGATGTATACCTATTTTGGGGGCGTCACAGATACTGTGACAATAATTGAATCAATAATATGAGAGATATTATGCAGCAATTACTGTAGCAATAATTGTGTATAACTGAGTCACTTCTCATGTAAGCATCAATAATCAATACCGTGTGCTACTATGCAACCACGCGTATTACTGTACTTTTACTACCGGATAGTTCAACTGTTTTAACGGTAACTCATTCGCCGTTATTTTTATAAAATGATAATTCTGTCGTTTTCTAACTACAACAATACTTCCGTTGTGGGATCCACCAATGAATGTGTCGTCGTACGGATATTCCCCGATAAAAAGAATATTCCCCGACCAAACGAATATTTTATAACAACTTGTATACTTTGCAAAAAATTTCACAAATCACCCTTAACTTTAACCTTTTATCAATTTAACCATTTATGAAATAAAATAATAATTATAAGAAAATTGAATACTTTCATTTCATAAAATTCGAGGTCTTACAACTATAGCCACATATCTTGGACCATCACTCCATTCCCTGACTCGTCCCAGCTATATTCTCATTTCCTTAAGAGAATAATGAAAGTAAAGGGTGAGCTCAACTAGCCCAGTAAAGAATATTATGACTAAGATAATGTAGAATAAATTATCATTAGCCTTTAATAGTGTTAAACTGATAGGATACAATAGACAACAAGTTTAATTATAAGAGTCAAATAGAGCATGATATTTATTATCTTCTATAATTTAAAATTTTATCATCAATATTATTGTTGAGACTCAACTTAATAAATAATCTACATCACTGAATTATCCATGCACTACGAGCCAAGAATATTCATAAGTATCACGTCCATGAATTATCCATGCACTACGAGGCCAAGGATATTCTTGTTATCACCAATGGTCATGATCATTCCAACAACTGTCCATCAGTGCACTACAGGCCAATGAGGACTTTTATTACATCATTATATGTCATGATTATACCGAATAATCCATAGTCATAATCATACCAATCAATATTTCATTTATGCACTACGGGCAAAAGACGACTTTCATCATAATATAAGCATAATGATGATGACAATGATATAAGAATTTAATTAAATGAAAGCAAAGGATAAATTTTAAAGATTTTAAATTTATCCAGAGTTTAAAAATGTCCAAATTGTCAACATGATACTGCTTTGTGGAGTAAAATTCAAGAATAATATTCACGTATCAAAATTAATTTGGCCAGAAAAGAATTAATTTTTTGTCGTAAATAGTACCCCGGGTGAATAATGCCCGAGTGAATATTACCCCATGAATAGTACTTCGAGAATAGTACCGTATTTATGAATAGTATCATATTTATAAATAGTGACCATGAATAGTACTCTATGAATAGTATCGTATATATGAATAGTGTCATATAAATGAATAGTGCCCATGAATAGTACTCCAGCATGAAAAGATTAAAATTTAATAAGAATGTTCAGAAAAATATCCTTGTGAAATGATACTAGATGAAACACAAATTTCAAGGATATTCTACTAACTTCATGGAGTATAGAAGTAATACTTTAACAAAATGAGTGTAGAATTAGGAATACGAAACAAAATAATATTACTTACATACTACAAAGTATGGAAGAAAATATTATTTCATACGAATATTAAACAAAAATAATATCTCTTACCTTAGTAGAAGACTGGATACTGCAATAGTGAAGTAGCAGAATACTCATCTTTTTCCTCTCTATAGTTTCTCTCTCTATAGTTGCTCTTGCGAGTCTTAGTGAATTGGTGAGAATGAAAGAAGAAATGAGCTTCAATTTATAGGAAAACATAGTTTCGATAACTGCACGTTTAGGGACTAGAATTATTACATTTTAGTACCTTCATCTTTGTCTATATTTTTAATTTAGTCCTTCAAGTATTATCAATCTTGTACAACCTCCCCTAATAGTACATGCATGTGAACTAATAGTTCAGTGCATGTGAACAAATAGTTATCTGTATGTGAACTAATAACAATTAATTACTCATTTATTCTATTAATTACCTGTTTGATCAATAATAACAAAACCAGCCAATCACAAAATTACCTCTTTTGAGGGTAATTGGGTCACGAAAGAATTAAAGAAAACTAAATGAACAAACATATTTCATTCATTAATTATTATTCTTATCTTTAATCGACACGAACTTATTCATCATTAATATTATAACTCACAATATTAACAACCAGATCATTCCCAGGAAAGATGGGATTTTCTGATAAGGATTTCTCCTTATTGGCGCCCAATTAGGTGACCAAACACCTTTTCTCGACAGAACTTTTTAGACATTGTCAATAATGCAATTAATAATATGAATAACTTTGTTGTTTCAAATAATATAAAATATTATGATAATAATTAAATCAATAACGTGAGATACTATGTAGTAATTACTGTAGCAATAATTGAGTATAACTGAGTGACTTCTCACGTAAGCATCAATAATCAATACCGTGTGCTACTATGCAACCACGCGTATTACTGTACTTTTACCATCGGGTATTTCAACATTTAACGATAAAACTTTCGCCGTTATTTTTATAAAAAAGATATTTCTGTCGTTTTCTAAGTTCGACAATAATTCCGTTGTGGGGTTCACCAATGATTGTGCCGTCGTACGAATATTTCCCGTTAAAATGAATATTCCCCAACCAATTGAATAATTTATAACAACTTGCTTACTTTATAAAATTTGTAAATATTAACCACAACTATAACATTATATAAAATCCACACCTTATTATTCATAAAAGTTGGGGTCTTACAACCTCCTCTTCTTATCAAATTTTATCCTCAAAATTGGGGTACACACTTTGTATGTCGAAGAGGCGAAGATATCTTGTTTCATTTAAGATTCCAAGTCCCATGTCATTTCCTCAACATCGTTATTTCTCCACAAAACTTTGACTTGAGGTATAACCTTGGAGCATAGAATATGTTCCTTCTTGTCCAAGATTTTAATAGGTACCTCTTCATACGTTAAATCTTCCACTATCTCTTCTGGTTCTAACTCAATAATGTGGTTCGGGTTGTCCACATATTTACATAACATCGATATGTAAAAAACGTTATAAACATGAGACATACTTGGCGGCAAGGCGGGTCTATGGGCCACAGTTCCTACTCGATCAAGGAATTTAATTGGATTAATTAAACTGAGGGTTGATGTAAGACCCCGAATTTTATGAAATGAAAGTATTCAATTTTTTTATAATTATTATTTTATTTCATAAATGGTTAAATTGATAAAAGGTTAAAGTTAAGGGTGATATGTGAAATTTTTTGCAAAGTATGCAAGTTGTTATAAAATATTCGTTTGATCGGGGAATATTCTTTTTGTTGGGGAATATTGGTACGACGACACAATCATTGGTGGACCCCACAATGGAAGTATTGTCGTAGTTAGAAAATGATAGAATTATCTTATTATAAAAATAACGACGAAAGTGTTACCGTTAAAACTGTTGAACTACCCGGTAGTAAAAGTACAGTAATACGCGTAATTGCATAGTAGCACACAATATTGATTATTGATGCTTACGTAAGGAGTCACTCAGTTATATTTAATTATTGCTACAGTAATTGCTGCATCATATCTCTCATATTATTGATTCGATTATTGTCACAGTATCATCTGCATTATATGATATATTATTAAATCAATAATTGAGATGACAAAGTTATTCATATTATTAAATTGCAATATTTACAATGTCTAGAAGTTCTGTCAAAGAGAGGTTTGGTCACCTAATTGCGCGCCAATAGGGAGAAATCCTTATTGTAAAGCCCCATCTTTCCTGTGAACGACCTGGTTGTTAAATATTGTGAGTTATAATATTAATGATGAATAAGTTCGTGTTGATTAAAGATGAAATTAATAATTTCATTGTGTGGGAATTATTAGTATTAGTGGAAATCGATATTTATTTCGATAATAATTGATGTCTGGAGGTTATATTGACCAATCGGGTAATTAACCGGATAAATGAGCAATTAATTGCTATTGATTCACATGATTATAACTATTTGTTCATATGTGTGTACTATTAATTCACATTCATTTACTATTAGGGGAGTTGGTGCAGGATTGATAATACTTGCATGACTAAGTTAAAAATGGAGGTATAGATGGAGGTACTATACTGTAATTCGTATTTTCACACGTCTAGAACTATTGATTCACATGATTTACTATTAGGGGTGGTGGTGCAAGTTTGATAATACTTGTAGGACTAAATTAAAAGTGATGATGAAGTTTTTTTTATTAGATCAATTATTGCTACAGTAATTGCTGCATCATATCTCTCATATTATTGATTCGATTATTGTCACAGTATCATCTGCATTATATGATATATTATTAAATCAATAATTGAGATGACAAAAGTATTCATATTATTAAATTGCAATATTTACAATGTTTAGAAGTTCTGCCAAGGAGAGGTTTGGTCACCTAATTCCGCGCTATTAGGGAGAAATCCTTATTGGAAAGCCCCCTCTTTCCTAGGAACGACTTGGTTGTAAAATATTGTGAGTTATAATATTAATGATGAATAAGTTCGTGTTGATTAAAGATGAATTTGATAGTTCCATTGTATTGGGATTATTAGTGTTAGTGGAAATCGACATCTATTTCGATGATAATTGATGTCTGGGGGTTATATTGATAAATCGGGTAAATTATCGAATAAATGAGCAATTAATTGCTACTAATTCATATGTTTATATAACTATTTGTTCACATGTGTATACTATTGAGTCACATTCACTTACTATTAGGGGAGTTGGTGCAAGATTGATAATACTTGCATGACTAAGTTAAAAATGGAGGTATAGATGGAAGTACTATACTGTAATTCGTATTTTCACATTATTATAACTATTGAATCACGTGATTGAACTATTGATTCATATTATTTACTATTAGGGGAGGTGGTGCAAGTTTGATAATACTTGCAGGACTAAATTAAAAATGAAAGAAAAGTTGGGGGTATTGTACTGTAATTTTTTGAGCCCCAAAACGTGCAATTATCGAAACTATATTTTTCTATAAATAGAAGCTCATTCTTTCTTCATTTCTCATCAATTCACTAAAGCTATAGAGAAATTATTATAGAGAGAAATTATAGAGAGAAGCTATAGAGGGAAAATCTATAGAAGAAGAGAAGCCTGCTACCTCACTATTCTAGTATCCAGTTTCTTCTGAGGTAAGGGGTATTATTTCTTTTGTATTCATGAAGAGAGCTATTATTATTCCATTCTTCATTATTATGTTGGAATAACCTGTATATGCGAAGTACTGCATACATGGTGAAATTTTTCTGTTATTCCATTCATTATTATTTTGTTGGAATAACCTGTCTATGCGAAGTACCGCATACATGGTGAAATTCTGTTATTATTCCATTCTTTATTATTCTGTCGGAATATCCTGTCTGTACGTTTACATCGGACCTGGTTCCATTATTTATTATTCTGCCGTAATATCCTGTCTGTACGTTTACGCTGGACCTGGTTCCATCATCTATTATTTTATCAGAATATCTTGTCTGTGCGTTTACGCCGGACCTGGTTCCATTATTTATTATTCTGTTGGGAATAACCTGTCTGTTTAGTCTATCACACGCATGGTGAATCCTTCTGCTATTCAATTGTTTATTATTCTGTTGGAATAACCTGTATATGTGGATTACCACATGCATGGTGAATGATCCTTTATATTCATTCCTTATTAAATTATGGAAATGATCTGTTTACGTTGATTATGATGAGAGTCATAATAAAAGTATTGGAATGATGAAAATCATATGTATATGTAGTATTAGTAAGTGTTATGATGAGTTAGGTTGGTTATTATGTGAAACCATGAAAGTTTCTTAGAAATTATAAAGGGTTGAAAATCAAATTTGGGTGAAAATGGAATATGAAATTCAATTGACCATATCTCATATTATATTTCGAATTTCTGAGTGTGGTCAAGTTATAGAGTTAGATCTATGAGTTTCTTAACTTATCCAAGTGGAATCACTGGAAAGGTGTTGTAGATTTTCGCGTGGACTGATTTTAGTAAAGCACAAAAAAGCGAAAAATGGTAAAAAGCTACTGTCCAGATTTTTAAAAGAGCATTTTCGGCCACTTAATTTTTGAAAAAAATTCCGGCCTTTTTAGACATGAAATTGTATGATATAAAGTACCTCTTGTCCAAAAATGAGCTCATTCAGACTTAAAATGAGCAAGTTATGACCATTTCAATATTTAGATTTTTCTGACAAAAAAATGCTATAATCGGAGAGTTCTATAACTCCGATGACCATAAAATTTAAACTGGAACCTCACGTTAACATGTGTAAGATCTTGCCAAGATTTGGGAATTTCTGGAGTTAACCTTGAGGTAGCTAATTTATTAAGGATTTAATTAGAAATTGATTTTTGAAAAATAGTAAATGAATTTTAAAAATTCCGAGAAAAAATATTTGTTCAATATGGGACTATTTTCTGCTAAATCCTAGAAAAGAAATATTTTTGGGACTGATTTGGTATTTTTCATGAAAATGATCTACTTATTAGTAAATGAGTTAAATATGTTATGTGAAGCAACAAAGTTGGAAAATAGGATTTTGTGGCTTGGAAATCCTACATAAGGTATGTGTAAATTTTTGATGAGGGATTTGATCATTGGTGATGAAATCTTATCAGTAAGGCATTTTTGAATGATTAAATGCATTAGTTGGTAAAGTGTAAACAATTGAAATAAATTATTTATAAGTTTAAGAAGTGATTAAAATATTTTTATGATATTAATAATATTAGATTATGAGTGGTTGATAATATTTTGATAAATTTAAAGTCTTTAATATTTATCCTTATTTTTGTTTGATTAATGCTTATATCATTGTCATCATTCTCATGCTTGTGTTGTGTTGAAAGTCATCTGTGGCCTGTAGTGTATAGATGGACTTGGTATAATTATGACCAGGAATTATTCGGTATAATCATGACCGTAATGTTATAAATGATGTGGTAACAGTCATCTTTGGCCCGTAGTGCATAGATGGACTTGGTATGATTATGACCAGGGATTATTCGGTATAATCATGACCGTAATGGAAAACACGAATATCCTTGGCCCGTAGTGCATGGATAATTCGTGGTCATGATACTATTAAGTTAAGTCTTAGCATTATTGGTTTACAGTTGTATATCTTTGGCCTGTAGTGCAAAAATGAACTATTGATTATTGGTTATACAGTTGTTTATCTTTGGTCGTAGTGCAAAGATGAATTTATTAGTATTATTATGAGCAGGAATTGTGATTTGGTATAACCATGATTTTTGATATTTTAGGTGAAGATAGGTGATGAAAATTATCTTCGTCTTGGGTGCGAAAAGGAATTCAGAATCACAATTATGATTATGAGTTATTCATATAATTATGGACTAAAATTGTTGATTGATGTTACAGGGATAAAATATTATTGGTGGACTTTTAACATGGAGAAGATAATAGACCTGATGGTCTATTTGACTCTTCTAATGGATTGCTCGTTCCGCTGCAACTACGGTTGAAATTTTTTATCATCTATCATATGTTCTAAATCTCTAATTTATTATGGATAAAGGCTATTGATGATGTAAAATATCTTTAGTCATGATATTCTTTACTGGGCTAGTTGTGCTCACCCCTTTTGCTTCACAATTCTTTTCAGGTAATAAGAGTGTAGCTGGGTCGAGTGGGGATAACAGGGAAATAGTGAGATGGTCCAAGACTACTGAAGTTTCTCAATACATTATAAAACGACATGACATGCAATATATAATTTCATTGAGGACCTAAGATGTGTGTCGTATTTTATACGTCACTTAATAATTGATTTTGGTGAACAACAATAGGGTGATGAGAACCCGACCTTAAAAGCATCAAAAGTGCACCGCATTAAAATGAAGAGAACAGAAATCTTCTCGTGTCCCTTTGGAGACTTGAAATATTTGCTGTTGTACTTTATATGGCATGTAATAATTAGTGTATGAATATTGTCGTATTATATACGTTACAATATTTGTATTGAAACTCACAATATATATGTCTTCGTATTTTCCACGACAGTTGTATAAATGGAGTTTATAATTGATTTTTGTACCATGTATTTGGAGACTCAAGATGAGTGATGTATACCTATTTTGGGGGCGTCACACTGTTTGTGCGGATTACGCATGACCTGGTTCCATTCTTTATTATTCTGTTGGAATATTCTGTCTATATGGATTACACATGACCTCGTTCCATTCTTTATTATTCTGTTGGGAATAACCTGTCTGTGCGATCTATCGCATGCCTGGTGAATTCTTCTGTTATTCCATTCTTTATTATTCTGTTGGAATAACAGTCTATGTGGATTATCGCATGCATGGTGAATGACCTTTCATATTCATTCTTTATTAAATTATGGAAATGATCTGTCTACGTGGATTACCGCATGGCGGGTGAAAATTCATTTGCAGTTTCGTATATTCTATTATACTCGTATGAGATATCATTTCTTTTGTACTCATCATGGAATATCATTTTCTTTGGTATTTTTCTTTTACGAGTTACTATTCACGGGTTACTATTCACTCTAGTATTATTCACTCGCGTATTCGGGGCACTTTTTGTGTCAGAGTACTATTCACAAGTTACTATTCACGGGTTACTATTCACTATAGTATCATTCACTTGGGTATTCGGGATACTTTTCGTGTCGAGGGTACTATTCACGGGGTACTATTCTCGAAGTACTTTTCACGGGTACTATTCATCCGAAAAATATATTTCTTTTTCTGTCCAAATTGTTTTTGGTACATGAATATTATTCTTGAAATTTACACCACAAAGTAGTATCATGTTGACAATTTGGACGTTATTGATTTCTGGATAAATTAAATTATAAATCATTAAAATTTATCCTTGAACTTGTTTTATTGAATTATTATGTCATTGTCATCATCCTCATACTTATATTGTGATGAAAGTTATCTTTGTCTTACGTGCATAGATGGACTTGGTATGATTATGACCAGAGATTATTTGGTATAATCATGACCGTAATGTGACGAATGATGTGGTGAAAGTCCTCAGTGGCCTATAGTGCATTGATGGACAATTTTTGGTATGATTATGACCATGGATTATTCGGTATAGTCATGACCATTGATGATTTAATGAATATCCTTGGCCCGTAGTGCAGGGAAGATTCGATGATATGGTTTATTTATTAAGCTAAGTCTCAACGATAAAAATTGATGAAAACATTTTAAATCATAGAAGATAGTAGATATCATGGTCTACTTGACTCTTCTAATGGATTTGCTTATTTCCGCTGTAGTTGTTGATCTAAAACTTGTTGTCTATTGTATTCTATCAGTTGTTATACTGTTGAAGGCTAAGGATAATTTATTCTACATTATCTTAGTCATAATATTTCTTAATGGGCTAGTTGAGCTCACCCTTTCTTTCATTGTTCTCTTCAGGAAATGAGAATATAGCTGGGATGAGTCGGGGAATGGAGTGATGATCCAGGATTAATGGCTTTAGTAGTCCTCACTATTCTACGGAATAATGTGTTAATAATTGTAATGAGGACACCATTGAGTGTGGATATTGTCTAGGTGACAATATTCTTGTTTAAACTCTCAGCTATATTTTGTCGTATTTTACACGACTATTGTATAATTAATTTGTATTTGAATTTATGTACCATGTATCTGGTGACTCAAGATGGGTGATGTATACCTATTTTGGGGGAGTCACAGTTGAGATTTCCTCTCTTCGTCGATTCTTTCTTCTAGAATAACACATTCTTTCACCTTCTTCCTCATATTCATCAGCTCCGAGTCTGTAGCTTGAGTAACTTTAACTTTATCAATTGAAAATCGGTTCTACTCTTATATTTGACATCATCACGAGGGTCCTTGAAGTCTTTAACTATATCTTCATCATTTGTAATTCATACGAAATGGGTCTTTGCGTTAACGACATCGTACTCGTCACCACATATGATTTTCTACTCAACGCATTAGCTACCACGTTTATTTTTCTGGGATGGTATTGAATGGTATCGTCGTAATCTTTCAATAGCTCGAGCCAACATCTTTGGCGCATATTACGTTTATTCTGGATGAAGAAATATTTGAGGGTTTTGTACCGGGTTCAAGGTCGATACAAAATTCTATTTCACGCTCCGGGGGTAGGCTAGGAAGTTCTTCGGGGAATACGTCAGGAAATTTATTAACAATAGAAATATCATTCAAAACTGTGACTCTCCTCCAAGACTTGGATAACACCTCAGATTAATACCTATCAGCTTGCTACTGTTATTCACGGCGTCCCCTGCGGAATGTCTGGCTTTGGTGCATCTCACACAAGAAAGTCACCAACGAAAGGCTCGGGGCTCTTTACTTATGGCTTGATATGATAGTGATTGACTTTAGTGGTTTGGTTGCTTGAATTCGCATAATAGGTTGGTTAAGAATATGAAAACTAACTGATAAGTAGGTTTTATACCTACTTATCCGGTATCTTTTACTTGAATTAGTTGTTTTTATTCATATGTCTTAGTTACTTTTCATGCATTTTGTGTTCGTTTTGTAGGTTATACGTTTGGAAGCGATGTGAGTGATTATTGGTAAGGAAAAACACGGAAAATGCAAACAAAAGCAAGCTGGATATCGTTTGTGCTTTCATGTCATTTCATGTTCTTGGCTTGGAGCTTGGACTATATTGTAGAGCGTTTTCTTAGCTTTCCGAAACATCTTGAATCATTCCAATCGGAGTTCGGATGAAAGAGTTGTGGCATTTCTACCAACGGACGTCATTGAACTTCATCGTTTTGCGTGGTCATTTACATAGTAGTCACTTCCAGTCCAATTTCGACCATCATGCGTTTGTTATTTCTGAATTCTTAAAGAATGAAAGTTGTATATCTCGTCGATAGCTTCGATTTGATAGGTGGCGGGCCCAGTAACTCCTCTCGGTTTAAAAGTTATGGCAGTTTTAGCAGAGGAGGTTACAAGCAAAAAAATGTTATGGCAGATTGGTACCCAGCCGGGGCTGGGCCTTTTTGTGCCTTAGGACCCAGCCGCGGCTGGGTGTCTGGGAGTTTTAACAGCTTTCCATCCAGCCAGGGCTGGCTTTTACAAAGGGAAATACCCAGTCGGGGCTGGGTATGGGCGAGAAAGAGTAGATTTTGTCCGAATTTGAGTCCGAAAAGGATTGTTTTGAGTTGTTTGATTCAAGGACTTCCAAGAGGATTTAAATACATGTACAAAAGCTTATAAATGGAGGGGAATAACATAGATTAGAGGAGATTATTAGGAGATTAGAGAGCATTCTATTAAATTAGATTTGAGTAAATTAGAGAAAAGCACTAGTTCTAATTAGATTTGGAGATTGAAGCAACTTGGAGACCATTGAAGATTCAAAGGAGGAGCAAGGAGGGAGCGTCAAATCTACACACAATAGATTATTTCTTCTCATCTTCTTCTATCTTTATCTTTTAATGTGTATTCAATTGTGGATTCTTAGTTTTAATTCAATAATCATGAACTAATTCTTTGTTTGAGATTACAATGGATCTTATTGTGTAGTTTATTTTAATATGCTTCGTTATCAATTATTATGTTCTATTGAGAGGATTGTCTATTGTGATTTGGACTTAATTGTTTAATTGTTTGGCCATCAATTACCGTGATAATTTATATGAACTCGAGAGATGAAGTATAGATTTAGATCTAATCATGATAGCATGTTTTCAGGATTTTGTTAATAGCTTAAACTTGATGAGTGTTAAGGTAGAGATATGCTTGACGCCATATGTAATCTTATAGAGAACTTAGTCTTCAACCTTCTTCAATTGTAATTCACATAGAGATATAGTGGGTTAGTTGATTAAGGTGTTTAACGAATTTCTATCTTAATTGTGGATTGACGTTAATACGGTATTAGTGCATCGAGAGGTGGTTAATACTACTCTAGTGTTCTTGATTAACAATTCATGATAGAGAATAATTGATGAGAAGTGTGTTAACTTAAATGAAGCAATAAGTGAAGTTGTGATCTTAAATCTCCATAGTCTTAATTTAATTAGTGGAATAGTAGTTAATTTATATAGTTTGTAATTCATTCGTTTAAATAAGATTGAGTTGGTTACGGGTTAGTACTTGGTGATTTTTATTAAATAATTCTCTGTGGGAACGATACTCAACTTATCACTTTATTACTTGTTGACCACGTATACTTGCGTGTTGTGCGTAATTAGATTTTACCCCAACAAGTTTTTGGCGCCATTGCCGTGGAATTAGTTTAATACAGTTTTACTAATATTAGCTTCAATCAAATTAGTCTTAATTTAAACATTTTTATTTTTATTTTTAATTCTCTTCCTATATTTCTCTCTTTTCAGGTACCATGGATGACTTTACGTATCAATGGCCATACACGAACATGACTCAACCAAAGGAAGCGGAGATTGACAGACTCGCGACACTCTCCGTAATGTCAGCACAAATTGAAGAACTTTCGAGGAAGTTGGACGTTATCGTAGCCCAACAGAGTCGAAGGATGACAGTTACCTGTGGCTATTGTGCTGGCAATCACCCGAGTAATCAATGCACCATCAATCTTGGGCCGGTACAGTATGGTGGTAACTACCTCAATCAGTATGTATATGATAATTATCATCAAGTTTGGGGGTATCACCCGGATTCTTCATGGAGTTACAACTATCAAGACCAATACTCTACTCCAAATCCAACATACACACCGGAATTCTCATATTAACCTCCATTAAAAGAAGAAAAGTCAAAGTTGGAGGAATTGTTGTCCAAGTTCATAGCATCAAATGAGGAGAGGAGGATTGATCAAGAGATATCAATGCAAAATCTGCAGAACCATGCGGATCAAATACTCAAAGCCTTGAACAACTGTCCTCAAAACAATCGGTGTTATGATGAGGATTCTGAGATTGATGAAGTGCCCGAGCCAAATCTACAACTGGATGAGACACGAGATGTTGAAAAAGAGGAGACAAGTGGAGATAATGAAAATACGGTCGGTGAAGAACTAACTATGAGTACCAACGAGGATGAGCCGATGTTATTAGTGCCCCAAGTTCCTTCTCCGCCAAAGATCAAGGGTCCAGTTAGATTTGCAAAACCGTGCCCGCTTGGTAGTCATGTCGTCGGCAAGGCTCTTTATGACATGAGAGCTACTACAAATGTGAAGCCATAGTGGGATGAGGAGGAAAAGATAGAAGAAGAGCCCGTTGTTCTTGCCAAGCCTCAAAGCCCCAATCGAATCATAGGCTCAACGGACGAAAAAGCACCTAGTTATTTAACATTCTCAATTGGGCATATATTTAAACAAAGTATGCTAGGTGACTTTAACTCTATGGCTATCACAAATGGGAACCTACCAAAAGCTATATTATTTCCGATGGATGGAGGGTTCCTCAACTTTCGAAGAGGAATTGGATAGCATTGACCAGACAAAGTCAGGCTGAAAGACTATAAATCAAGCGCTGACTGGGAGGCAACCCAGGAATTATTTTTATTTATATGCTGTACTAGTTTATTTAGTAGATAGGAATTAAGTTGCTTATTAATTTCTCTTATAATCTAATCCATGTTGTCTCTCTTCATTGCAGGTATTGGAGGTCCAATGGATAGCAAAATGATCGTCGCCACCATCGCCACCATCAACTCACGCTTAGATGATTACAGGGAAGTTCTCTTCTATTTATCGTTATATTCTTACAATGAGGACATTGTAATTGCTAAGTTTGGGGGAGTTTTGTTTAATTCATTACCGCATGTTTAGTTTATGTTATGTTATTTTGCATATGTTGTTAATTTAGTTTAGGTTCATTATAAAAAAATCAAAAATTTCAAAAATTTCAAAAATAATAGTTAGTTACTATGTTTATCTTGCATGAGTCCAGCTGTTTGATATTTACAGTTTGTTTTGGCCAATGATGAGATTGGGATCGAGTAGACAAGTAGCGTACTGACTATTAGAGCTTTGATGTGATTTCTTGTTATGAATTGAATTTTTTTTCTGTTTGAAACTGGTATAATAAGGATAACACAATAAAAACAACTTGTTGATTGAATGAGTTTAAATTGATACATAATGGGACTCTAAAGGATAATGCTATTTTGAATGAAAGAATGACAAGAATAAGTAGTGATGACTAAAGTTCGATAAAAACATAAGTTCGGGAAAATAATTTGGGATATATAAGCTTCAAAAAAAAAGAAAAGAAAAAAAAATGAAAAAAAAATATACCGTGGCTAGTTTTGTTTCGAGGCCTTTGTTACTTGAGCAAGTACGCCCGAAGGGGTATCTTAAAACCTAGCGCCCTAAGGTCTTATATGGTCTGGGAGTCGTTGGTCGAAAGCTCGCTAAGGGGTAGCACTGTTATCCTAATGGAATGAGACATTGCACAGTCATGGTTAAAAAGTAAAAAAAAAAAGAAAAAAAATAATAAAATGGGAAAAGAGCAAAAAGCCCCCATAATAAAAAGTAAAGCATAAGTATCCCGGATTGGACTCTTGAACTTGGTGGATGTTTAACTTTAGTTGGATCTAGCTTGTTCGTGAATTTTTTGAGTTTACACTGTATGATACCTTTGAAGAGACTTATTATGTTTTAAATTTGATTTTACATCAGTTAACATTGTTGTGGAGCACACACGCACTATACCAGTAATAACAGTTTAAGATTTGATGATTGACTAGGAAATTGTTGATTGGTTTTGATATGAAGTATTATCATGTTTACTTGATTGCTCTAAGGTCGGTTGAATAGATTTGTGTTTATCAATACTGCTGGATTCGTAGGCATTTAGATTAGTTACATTCCATTGCATTGCATTGCATTTTTGTTTTGTTTTTGCTTGAGGACAAACAAAGGTTTAAGTTTGGGGGTATTTGATAAGTAGGTTTTATACCTACTTATCCGGTATCTTTTACTTGAATTAGTTGTTTTTATTCATGTGTCTTAGTTACTTTTCAAGCATTTTGTGTTCGTTTTGTAGGTTATACGTTTGGAAGCGATGTGAGCGATTATTGGTAAGGAAAAACACGAAAAATGCAAACAAAAGCAAGCCGAATATCGTTTGTGCTTTCATGTCATTTCATGTTCTTGGCTTGGAGCTTTTACTATATTGTAGAACATTTTCTTAGCTTTCCGAAACATCTTGAATCATTCCAATCGGAGTTCGGATGAAAGAGTTGTGGCATTTCTACCAACGGACGTCATTGAACTTCACCGTTTTGCGTGGTCATTTACATAGCAGTCACTTCCAGTCCAATTTCGACCATCATGCGTTTGTTATTTATGAAATATTTAAGAATGAAAGTTGTAGATCTCGTCGATAGCTTCGATTTTATAGGTCGCGGGCCCCGTAAGTCTTCTCGGTTTAAAAGTTATGGCAGTTTTAGCAGAGGAGGTTCCAACAGAAAAATGTTATGACAGATTGGTACCCAGCCGGGGCTGGGAGTCTGGGAGTTTTAATAGCTTTCCATCCAGCCGGGGCTGGCTTTTACAAAGGGAAATACCCAGCCGGGGCTGGGTATGCGCGAAAAAGAGTAGATTTTGTCCGAATTTGAGTCCGAAAAGGATTGTTTCGAGTTGTTTGATTCAAGGACTTCCAAGAGGATTTAAATACATGTACAAAAGCTTATAAAAGGAGGGGAATAACATAGATTAGAGGAGATTATTAGGAGATTAGAGAGCATTCTATTAAATTAGATTTGAGTAAATTAGAGAAAAACACTAGTTCTAATTAGATTTGGAGATTGAAGCAACTTGGAGACCATTGAAGATTCAAAGGAGGAGCAAGGAGGGAGCGTCAAATCTACACACAATAGATTATTTCTTCTCATCTTCTTCTATCTTTATCTTTTAATGAGTATTCAATTGTGGATTCTTAGTTTTAATTCAATAATCATAAACTAATTCTTTGTTTGAGATTACAATGGATCTTATTGTGTAGTTTATTTTAATATGCTTCGTTATCAATTATTATGTTCTATTGAGAGGATTGTCTATTGTGATTTGGACTTAATTGTTTAATTGTTTGGCCATCAGTTACCGTGATAATTTTATATGAACTCGAGAGATGAAGTATAGATTTAGATCTAATCATGATAGCATGTGTTCAGGATTTTGTTAATAGCTTAAACTTGATGAGTGTTAAGGTAGAGATATGCTTGACGCCATATGTAATCTTATAGAGAACTTAGTCTTCAACCTTCTTCAATTGTAATTCACATAGAGATATAGTGGGTTAGTTGATTAAGGTGTTTAACGAATTTCTATCTTAATTGTGGATTGACGTTAATACGGTATTAGTGCATCGAGAGGTGGTTAATACTACTCTAGTGTTCTTGATTAACAATTCATGATAGAGAATAATTGATGAGAAGTGTGTTAACTTAAATGAAGCAATAAGTGAAGTTGTGATCTTAAATCTCCATAGTCTTAATTTAATTAGTGGAATAGTAGTTAATTTATATAGTTTGTAATTCATTCGTTTAAATAAGATTGAGTTGGTTACGGGTTAGTACTTGGTGATTTTTATTGCGTGTTCCTCGTTACAAAAAATGTTCTCCCTTAAACTATAGATTTTGACTTATCTGGGACAGCCTTTGGTGTCGCCATTCTGGTGTCACCATCCCATCTTGACTTGACTCTAATATATAAAAAAATCAAGCTAGGTGACATTCTCTTCCGCAATAGAAACATGTTTTGGATTGCTGCGTACAGTTTGGACTAATGTGTCCCTCCCCTCTGCATTTGTAACATACGACCGGTGGTTGTTCTCCTTCTTTGGAAATGGGTGTTGGTGCTGGTGCCGACGTCTTTCCATTATTGTTGAATCATCTCTTCTTAAAGTTGTTCTCACTTAGTTCACCTTTTCTATTATCTTAGCCATGATTACCACCGAAGTGTTTACCATTTCTGGCATGATAATTTCCTCCACGATGGTTATCGTTGTTCCGATGGTTGTTGCCACCGATACGATTATTATCGTATTGTTGGTCGTTGTATTTTGTTGGGCTGACTCATAATCGCGTTCTAGTAACTGAGCCCTATTAACAACATCTGAATATAAACAAAGTTTGTGAGAAATAAGTTATTGACGAATTTTGGGTTTCAAACTCTCAAAAACATTTGCATCATACATTCCTCATTATCTACCAAATGGGATGCAAACCGGGACAACTCGAAAAACTTAGCCTCGTACTGTGATACGATCATATTGTTTTGCTCTAGCTTGATGAATTCCATCTCCTTCATGTGATGAATACTTTCAGGAATGTTCTTTTCGTTAAACAATTCTTGGAACTTCTCCCAAGACATCTTTAGTGCGGCAGGTTGAGTACATTTTACAGATTCTCACCAGTAATCTACTTCTTCACGCAACATAAAGGTGGAAAAGGGAACCTTTTGCTCCTCGGAGCATCCCAAGACATAAAATATCTTGGTGATCTGTTTAATTCACGTCTCTGCCTTAAGTGGTTCTGGCTTTCCCAAAAACTCTAGTGGTCCCAGCTCCTTGAACTACTTAGCGGTGACCAGCCGTGAGTTGTCAGTGTTTCCACCTACATTTTGAACAGGAGTCTCTCTCGTTTGGTTTTGCAATAATTCTAGAAAGTTCCTAAATATACCATCGTTCGTCATTTGGTCGGTGTTTTTATTTACATGAGGATTATTGCCTTCCTGATGCACATTATCCTAGTTATTGATTGTCGGTGACTCAACAGTCTCATGTGCTCCATTGCTTACCTCAACATTTTTAGATGTCATTTTTAAACACTACCACAAAACATGGGTTAATTGACATGCCACATATTATCCCTATATATTCGGACCGACCAATTAAATAATAATTAAACTTAGGTAGGTCATACTAGCAAAGTATTTCCCCGTCTCTCCCCTCCTAGTTCTAGTTTCACATCTTAGCCAAGGATCGTATCCCTAAGCTCTGATACCAACTGTGACACCCCAAAATAGGTATACATAACCCATTCCAAGTCGCCAAATACATGGTACATAATTCAAATAAAAACTTAATTATACAACTGTCGTGTAACATAAGCTGAGAGTTTTAATACGAATATTGTCTACTAGACAGTATCCAAACTCAAATGGAGTCCTCATTACAATTATTATCACACTATTTTATAAAATAGTGAGGACTACTACATCCACCATCTCAGACCGTCACTCCATTCCCCGACTAGTCCCGGCTACGTTCTCATTTCCTGAAGAGAACAATGAAAGCAAAAGGGTGAGCTCTGTGACACCCCCAAATCCGTGTAACATCGATTACAGGACATGGTGCTCACGATAACATACATCATCATCTATTTAAGTAACTCTAATAATAATAATAATAATAATAATAATAATATTAACTATTACATACTTATTCAAAATAAAGTCCCAAGTCTTTACAACCTTTAATAAACTGAAACTTAAACTTAGCGTTTATTGCTACATCACATCATATGCGGAAATATAATTATTACATAAATAACTCTCATCATTTCATCTTAGACTTTCCTTTGTCCTTGCCCGAGCCCTCAGCGTTATCAGCCTTAACTGAAAAGTTTAAGCAAGAATGAGCACAAATTGCCCAGCAAGTATATAAAGTGGTTTGAGAACATACATCAGAAGTAGAAGCATTAGTATGAATATTTCTCAATAGTTGAAATAAATATCAAGAGATAAACCGGAATATCAAGATAAGAGTTCTGGAATTCTCAATAACATACTAAGGGGTGTTAGATACCCTGAACATTACTTTGTTTCATCAAAAACCATCAGACGGTTTAATAATCAAAATAGATTATAAACGGTCTCTGCAAGTACTCTAGGTGATCAGCCTATCGTACCCTACATTGTGCACAAGTACAAAGTTTAAACGCATAAGCGTAAATGGGACTATATGCCCGACATCAGTTACCCCGTTATCCGGGTTGTTCATCTTAGTATTCATGCGGGACCTCACCAAAGCAATTTGGATTGGTAAACATTCAATAGCTTCAAAGGATTTGAATTGTTCAAACAATATACTATTTTTGCATCAATAACATCTAGCTGAAACGAAAGCTAGAAAGCATGCTTGAATATAGTTCATCAAGGGTATACAAACTTTAAAGTATAGCAGTCACAATAGGAACTAAATCATCAATAACATTTCGCATCACAATTGAAGTTATAGAACTTTACAATAAAGAAGCTTGTACGAATGATTAATTAATCACAAGCCCAAACTTACCCTCGCTGCAATAAACTGAATAAGAGTTGAATAAGTTTATAATGAAAAATAGGGTAAGAAACTTGCCTTGATCGTTGTTTACCAATATCAGATTAACAGCTTACAACTATCTACACTTCACGTGCCCTACACAATTGTATAATCATGCACATCAACTATTAGCAATGCATAGTAGTTATAATATAAACTTTACTCTATAATTTTTTTAGAGTTTACTCTACGATTTTCACTGACTCTACGATTTTCAGAGTTTACTCTACGATTTTCACTGACTCTACGATTTTTACTCTACAATTTTCACTGACTCTACGATTTTCAGAGACTCTACGATTTTCAGAGACTCTACGATTTTTACTCTACGATTTTAACCGACTCTACGATTTTCAGAGACTCTACGATTTTCAGAGACTCTACGATTTTTACTCTACGATTTTCACTGACTCTACGATTTTTAGAGACTCTACGATTTTTCAGAGACTCTACGATTTTCACTGACTCTACGATTTTCAGAGACTCTACGATTTTCAGAGACTCTACGATTTTCACTGACTCTACGATTTTCAGAGACTCTACGATTTTCAGAGACTCTACGATTTTTACTCTACGATTTTATTCCCGCTGATCTAAAGATGATATGACCACTATACTTAGACACCATAAACTTCATACATCAAGGTATTTTACAAAAATATAACATTCATAAAACTACCATGCTAAGACCACAACCCAACTGCATAGAAAAGCGTGCCAGCACTAGTTTTATACTTGGAAAAATTCTGGAACTTCTAGAATTCTGCAGATTTTATTACCAACATGCATGCTTATGATTTTCATAACTCAATTTAACTCCCTTTCTTATGAAATTTGGACAGGTTGTACCTCATGCTACATACTATTTTATAAAATTATTACATACGCTAATCGAGTCATATACACCATGATTTCGAGGCTCCGAAAAACCCTAAAAATCACAGATCACTAGTTAAACCCAATTTGACAAAAATCCGTGATTTTTCTTCTAGCATGCAATTAAATTATTCCTAATGTCCAGATCATCTACTCTCACATGTTTTCACATTTCACAACATCAAACTTCAACAAATTTCCACCTTTTTGATTAATTTAGCACCTTTTGATTTTCTATGAATTTGGTGCATGATTAACCCATATCTTTTGTTGTTAACGATCTATAATCATCAAACAACCGTAACATGGCAACACAAAGCCACAACAAATCATTTACCAACTCTATATGCATTTTCTTCTCATTTTTCTTATAAAAATAAAATGGGTTCATGAATTATCTTTTGATGAATTTCTTTTTGGTTTAATATGATGCTCCTTCTCCTTGCTTGTCAAATCCTCAGTAATCGTCCAAAATTAGTTCTAACTCTCTTAGGCTCTCAATTTCTCTCCATGTTTACACACTTGGTGGAATTTTTCTTAAAAGAAAAGTGTGTTTGTATATATGTATAGCTTTGTTAGAGTCTTTTGATTCTCATAACCCCCAACTCTCATAACCCCCAACTCTAATGATTAGTTACTCACCATATTTAATAATACAATAATATAGATAATTAATAGGAAGAATGTGGGAGTTAGAGAAAATGAATGTAGGAGTTAAAAAGAAAAATAAAAGAATTTTGATTTTAAGGAATAAAATAAATTACTTCCACCTTAGCTATTATGTAATATACGTATACTCCCTCCCTTGTCCCAAATTAATAGTCTCATGGTCCATCAGTTCAGCTGATTTCTATTATAAAAAAATACATATATTATTTTAATCAATTAGTCACTTAATAAGCTATTTGACTATTTTATCCTTCGGGACCAAACTTTGCGAACCATATATCGATTCCTACTAAAGTTGACATTCCGGACATCATGGGACTATCCGTTTAGTCCAATTCATATCTAAAATTTGTAGTTGACTTTTTCCTCGAAAAAGTCAACAAGTTGACTTTGACCAAAAAGTCAACTGTGACACTTTTTCGTGATTACAGTCTATCCTGACTAATTTCGACATTCCGGACTCGAATACACAGTCCGAGTCTCTAAATTCTGCTCCTAACTCCAGCTCATGATTTTATATCATCCCACGTAATAAAATAGAATAATTCCCTACTTAATTTTATTTAAATAGTTAAATAAAACCAAACCAACCATTTAAATACATCTCATCACATATCTTGAAATAACACATATATGTACCACACACATACATCTAATAAATGAAATCACCCAAAAGTTTCATATAAATTCGTTTATTAACAATTCTTAAATTACATAAAAAAATATTAAAATAAAATAAAAATAAAACTCGGATATTACATTCACCCTCCCTTAAAATGATTCCTTCCCCGGAATCATTACACATCAATCAAAAAGATCAGGGTAATTTTTCATCATTTTCTCCTCGAGTTCCCACGTAGCCTCATCGGCGTTGTGGTTCCTCCACAATACCTTAACAGAAGGTATTATATTATTTCTTAACACTTGTTCTTTTCTATCGATTATCTGCAATGGGACCTCTTCGTAGGTTAAGTCCTTTTCAAACTGAATAGGTTCATACTCTATGACATGCTTGTAATCCTGTTTAAAGGGTCGTAGGACAGAAACATGGAACACGTTGTGTATATGTTCTAACTCCGAAGGTAAAGCTATTTCATAAGCTACCTCACCCACTCGCCTCAACACTTCGAAGGGTCCTATGAATCTGGGACTAAGTTTTCCCTTCTTCCCAAATCTCATTTTCCCTTTCCAAGGTGACACTTTCAAAAACACATAAGTGCCGATGTTGAAGTCTCGTTGTTGCCGGTGTTGATCAGCCGTCACTAGCCTTGCTCGAATAGTTTTGATCACATCCGCAGTCTGCTGTACCAATTCTGGCCCTAGCAGTTAACGTTCTCCTACTTCATCCCAACACAATGGCGTTCTACATTTCCTTCCATATAAAGCTTCATAAGGTGGCATCCCGATGCTCGCATGGTAGCTATTGTTGTATGCAAATTCCACCAACGGTAGGTGGTCATCCCAACTCCCTTTGAAATCCATCACACATGCTCTCAGCATGTCCTCTAACGTTTGAATAATTCTCTCGCTCTGCCCATCGGTTTGAGGATGATACGCGGTGCTCAACCTCAGATGTGTTCCCATGCGTTCTTGAAAACTTCTCCAGAAGTTCGCTGTGAACCGCGGATCACGATCTGACACAATTGAAACTGGTACACCGTGCCTGGAAACGATCTCTTTGATATAAAGTTTAGCCAACTGATCCAAGGTATATCTGATCTTGATTGGCAAAAAATGCGCTGACTTGGTCAATCGGTCGACGATCACCCACACTGCATCGTAACCCTTCTGCGTAGTTGGAAGTCCTACCACAAAATTCATCGTGATATGCTCCCACTTCCATTCTGGAATTTCTAACGGTTGAAGTAACCCGCTCGGTTTCTGATGCTCTGCCTTGACCCGCTGGCACGTTAAACACTTGCTGACGCACTCTGCGACTTCTCTTTTCATATTGGGCCACCAATAATGTTGACGAAGATCCTGATACATTTTTGTGCTTCCTGGATGGATTGAGTAACTTGAACTATGAGCTTCCTGCAAGATTTCTTCCTTTAACTCAGATAACGCTGGCACCCAAATTCTCTCCTCAAATTTTAACAGACCATCACCACCCATATTGAATTTAAGCTCCTCTCCGTCGGAAATTCTTTTCTTCATTTTCTCACATTCTTCATTACCGCCTTGTGCTTCCTTGATCTTGTCCAATAGAGTCGGACGAACCTCCACTGCGAACAATTTCCCATCTGGCTCTCTCGGCCTCTTTATCTCTAGCTCCAAACTGGCCATCTCCTTGATTAACTCCTCCTGAGCTGTTAGCATTGCCAATCCACCACTGCCTTTTCTGCTTAACGCGTCCGCTACCATGTTCGCTTTCCCCGGATAATACAAAATATCGCAATCGTAATCCTTTATTAGCTCCAACCATCTCCTCTGCCTCATATTTAACTCATTTTGCGTGAAGATATACTTCAGACTTTTATGGTCCGTGTATATTTCACACTTCACACCATATAAATAGTGCCTCCAGATCTTGAGGGCAAATACTACTGCTGCCAACTCCAGGTCATGGGTAGGATATCCCTTCTCATAATCTTTCAACTGGCGCGATGCGTACGCAATGACTTTACCGTGTTGCATAAGCACACCGCCAAGCCCCTTGTGTGATGCATCACTGAAAATCACGAAGTCACCTGTATCGTCTGGTAACGACAACACCGGTGCCTCACTCAATCTCTTCTTGAGTTCTCGAAAACTCTCTTCACACTTCTCAGTCCAGACAAACTTCACCGACTTCTTCGTTAAATTAGTCAATGTTCCTGCTATCTTCGAAAAATCTTGAATGAACCGCCTGTAGTAGCCCGCTAATCCTAAGAAACTTACCTCCGTCGGTGTCTTTGGTTGTTCCCAATTCTGAACCGCTTCCACCTTTGTTGGATCCACAGAGATTCCGTTCTTGTCGATCACGTGACCCAGAAATTTAACTTTTTCTAACCAGAACTCGCACTTCGAAAATTTTGCGTATAATTTATTCCTTCTCAACGCCTCCAATACCAACCTTAAATGTTCAGCATGATCTTCCTGAGTCCTGGAATAGATTAGGATATCATCTATGAACACAACTACGAATTTATCTAAGTACTGTTTGAATACCCGATTCATCATGTCCATAAATGCTGCTGGCGCGTTTGTTAACCCGAACGACATTACCAGAAACTCGTAGTGACCGTAACGAGTTCTGAACGCTGTCTTAGGTACATCCTCGTTTCTCACCTTCAACTGGTGATACCCCGTCCTCAAATCGATTTTGGAAAAATATTTCGCTCCCTTCAACTGATCAAACAGGTCATCTATCCTAGGTAACGGGTATTTGTTCTTGATCGTCACCTTGTTTAGCTCTCGATAATCGATGCACAGTCTCATCGACCCGTCCTTCTTCTTTACAAACAACACTGGTGCTCCCCAAGGAGACACACTCGGTTGAATATACTTCCTATCTAACAATTCCTGCAACTTTACCATCAGCTCCTTCAACTCTACCGATGCCATTCTGTACGGGGCTTTCGAGATCGGCGCCGTTCCCGGTACTAAATCTATAACGAATTCGACCTCTCTATCCGACGGAAGACCTGGCAATTCTTCGGGGAATACATCTGGAAATTCATTCACTACTGGTATTAGTCCCATTTCTAACCCTACTTTCTGAGTATCGACGTTATGGGCCAAATAACCTACACATCCCTTTTTTAGTAACTTCCTCGCTTGCATCATCGTCAGACAACTCGAGAGTCTTGGCGACCTACTCCCATAGAACACTACCTTCGACTGCTCGGGAGTCTTAAGGTTTATACACTTTTTCTGGCAATCTATCATCGCTCCATGGTTAAATAACCAATCCATCCCTAGAATTACATCAAATTCTCCTAATTGAATTGGGATTAAGTCCACAGGTAACTTATATCCCCTGATATCTACAACGCAATTCCTATGGACATGGTTAACGGGAATGACTTCCTTATTAGCAACTTCTATGTTCATAGGATATTCTAATTCTTCCTGAGGTAAGTTTAGTCGTTGGGAGAATTCATGCGAAACGAAGGAACAAGTAGCACCCGAATCAAATAATATGTAAGCAGATATATCATTGATCGGAATAATACCTGAAACCACGTCCCTGGATGCAACCGCATCCTGAACCGTCATGTTAAAAGTCCTTGCTATAGGTCGATTCTGAGTTGGTGGTCCACCAATTGTGAGAGTTCCACCGCTTGGTCCCCTCCCTCCATTTCCTCCTGCTGAGTTTTTCTTTGGGCAGCTCCTCGCCTGAGGATCTAATGCTCCACAGTTGAAACATCCATTTCTTTTCGGTGCAGAGCAGTTGGGAGAGATGTGCCCCTCCTGCCCGCAATTGAAACAGACATTCTTCCCTTTTAGACATGCCCCCGAGTGATTCCTTCCACACTCCTTGCACGCCTCAATCCTCTTTTTTGCTTCCCCTGATTTGCCCCCAGAGTTTCCCGAGTTGACATTATTGTTGTTGTTGTTCCACTTCTTCTTAATTGCACCGTTGCTGCTGCTGCCTTCTCCACGGTTTCCTCCTTCAGTCTTCTTCTTCTTCTCCTTGTTGAACTTCATTAGGGCTTCACTTCCGCCCTCAGCGATTATAGCTTTCTCCAGGAGAGTCGCGAAATTATTCGTCTGCAACACCGAAAGTCTGCTGTATAGCCATGGTTTGAGGCCTTGCTCAAACCTCCTCGTCTTTCTCTCCTCAGTGTTGACCTGATGAGGTGCGAACCTCGCCAGCTCGTTAAACTTTGCAGCGTACTGCGGTACCGTCATATCTTCTTGTTTTAGCTCCAGGAATCGCATCTCCATGCGACTCTGCATACTAACAGGAAAATAATTCTCGAAAAAGATTTTCTTGAACCCTTCCCAAGGTATCACACCTTCTCCAGCTCGGGTCTGATTTGCCTCCCACCAGTAGTTGGCTTCACCTTTTAGCATATACGTGGCGAAGATAGTCTTCTGGTCGTCTCCTACTCGGTCGATAGCGAATGCCTTTTCGATTTCCTTAACCAAAGTTTGGGCTTCGATGGGTTCAGTAGTTCCTTTGAACTCAGGTGGTCCCGCGCTTTTGAAGTCTTTAAAGTGTGCCACAGAGGCCACTGGAGGGTTATTGACATTCGGGGTTCGATTTTGAAGTGCCCCCACCAACATGTCTACAAACTGCTGCATAGGGTTCGGTGGATTCCCAGCATTACCGTCTGACCCCTCGGGTGCTTGATGACGTCTTCCTCTAGCCATCTATCTGTTCAAAATGAACTTAATATTATTATCTCATAACTTACTCAACAACATATAGAATTCGTAAAAACTGAACCATCATATCACATACTTAAATAAAAGTATATTTATTTATAAACATAATACTCAAAGTATTTCATCGTTTTATGGCATTACGCCATTTACATCATGTGGCATCAATCACTTGGTAAAAACAGAAACTAAGC
Organism: Panax japonicus; assembly: GCA_020205505.1. Lineage (NCBI taxonomy): Eukaryota > Viridiplantae > Streptophyta > Magnoliopsida > Apiales > Araliaceae > Panax > Panax japonicus. Next base: position 42,037,455 of record CM035095.1, on the reverse strand, counting down.
TTTTTATTACATAGATAAGAATTTTATTTGCTACTAGGAAAAAGTTTATCATAATAACTAAAAACCCCGCCTAATGGCGTCCTCATGCTCCTCATCCGCTATCTCTTTCACCATCTCTCGGCTTATAACCCGGCCAGACCGGCGCTCCTCACGTGGAAAGTGACACACCCTATGCTGGAACCTTCCATGTGCCGACTTAAACACGTATTTCATCTTGTCTATCTTAACCTTCTTGTCTCTAACTTCTCCCTCCAACTCTCCGGTTAGCTTCTCTGCTCTAACACGATCTCTTCTCTCATCTCCCCAGAAAGTGGTAATAATCTGCTTGTCAAGTTGGAGACTCTGAATCCTCGACTCTAACCCATTAATGGTATGTACCAAGTGGGTTCTGATAGCATCCCGATCATCCTTCAGCCTAACCGACTTCTGGCCTTCAACCCGTAGCTTGTCAGCCAGATCCCCATTCCTAATTACCAGGTGGTCCACCAATGCTCCCAGCAAAGCTGTAGCTTGTTGTTCCCCCTGATACAGCTCCTCTAACTCATGGACCTTGTCGTCCATTTCAACGATCCTGTCCATCAACTCATCCAGCATAGTGTCTTCAGGTACCTCCTCGAGGTCCTCCTCGGGCTCCTCTTCCTCTTCCGGATACTCCTCCGGGTCTGACTCAGCTGTTGCCTCAGCTATAGGCTCAGGTACAGCTGTCACTAACTGCTCACTTACTACTTGAATATCTCTAACTTCCTCTTCTCTTGACATCCTATAATCAAAACACAAAGCAACTCAATTAGAAAAATAGATATTGATTTTGTTTTTAGAAAATAGATTTGACACTACACGTATAACTCTATGTGAGTTCATCTCCATATCATCTCCACTAACTCTCTCTAAGGTTATAGCCCAAGGTTCCCCACCTAAGGTTTATAACCTAAGGCTCTGATACCAACCTGTGACACCCCCAAATCCGTGTAACATCGATTACAGGACATGGTGCTCACGATAACATACATCATCATCTATTTAAGTAACTCTAATAATAATAATAATAATATTAACTATTACATACTTATTCAAAATAAAGTCTCAAGTCTTTACAACCTTTAATAAACTGAAACTTAAACTTAGCGTTTATCGCTACATCACATCATATGCGGAAATATAATTATTACATAAATAACTCTCATCATTTCATCTTAGACTTTCCTTTGTCCTTGCTCGAGCCCTCAGCGTTATCAGCCTTAACTGAAAAGTTTAAGCAAGAATGAGCACAAATTGCCCAGCAAGTATATAAAGTGGTTTGAGAACATACATCAGAAGTAGAAGCATTAGTATGAATATTTCTCAATAGTTGAAATAAATATCAAGAGATAAACCGGAATATCAAGATAAGAGTTCTGGAATTCTCAATAACATACTAAGGGGTGTTAGATACCCTGAACATTACTTTGTTTCATCAAAAACCATCAGACGGTTTAATAATCAAAATAGATTATAAACGGTCTCTGCAAGTACTCTAGGTGATCAGCCTATCGTACCCTACATTGTGCACAAGTACAAAGTTTAAACGCATAAGCGTAAATGGGACTATATGCCCGACATCAGTTACCCCGTTATCCGGGTTGTTCATCTTAGTATTCATGCGGGACCTCACCAAAGCAATTTGGATTGGTAAACATTCAATAGCTTCAAAGGATTTGAATTGTTCAAACAATATACTATTTTTGCATCAATAACATCTAGCTGAAACGAAAGCTAGAAAGCATGCTTGAATATAGTTCATCAAGGGTATACAAACTTTAAAGTATAGCAGTCACAATAGGAACTAAATCATCAATAACATTTCGCATCACAATTGAAGTTATAGAACTTTACAATAAAGAAGCTTGCACGAATGATTAATTAATCACAAGCCCAAACTTACCCTCGCTGCAATCAACTGAATAAGAGTTGAATAAGTTTATAATGAAAAATAGGGTAAGAAACTTGCCTTGATCGTTGTTTACCAATATCAGATTAACAGCTTACAGCTATCTACACTTCACGTGCCCTACACAATTGTATAATCATGCACATCAACTATTAGCAATGTATAGTAGTTATAAATAAACTTTACTCTATAATTTTTTTAGAGTTTACTCTACGATTTTCACTGACTCTACGATTTTCAGAGTTTACTCTACGATTTTCACTGACTCTACGATTTTTACTCTACGATTTTCACTGACGCTACGATTTTCAGAGACTCTACGATTTTCAGAGACTCTACGATTTTTACTCTACGATTTTCACTGACTCTACGATTTTCAGAGACTCTACGATTTTCAGAGACTCTACGATTTTTACTCTACAATTTTCACTGACTCTACGATTTTTAGAGACTCTACGATTTTTCAGAGACTCTACGATTTTTACTCTACGATTTTCACTGACTCTACGATTTTCAGAGACTCTACGATTTTCAGAGACTCTACGATTTTTACTCTACGATTTTCACCGACTCTAGGATTTTCAGAGACTCTGCGATTTTCAGAGACTCTACGATTTTTACTTTACGATTTTATTCCCGCTGATCTAAAGATGGTATGACCACGATACTTAGATACCATAAACTTCATACATCAAGGTATTTTACAAAAATATAACATTCGTAAAACTACCATGCTAAGACCACAACCCAACTGCATAGAAAAGCGTGCCAGCACTAGTTTTATACTTAGAAAAATTCTGGAACTTCTAGAATTCTGCAGATTTTATTACCAACATGCAGGCTTATGATTTTCATAACTTGCTCAATTTAACTCCCTTTCTTATGAAATTTGGACAGGTTGTACCTCATGCTACATACTATTTTATAAAATTATTACATACGCTAATCGAGTCATATACACCATGATTTCGAGGCTCCGAAAAACCCCAAAAATCACAGATCACTAGTTAAACCCAATTTGATAAAAATCCATGATTTTTCTTCTAGCATGCAATTAAATTATTCCTAATGTCCAGATCATCTACTCTCACATGTTTTCACATTTCACAACATCAAACTTCAACAAATTTCCACCTTTTTGATTAATTTAGCACGTTAGAGACATTTTATTAAAGGTAGAGCATGCCTGTCTTAATTCTTTGATTTTCTATGATTTTGGTGCATGATTAACCCATATCTTTTGTTGTTAATGATCTTTAATCATCAAACAACCGTAACATGGCAACACAAAGCCACAACAAATCATTTACCAACTCTATATGCATTTTCTTCTCATTTTTCTTATAAAAATAAAATGGGTTCATGAATTACCTTTTGATGAATTTCTCTTTGGTTTAATATGATGCTCCTTCTCCTTGCTTGTCAAATCCTCAGTAATCGTCCAAAATTAGTTCTAACTCTCTTAGGCTCTCAATTTCTCTCTATGTTTACTCACTTGGTGGAATTTTTCTTAAAAGAAAAGTGTGTTTGTATATATGTATAGCTTTGTTAGAGTCTTTTGATTCTCATAACCCCCAACTCCCATAACCCCCAACTCTAATGATTAGTTACTCACCATATTTAATAATACAATAATATAGATAATTAATAGGAAGAATGTGGGAGTTAGAGAAAATGAATGTAGGAGTTAAAAAGAAAAATAAAAGAATTTTGATTTTAAGGAATAAAATAAATTACTTCCACCTTAGCTATTATGTAATATACGTATACTCCCTCCCTTGTCCCAAATTAATAGTCTCATGGTCCATCAGTTCAGCTGATTTCTATTATAAAAAAATACATATATTATTTTAATCAATTAGTCACTTAATAAGCTATTTGACTATTTTACCCTTCGGGACCAAACTTTACGAACCATATATCGATTCCTACTAAAGTTGACATTCCGGACGTCATGGGACTATCCGTTTAGTCCAATTCATATCTAAAATTTGTAGTTGACTTTTCTTCAAAAAAGTCAACAAGTTGACTTTGACCAAAAAGTCAACTGTGACACTTTCGTGATTACAGTCTATCCTGACTAATTTCGACATTCCAGACTCGAATACACAGTCCGAGTCTCTAAATTCTGCTCCTAACTCCAGCTCGTGATTTAATATCATCCCACGTAATAAAATAGAATAATTCCCTACTTAATTTTATTTAAATAGTTAAATAAAACCAAACCAACCATTTAAATACATCTCATCACATATCTTGAAATAACACATATATGTACCACACACATACATCTAATAAATTAAATCACTCAAAAGTTTCATATAAATTCGTTTATTAACAATTCTTAAATTACATAAAAAATATTAAAATAAAATAAAAATAAAACTCGGATATTACAAGCTCAACTAGCCTAGTAAGAATATTATGACTAAGATAATGCATAATAAATTATCGTTAGCCTTCAACAGTGTTAAATTGATAGAATACAATAAACAACAAGTTTAAGTGTAGCAGAACAATCAATCCATTAAAAGAGTAAAGTAGAGAATGATATCTACTATCTTCTATGATTTAAAAAGTTTATCATCAATTTTATCGTTGAGACTCAGCTCAATAAAAAATCAACATCGCTGAATTATCCATGCACTACGGGCCAAGAATATTCATTAGTATCACATCCACAAAATATCCATGCACTACGGGCCAAGGATATTCGTGTTATCACCAATGGTCATGATCATGCCAAACAACAATTCATCTTTGCACCCTTGGCCGAAGAGAACCCATGGTCATGATCATAGCAACAACTGTACATCAATGCATTACGGGCCAATGAGGACTTTTACCACATCATTTGTAACATTACAGGTCATGATTATACTGAATAATTTCTAGTTATAATCATACCAATCAACAGTCCATATATGCACTACGGGCCAAAGATGACTTTTATCACAATATAATCATAAGGATGATGACAATGATATAAGAATTCAATCAAATAAAATCAAGGATAAATACTAAAGATTTTAAATTTATCTAGAGTTTAAAAATGTCCAAATTGTTAACATGATAACAGTTTGTGGAGTAAAATTCAAGAATAATATTATATCAAAAATGATTTGGACAGAAAAGAAATCAATTTTTGTCATGAATAGTACCCCGGGTGAATAATATCTAAGTGCATAGTACCCCATGAATAGTACTTCATGAATAGTGTCATATATATGAATAGTACCGTACATATGAATAGTGTCGTACGTATGAATAATGTCGTATGTATAAATAGTACCCAAGAATAGTACTTCGGCACGAAAAGCTAAAAAATTAACAAGAATGTTCGAAAAAATATTCTTGTGAAATGATACTAAATGAAGCGCAAATTTCAAGGATATTCTAATAATTTCAAGGGGTATAGAAGCAATACTTTAACAAAATGAGTGTAGAATTCAGAATCTGAAGCAAAATAATATTTCTTATATACTACAGAGTATGAAAGAAAATATTATTTCTTACTAACATTGAATAAAAATAATATCCCTTACGAATATTGGATAAAAATAATATCCCGTATGAATATTAAACGAAGATAATATCCCTATGAATATTGAACGAAAATAATATTCCTTACGAATATTGAACGAAAATAAAATTTCTTACGAATACGAAAAATAATATCTTAAGCGAATATGAAATAAATAATACCCCTTACCTTAAAAAGAGAGCAATTCCGACTGGTATATCAGAGATATTCTTGAAAAAAAACATATACTATTTTCTACACTCCAAACTTCCTTAAACTCTAAAGAAATACACTTAATATTATAGAAGAAGAATTCTCTGATTCTGGTGTGATTTTCAATTCTAAACTAAGCATCCTATTTATAGGAGAATGGCAGGACACTATTTAGAATTAATCGCAGACGCACAGTGCGTCATGGGCGAAATTCAAATTCGTCTGATTTTTTTTTCTTCTTATTTTTACTATGCAAATACTATGTAGACACTATGCATAATAAAATATAATATATTATATTTTTCACAAAAAGCAAAACTTATAATATGTGTGTGTATATATATATATATTTATATATAAAACAAAATTGAGATAACTTCTACCAACAATTTTGAAAAATGGGTAAGTGGGGGTTCATAATAATAAGCCAAACTTACAATGAATACTTCATAAAATAACCCTTTATTTATCTCAATTCACTTAGCTTCACAAAACACATTTTTAATAACATTCATCATTAATATTATAACTCACAATATTAACAGCCAGATCGTTCCCGGGAAATAGGGGGCTTTCCGATAAGGACTTCTCATTATTGGCGTACAATAAGGTGACCAAACCCCTGTCCTCGACAGAACTTTCTAGACATTAACAATAATTCAATTAATAATATGAATAACTTTGTCGCCTAAAATAATATAAAATATCGTGACAATAATTGAATTAATAACGTGAGATACTATGCAGCAATTACTGTAGCAATAATTAAGTATAACTGGGTGACTTCTCACGTAAGCATCAATAATCAATACCGTGTACTACTATGTAACCATTCGTATTACTGTACTTTTACCAACGGGTATTTCAACAGTTGACGGTAAAAAATTCGCCGTTATTTTTATAAAAAGATATTTATAACGTTTCCTTACTCCGACAATAATTCCGTTGTGGGGTCCACCAATGATTGTGTCGTCGTACGAATATTTTCTGTTAAAATGAATATTCCCCGACCAATCAAATATTTTAAAACAACTTGTTTACTTTGCAAAATTTATAAATATTACCCACAACTATAACATTATATCAAATCCACACCTTATTATTCAAAGAAATATTTCGAGAAAATTAAATATTTATTTATAAAAGTTGGGGTCTTACATAACTCTTTTGGATTTCATACTAATTGGTGTTTGGATTTGTAGGCATAGTAGGATTAGATTGCATATTGTTTAGTATGTTCCATTGCATCATGTTGTGCTGCTTGGGGGCAAGCAACATTCTAAGTGTAGACACTTAAAATTTTGTTTTTCTGTTACTAACTATGTAGGAGGGCAAAAATGCCTTTTTCACACTCTAGAGATATCACTAGAGGACCACAAATATCAAATATAACCACATAGATATCCCCCTAGAACATCAAATCAACCTTGAGGATCAACCCCTAAAGAAAAGAAAATTTGGCAGCAATCAAACCCTAAAGACAACCCTGAAGGAAAACCTAAAGCCCCGTCAACCTTGGAGACAATCCCAGAAGGAAAAACTGGTCATTTTGATAATTCAACTTCAACAAACCTAATATAGCTTCAAATAGGGTCACAAAGAGCCATTGCAGCATTTCCAAGCGCAAACTACGTAAAACAGCTTAACGGACTACTTGCAAAGACCCAAAGATGCCATATCGATTATGGACCCATCTTCCCAGATTCAAAAAAGGGCAAGACTTATTTCATCGCGTAGCTCTCAGAAAGAGCTTTCCAGAATGGTATAGCACACCTCCATCGGACTCCCAGATTCAAAGTTATGAAGGATCGAGCGGATAATACGATAATCTGAGTGCACGTACTTTGAGACAACAGGACCGACGGAGCTCAGGCCCACCTGGGCAGCCACAAGTAAATCCATGGCTATTTTATTCTATAAATAAGACCCCCCATCAGCCATAAATTTAGAGAAAAGGATAAAATGGGAGAAAACTCTATCTATTTCAGCTCTTAACCCCTCCTAAGTGTTATAAACTTTAATATTCTTCTTTCTAAACACTTGTATACATATATACTACGACATATCAAATTTTAACCCCTGAAAACTGAGTTTTCAAGCTCCAAAAGCGGTCTGAAGCCTACTTTGCAGCACACTGTAAGATTTTTTCAAATTTGGAAGTTTCTCTTATTTTAATATACATATATATATATATACAAACTGTTTACTATGTTTAAATATCTATTTTAACGGTTCATTCAATGTAAATACATAATATTTAAATTTGTGGACTAGATTTATCTAAATCTAGCCATATCTAACTTTTAACCAATTCAAAAATTGTAAAACTGGAACCATTGAGCTAGAATGACTACGATTTATTTAAATCTAGTTTTATTTCTAGTTTTTTTTTGTAAATATTGAGCAACCACGTGACCTTAGATCCGAATCAAGAGGGAACGGGAAGCTTGGCTACGCGCAGGCAGGGATTTAACTGATGAATCCTTAGTTTTGCGTCGTTTAGATTAAATATCTATTTTATTTCAGTATCTTCATTATGCAGGATATTCATATGATATTATGTGAGCCTAGGAGCCACGGGATCTAAGATCCAACTGATGGATCTAGATCTGGTTCCCATGATGTACTCCTTTTAGTTGTATAGTTAGCTTGTAAATCATATTTGTGGTGTTCGGGTTACTTCGATGACTTTCATTCTCATAAGGAGTCCGACACTTATATGTATATTATTTTGTTGAAGATGCATCGCATCTCAAGAATAAAATCAAAACAAGTCGAATACGAAATAAAATGGAAGTATCAAATGCCTTAATTATTATGTGAGCATAAGGGTTTGAAAACCTATTTTCAAAACATCATCTTAGACGCCTTATATTAAAATTGAACTTTTATACAAGTTAAAACCTTTGTATATAGGTGCAAACAAGGCATAACATTACTTCCAAATAATGCACTTAGGCCCAATTAACTGCACACACACACACACACACACACACTTCAAATAAATTAGGGAATTTAAAAGATACGGTAACCATGTTTTCACAGAAGTAGGGGGGTGACTAACACCTTCCCCTCACTTAATCAAGCCCCCGAACTCTATGAATCTCGATTTCCAAAGCCTGTTAAACAGAGTTCAATAATTGGGCCTTTTGTAAACCTTTTCAAACTCGGTTGAGTTGGTACAACCATTTCACTACTACCAACTGATGACTCTGAATTTTCAAATCATCTATATTTTATGTCGGACTCTTTTGTTAAATTTCACCCTTTCAAACCAAATTCAAACCACATAGAAAACATAAAGGGTAAAAAATCAAAAAGAGAAATTCCAAAAAATAAAAATTTTACAGAAATCGACAAGTGGCGACTCTGCTGGGGACAGTAGAGGGCTTAAGCTACATTTCAATCTTTTCAAATTCCCTTTCTTGCATGTGTGTGAATGTTGTCTTTACATTAAATGGATGTGAATGAATACTCTATTTACTGCACTTTAGTTCCTCGCACAATCCTTGCGCTTTATATTAGTGCTTCTCACAATGTCATAATTTCATACGGTGAGATACGATGTATGTGAATATATGTTGTATGATTCCTCCACTAGGAGACAAACCCATCAGTATTTGATTACTGGACTCAACGGAGAATAATCCCGCGAAGCTCAGGAAAGGCACCACTCAGATCCGCTCTAATTTAAAGATCAGATTAGCTTCCAATCTAGTAGATTGCGATGATCTGGGGACCTTCATGCCAAAAAGTCGGGAGAGTAGCCTAAGTTAGGTCAACCTCTGATAAACCAAACGCGAAGGGGGAGTCTCTTCATACCTTTCCCTTTTTAATTCCATGTAAATTTTGATTCAATGTAAATTTCGATTCCATGTAAATGTAAAGAAAAGAAAACAAAAAGAAAATGTAAATATGCATTTCATTCTCTGTCATGTTATCCCGTCACCAAAAAAACTGATATTTGTTTTGTAGGAAAATATTAAAAACCATAAAAAACAAGAAATTGCATCAACACATGTTGTTAATGCATATCAAGACTAAACTACCTACTCTTCGTGTAGGTAAGATACTTCCCATTACTGTTAGAACCCAACTTTTATGAATAAAGATTTAATTTTCTCTAAATATTATTTTAAATAGTAAGGTGATCATTTGATATAATGCTACAATTATGGGTGATATTTGCAAATTTTGCAAAGTAAATAAGTGGTCATAAAATATTCGTTTGGTCGGGGAATATTCTTTTTGTCAGGGAATATTCGTAGGACGGTGCAATCATTGGTGGACCACATAAAGAAATAACCGTCGGATATAAAAAATGACAGAAATAACCTTTTATAAAAAATAATAGCAAGATGTTTACCGTTAAACTGTTGAAATACCCGGTGATAAAAGTATAGTAATACGCGTTGTTGCACAGTAACACACGGTATTGCACAGTATCTATGATTATTGATGCTTACGTAAGAAGTCACTCAGTCTCATTCAATAATTGCCATAGTAGTTATAACATAGTATCTTATATTATTGATTCAATTATTATCACAGTATCATCTACACAATATTTTATATTATTAAATCAATAATTGAGACGATACAGTTATTAGTATTATTATTTTCATTATTAACAATATTTAGAAAGTTCTATCGAGGAAAGAGGTTTGGTTATTTAATTGCACGCCAGTAAGGAGAAATCCTTATCAGAAAGTCCTCTCTTTCCTGGGAACGATCTGGTTGTCAATATTGTGAGTTATAATATTAAATGATGAATAATTGTTGAAAGATTAAAAATGTGTTGATTGAAGATAAATAATTTGTGATAAATATTTATTCAATATTTGATATAAACAGAGGGATTTGTCATAAGGCGTTTGTTGTAAGTTTGGCTTATTATTCTATGGAGAGATATGCTAATTTTTTGGACTGTTGGTTGAAGTTATAATTTTAAAACAATATGGACCGTTGGTTGAAGTTATAATAGTAAATCAATATGGACCGTCAGTTAAAGTTTTATAGTAAATCAATATAGACCGTAAGTTAAATTTTTAATAGTAAATCAATATGGACTGTCCGTTTTAATAGTAAATCAATCTGGATCGCTCATGAATTTGTTACTATTTAGTCCATTCTCATATAAATAGAAGCTCATTCCTTCATTATTTCTTACGAATTCACTGAATCTATAGAGAGAGAAACTATAAAGAGAAAGAAGAAGAGTATTCTGTTACTTTACTATTGCACTATCCAATCTCCAACTAACGTAAGGGGTATTATTTCTTTCGTATTTGTAAATGATGTTATTTTCTTCATATTCATAAGGATTGTCATTCTATTCCTTATTAATCTGTGGGAGTAACTTGTCTACACGGATTACCTCATGCATGGTGAATGACCCTTCATATTCATTCTTTATTAATATGCGGGAGTAACCTGTCTACGAGGATTATCACATGCATGGTGAATAACCCTTTGTATTCATTCTTTATTAATCTGCGGGAGTAACTTGTCTACGTAAATTATCACATTCATAGTGAATAACCCTTCATATTCATTCTTTATATATTTGCGGGAGTAACCTGTCTTCGCAGATTACCACATGCATGGTGAATGACCCTTCGTATAAATTCTTTATTAAATTATGGAAATGATCTGTCTATATGGATTACCGCATGACGGGTAAAAGTCTAGTTGCAGTTTCTGTGACGCCCCCAAAATAGGTATACATCACCTATTCTGAGTCGCCATATACATGGTATAGAATATAAATACAACTTAATAATACAACTATCGTGTAAAATACGACAAAATATAAATTGAGAGTTTTAATAAGAATATTATCATCTAGACAATATCCACACTCAAAGGATTCCTCATCACATTTATTGTCACACTATTTAACAGAATAGTGAGGACTACTAATACTATTATCTAGACCGTCACTCCGTTCCCCGATTAGTCCCGGCTACGTTTTCATTTCCTGAAGAGAACAGTGAAAAAAAGGGGTGAGCTCAACTAGCCCAGAAAGAAATATTATGACTAAGATAAAGTAGAATAAATTATCATTAGTGTTCAACAATGTTAAACTGATAAAATATAACAAACATCAAGTTTAACTACAACGGAGCAAGCAATCCATTAAAAGAGTCAAGTAGAGAATAAAATCTACTATCTTTTATGATTTAAAAAGGTTTTTCATCACTTTTATCGCTGAGACTCAGCTTAATAAATAATCCACATCATCCCTACACTACGGCCAAGGATATTCATTAGTATCACAACCACAAATTATCCATGCACTACGGGCCAAGGATATTCGTGTATTCATCAATTGTTATGACCATGCCAACAACTATCCATCAATGCACTACGGGTCAATGAGGACTTTTACCACATCCTTTGTAACATTACGGTCATAATTATACCGAATAATCCCTGGTCATAATCATACCAATTCCATCTATGCACAACAGGCCACAGATGACTTTTGACATAATATTAACATAAGGATGATGACAATGATATAAGAATCCAATATAAGAAGTTCAAGAATTAATTTATCCAGAATTTAATAACGTCCAAGTTGTCAACATGATATTGCTTTGTAGAATAAAATTCAAGAATGCTAGAAGAATATTTCCATGAAAAGATACTTCATGAAGTGCAAATATTAAGGATATTCTACTAATTTCATGGAGTATAGAAGTCAAAACTTTAACGAACTGAGTATAATAAAATATATGAAACTGCAAATGGATTTTTGCCTGCCATGCGGTAATCCACTTATACAGATCATTTCCACAATTTAATAAGGAATGAATACAAAGGATCATTCACCATGCATGTGGTAATCCATATAGACAGGTTATTCCAACAGAATAATAAAGAATGGAATAACAGAAGGATTCACCATGCGTGCGATAGACTGCACAGACAGGTTATTCCCAACAGAATAATAAAAAATAGAACCAGGTCATGCGTAAATGCACAGACAGGATATTCCGATAGAATAATAAAGAACAGAACCAGGTCAGGCGAAATTCGTACCGACAGGATATTCCAACAGAATAATAAAGAATGGAATAACAACAGAAATCACCATGCATACGATGGACTGCACAGACATGTTATTCCAACAGAATAATAATTAATGGAACCAGGTCGGGCGTAATACGTACCGACATGATATTCCAACAGAATAATAAAGAATGAAATAACAGAAGAATTTCACCATGTATGCGGTACTTCGCATATACATGTTATTCCAACATAATAATAAAGAATGGAATAACAAAAGAATTTCACCAAGTATAGGGTAGCCCATGTATACAGGTTATTCCAACAGAATAATAAAGAATGGAATAACAAAAGTTCTCTTCATGAATACGAAAGAAATAATACCCCTTACCTTAGAGGAAGCTGGATATTGGAAAAGTGAGGTAGCAGGATAATTTTCTTCTTTCTCTCTATAGTTTCTCTCTCTAGAGTTTTAATGAATTCGTAAGAAATAGTGAAAGAATGAGCTTCTATTTATAGGAGAATGGACTGAATAGTAACTAATTCATGAATGATCCAGATTGATTTACTTTTAAACGGACAGTCCATATTAATTTACTATGCAGTATTAATAAAATATTCTAATAAAACAAAATCTTTTAAATAAAATATAATATATTCTATTTATAATCTAATAAAATGAATAACTTTATAAAAATATTCTATTTTATATAAAAAGATTTTACTATGCAAACACTATGCAAGCACTTTGCAAACACTATGCATAATAAAATATATAATATTCTAATTATTGTCTAATAAAACAAATAACTTTATAAAAGTATTATATTTTATTACATTAATAATACTAATAAAACAATATATATATATATATATATATATATATATATATATATATATATATATATATATATATATATATATATATATAAACTTCCATGACTTAATAAAAAGATACCACAATATATTTAACATTTATCATCATTATTGTAATTCACAATATTAATCGACCAGGTCATTCCTAAGAAAGAGGAGACTTTCCATTAAGGATTTCTACCTATTGGTTCGTAATTAGTTGACCAAACCTCTCATTGGCAGAACTTCTAGACATCGTTAATATTGCAAATAATTATATTAATAACTTTGTCATCTCAATTATTGATTTAATAATATATAAAATATCGACAATAATTGAATCAAATAACGTGAGATACTATGAAACAATTACTGTAGCAATAATTGAACAAAACTGAGTGACTTCTCACGTAAGCATCAATAATCAATACTGTGTGCTACTATGCAACCACGCGTATTATTGTACTTTTACTACCGAGTAGTTCAACAGTTTTAACGATAAAACTTCTGCCGTTATTTTCATAAAAATATTTTTGTCAGTTTTCTCAATCCGATAATAATTTCGTTGTGGCATCCACTAATGATTATGCCGTCGTAAGGATATTCCCCGACTAAAAGAATATTTCCCGACCAAACGAATATTATACAACAACTTGCATACTTTTCAAATTTTATAAATATTACCCACAACAATAACATTATATCAAATCCACACCATAATTTTGAAAAAAATATTTCGAGAAAATTAAATCTTTATTCGCAAAATTTAGGATTTTACAATCTCCCCTCCTTATGAAATTTTACCCTCAAAATTTACATACGTACCTGGTATACCGAACAAATGAGGACACTTCGCCAGATTCTAACTCTTGATGTATAACCTTTGAGCGCAAAATATATTTCAAGATTTTAATAGGTACATCTTCATATGTTAAATTATCTGCTATCTCGTCCGGTTCTAAATTAATAATGTGGTTCGTGTCGTCCACATATTTACGTAACATCAATACGTTAAAAATGTTATGAACACGCGACATACTTGGCGGTAAAACGAGCCAATAGGCCACAGTTCCTACTCGATCGAGGATTTCAAATGGGACAATTAAATTGAGGGTTGAGATTTACTCTCTTCAGCAACTCTTGCTTTTAAAATAACGCCCTCTTGAACCTTCTTCTTCACATTCATCAGCTCCGGGTTTGTAGCTTTAGCAGCTTTAGCAATATCGGCTAAAGTCAGTTCTAATCATATATTCGTTATCTTCACATAGGTTCGTATATTCGCATTCATATACGATCTTCTACTCAACGCGTCAGCTACCACATTCATTTTTTTACGATGGTATTGAATGATACGATCGTAATCTTCAACAGCTCGAGCCAACGTGTTTGGCGCATGTTACGTTCGTTTTAGTTGAAGAAATATTTATGGTTTTAAAAATGGGGTTTTGTACCGGGGTCAATGCAAAATTCGATTTTACGCTTTGGGGTAGGCCAAGAAGTCTATAGGAATACGTAAAATTTATTAACGATAGAAATATCATTCAAAACTGTGACTCTCATCCAAGACTTGGGATAACACAAGTAATGAAGGTTTCTCCTAACGGAGTTTCAACCAATAAGTCAAAGTCTAACTTCTCTGGGGTCAAATTTAAACGTTGAGCGTAAGCACGAGATATAAAAGAATGGGTAAAATCGGTATCTAATTGTGACACCCCCAAATCCGGTACTTCTATTTCCACTGGATTTGGTGTTCATTGTACAAATATCATCTATCTATCTACCCATAAATAATTACAAACCATGCAATAGATAGAAATAATAAATAAATCTCCCCTTACGGGGTTACATCAACTGCATAGTAATAAAAAAAAATCCCAGGTTGCTCTAACCTTAAACATTTGTACGGAATCATAAACAAATAATAAGTCTTCAGTAACATCAAGTCTAAATATCATTACATAACCACATAAATAATCAATCTTCATTAATTGCTAATCTTGTCCCTTGCCTTTACTAGTGGAAGGCTCGTCTGCTCTTTCGTTCTTAACTGCAATGTTATTATTACGCAAGAGTGAGCACGATTGCCCACAAGTATAACAATATAACAATGAATAATAACATGCGAATAAATTAAAGACTTCTGAAATAGGAAACTTAACTTTTGAATCAATAATGAATAACAAGAGACAAAAGAACTTCTGAGGGTCATAAGACCTTGAACTATGTCCTAGGTTGTCAAGTGTTTATACTTGAAACCTTTAACAGTCATAAGACTATGGACTCTTCTTCTCGTACTTAGGGGGATCAGCCCTTAGTACCATACTGTGCATAATATCTTAACGCTAACGCATAAGTAATCCCCTGTATAGGGTTGTTCATCTCAGTTTGATATTAGAGTCCGCACCAAAGGAAGTTTGGTTTGGATAATTCATCAAGGGTTCTGAAATTTAGAACGCTCATCAACTATGGACTAGTCGAATCATTAAGGGTTCGCTAGTCTAACAAGGTTTAACAGTAATTGATAACTGAATTTGAATAAAATCTCATAAAGTATACAATAGAATAAGTATTATATAACAGCATCATGCTTGAAAGATTAATAAACTTTGCTATAACAAAACAGACTTGATCAATAATAATGAGAACTTGATCAATGTAGAAAGGTGAATTTATCAAATTATATAACAATAACAAGTAGGGTTAGGAAACTTGCCTCGTGCGTAGATTACACTTTAATTAAACTCGTTCCTTGATTTAAATCCTATATATCATTTACATTCACAATACCAGTTAATTATAACGTACTAAACATCACAAGATTATTCTTTTTTCTAACTCGAATTCATGATTATACTTAGTCAATTACTATACTTATTGTTAAAATTAAGACTTCATGAACTATAAGCTAGCTATGCATTCAATCATTCAATTCACACGTAATTGCGTTATGGACATGTTAAGAATTTATTTTAACACCTCATTATATGTCTAACAAGTTTTTATGTTCATTAGATTAAGTTAATAACACATTGCTAGACTTAAATATTTTAAAAACTCATTTCTGGGCTATTCTGCTAAGTGGCGCTACGGCGTCATGGCGCTGCAACGCGGCACTTCAATTCTGGAGTTGGCGTCGCGGCGCGAAACTCAAGATTTTGATTCTTAGTTCGCAAAGAACACAGAGTTCAGTGAAATAAACACTATATGATCATTAATTTCACCAATTTAACATACCCACATGCTAGAATTCATACATAATCATTACCCAACATTTATAGAGTGATTTTAACCCATTAAAACACATAATTACAGAATTAAAATATGTAAATTTCACTATTCTTGATGTTCTAGAAGGTTTTGAACATAAATTATAAAATTCAACGCCACGGATTCGTTATAACACTAAATCCATCCATTCAAGTTTTGTTTACTTCATTTTAGCATGAATAATCATATACCTGTGTGAATTTTGCAGAACAATTTATGTTTGACATATTAATTTTACGTATAAGGGCCATATGGCCATATAACATACTCTGTAATCATATACTGTGAAATTTTATGAAACTGATGATATGGAATCATATACAATATATATTAAAACATGTTATGATGCTATATTAATACATATATTCACATAATTGTTACCCTATCCAACTACAGAGAATTTACAGAAGACTTAGAGCCATATTCATGAAAACTTTAAAAGACATAAAATAGGAATTGGGTTGAAGAGATTACCCAAGCGTAGTGTGAGTGAGGATGACAATTTCTCTTTCAGATAGTACTTCAATCACAGAGTTTCTCCCACAATTTCTCTAAATTCTCTCTGAAATCTCTCTGACTCTCAAGTTAATTCTAAATGAAGAATACGTAAACATAAAATGAACTGGTCCTTTATGCGCAGAGTTGAGGTCAGTTACTCCATATGTGGTTTAACTGCCCCCAACTCCCCTTAAGGCCTCGTTTCGCTAGCCTTAAAGGCTTATACCCAATTTAATTTAATAAAACCTTTATAATATAGTTTAAATCATGTCACACTCCTTTATAAAAATAAATCAATATCTTATTTAATTTATTTTAAATAATTTCTCATTAATTCACATAGTCACATAATTAAATTTCTCATTTATTAATAATGTCAAATTATTAAATCTCTAATTACTAATTAGATTAATTAAAATACTATTAGGCTTATAAAATATTTGTTTTAATACAATAAGCTCACATAACTACATACTTCGAATAATAAAAAATTCTCCACATTAATTTAATAAATATAACACATATAATTAAATTAATCTACCACAACTTCATCAATTAATTATTTAATCTAATAATTAATTCATCGAAAATATTTATTCAATCCAATAAATATTAAAATTAAATTACAAAATCTCGGTTGTCACACTAATAAGGTATAGACTTCACAAAAATTATAATTATCTAACACGTGCTAACTTCGTTCGGGTTACTCGCTTTTTGAGAAGTCGCAAAAAACGCTCTCCCTGAAACTACCGACTTTGTTTTGTTCGTATCCACCTTTGGAGCCACCGTCCCAGCTGGACTTGATTTTTGTACACGACAAAATCGGGCTAGGTGACCTTCTCTTCCCCAATTGAAACACGCTTTGGACTATTGCGTACAATTTAGACTGATGTGTCCCTCCCCTCCGCATTTGTAACATACGACCGGCGGTCGTTCTCCTTCCTTTTGAAACGGGTGCTGGTTCTGCTGTCTTTCCATCATTATTGAACCTTCTCTTCTTGAAATTTCCACTTCTATTATCTTGGTCATGATTACCACCAAATTGTCACCATTCCTGGCATGATAATTTCCCCCACGATGGTTATCATTGTTCCGATGGCCGTTGCCACCGATACGATTATTATCGTGTTGTTGGTCGTTGCCTTTTGGTTGTGCTAACTCATTATCGCACTCCAATAACTGAGCCCTATTCACAATATCTGAATATAAACAAAGTATGTGAGAAATGAGGTATTGACGTATATCGGGTTTCAAACCTCTTAGAAACATTTGCATCATTCGCTCCTCATTATCAACCAAATGGGATGCAAACTAGGATAACTCTACAAATTTAGCCTCGTATTGCGACACGGTTATATTGTTTTGCTCCAACTTGATGAACTCCACCTCCTTCATGTGACGAATACTTTCGGGAAAGTACTTGTCGTTGAACAGTTATTAGAACTTCTCCCAAGACATCTTGAATGCGTCAGGCTGGGTACGTCTTATAGATTCCCACCAGTAATCTGCTTCTTCACGCAACATAAAGGTGGCAAAGGGAACCTTTTGCTCCTCGGAGCATCCCAAGACATCAAATATCTTGGTGATCTGCTTTAACCACGTCTCCGCCTTAAGTGGTTCTGGCTTTCCTAAAAATTCTCGTGGTCCCAGCTCCTTGAACTGCTTAGCGGTGACCGACCGTGGGTTGCCATTATTTCCCCCTATATTTTAAACAGGAGTCTCTCTTACATGATGTTGCATAAATTGCATAAAACCTCTGAACATCCCATCATTCATCATTTGATCATTGTTGTTATTTACTTGAGGATTATTGTCTTTCTGTTGCACATTATCATCTGTATTGATCGTTGGTGACTCAACGGTCTCATGTGCTTCATTGCTTATCTTAACATTTTCGGATGCCATTTTCAAATACTGCCACAAAACAAGGGTTAATTAACATATCACATATTATCTCTATACTCTTACCGACCAATTAAATACCAAATAAACTTAGGTAGGTCATACTAGCAAAGAATTCCCCGTCTCTCCCCTTCTAGTTCTTGTCTCACATCTCAGCCAGGGAACATATCCCTAAGCTTTGATACTAACTGTGACGCCCCCGAAATAGGTATACATCACCTATTCTGAGTCGCCATATACATGGTACAGAATACAAATACAACTTAATAATACAGCTGTCGTGTAAAATATGACAAAACATAAATTGAGAGTTTTAATAAGAATATTGTCATCTAGACAATATCCACACTCAAAGGAGTCCTCATTACATTTATTGTCACACTATTTAACATAATAGTGAGGACTACTAATACTATCATCTGGACCGTCACTCCGTTCCCCGACTAGTCTCGGCTACGTTCTCATTTCCTGAAAAGAATAGTGAAAGAAAGGGGTGAGCTCAACTAGCCCAGTAAGAAATATTATGACTAAGATAATGTAGAATAAATTATCATTAGTCTTCAATAGTGTTAAACAGATAAAATATAAAAAACATCAAGTTTAACTGCAGCGGAACAAACAATCCATTAAAATAGTCAAGTAGAGAATAAAATCTACTATCTTTTATGATTTAAAAAGGTTTTTCATCACTTTTATCACTGAGACTCGGCTTAATAAATAATCCACATCATCCATGCACTACGGCCAAGGATATTCATTAGTATCACAACCACAAATTATCCATGCACTACAGGCCAAGGATATTTGTGTATTCATCAATGGTCATGATCATGCCAACAACTGTCCATCAATGCACTACGGGCCAATGAGAACTTTTACCACATCATTTGTAACATTACGGTCATGATTATACCGAACTAATCCCTGGTCATAATCATACCAAGTCCATATATGCACAACATGCCACAGATGACTTTCAACATAATATAAGCATGAGGATGATGACAATGATATAAGAATCCAATAAAAGAAGTTCAAGAATTAATTTATCCAGAATTCAATAACGTCCAAGTTGTCAACATGATACTGCTTTGTAGGGTAAAATTCAAGAATGCTCAGAAGAATATTTCCATGAAAGATACTGGATGAAGCGCAAATATCAAGGATATTATACTAATTTCATGGAGTATAGAAGTCAAAACTTTAACCAACTGAGTATAATAGAATATATGAAACTGCAAATGGATTTTTGCCCGCCATGCGGTAATCCACGTATACATATCATTTCCACAATTTAATAAAGAATGAATACAAAGGATCATTCACCATGCATGTGGTAATCCACATAGACAGGTTATTCCAACAGAATAATAAAGAATGGAATAACAGAAGGATTCACCATGCGTGCAATAGACTGCACAGACATGTTATTCCCAACAGAATAATAAAGAATGGAACCAGGTTATGCGTAAATGCACAGACATGATATTCTGACAGAATAATAAAAAATGGAACCAGGTCAGGCAAAATTCGCACCGACAGGATATTACAACAGGATAATAAAGAATGGAATAACAACAGAAATCACCATGCATGCGATAGACCGCACAGATAGGTTATTCCAAAAAAATAATAATTAATGGAACCAGGTCAGGCGTAATACGCACCGACATGATATTCCAACAGAATAATAAAGAATGGAATAAGAGAAGAATTTTACCATGTATGCGGTACTTCGCATATACAGGTTATTCCAACATAATAATAAAGAATGGAATAACAAAAGAATTTCACCAAGTATAGGGTAGCCCATGTATACAGATTATTCCAACAGAATAATAAAGAATGGAATAACAGAAGTTCTCTTCATGAATACGAAAGAAATAATACCCCTTACCTTAGAGGAAGCTGGATATTGGAAAAGTGAGGTAGCAGAATACTTTTCTTCTTTCTCTCTATAGTTTTTCTCTCTAGAGTTTCAGTGAATTCGTAAGAAGTAATGAAGGAACGAGTTTCTATTTATAGGAGAATAGACTGAATAGTAACTAATTCATGAACGACCTAGATTGATTTACTTTTAAACGGACGGTCCATATTGATTTACTATGCAGTATTAATAAAATATTCTAATAAAACAAAATCTTTTAAATAAAATATAATATATTCTATTTATAATCTAATAAAATGAATAACTTTATAAAAGTTTTAAGTTTTATATAAAAAGATTTTACTATGCAAACACTATGCATAATAAAATATATAATATTCTAATTATTGTCTAATAAAATAAATAACTTTATAAAAGTATTCTGTTTTATATAAAAAGCTTTTCTGTTTTATTACATTAATAATACTAATAAAACAAAATTTATATATATATATATATATATATATATATATATATATATATATAAACTTTCGTAACTTCATAAAAAAGACACCTCAATATATTTAACAACATTTATCATCATTATTATAATTAACAATATTAATCGACCAGGTCGTTCCCAGGAAAGAAGGGGATTTCTAATAAGGATTTCTCCCTATTGGTGCGTAATTCGGTGACCAAACCTCTCCTTGGCAGAACTTCTAGACATCGTTAATATTGCAAATAATAATATTAATAACTTCGTCGTCTCAATTATTAATTTAATAATATGTAAAATATCGACAATAATTGAATTAAATAACGTGAGATACTATGCAACAATTACTGTAGCAATAATTAAACAAAACTGAGTGACTTCTCACGTAAGCATCAATAATCAATACTGTGTGCTACTATTCAACCACACGTATTACTGTACTTTTACTACTGAGTAGTTCAACAGTTTTAACGATAAAACTTTCACCGTTATTTTCATAAAAATATTTTGTCATTTTCTCAATCCGACAATAATTCCGTTGTGGGGTCCACCAATGATTGTGTCTTCGTACGGATATTCCCTGACAAAAAGAATATTTCCCGACCAAACAAATATTATACAACAACTTGCAAACTTTTTAAAATTTATAAATATTACCCACAACTATAACATTATCTCAAATCCACACCATAATTTTGAAAAAAATATTTTGAGAAAATTAAATCTTTATTCATAAAATTTGGGATTTTACAGTTTCGTATTTTCTTTTATACTTGTATGAGATGTCATTTCATTTGTACTCATCAAGGAATATCGTCTTCTTTCATATTTCTCAATTTATGGTACAAATTTATTGTGTGTTTCCATAACCTTATTATTAAGTGGTGAAAACCCCTGAAATCAGTAGAATATTCTTAATAGTTTGTGCTTCATCTAGTATCATTCCACTATTGGTCTGAACTTTCTTATTAAATTGCAGGATACTATTTATGTTGGGGTACTTTTCATTCGTAATACAATTTATTCGGGATACTATTCATTCGGGGTACTATTCATTTGGGGTACTTTTCATTCGAGTACTATTCATTCAGGGTACTATTCACGACAAAATTGATTTCTTTTATATCCAAATTATTTTTGATACATGAATATCTTTCTTGAATTTTACTCCACAATTAATGATTATATTGATAATTTGGATATTCTTGAATTCTGGATAAACTAAATTATAAATCTTTAATATTTATCCTTGATCTCACTTGATTGATTCTTTATATTATTACCATCATCCTCGTGCTTATATTGTGTTGAAAGTTATCTTTGGCCCGTAGTACAAAGATAGACGGTTGATTGATATGATTATGACCAGGAATTGTGTATTGGTATATTCATGACCTTTGATGTTATAGATAAAGGTTTGTGGAGAAAGTCCTCTTTGGCCCGTAGTGCATAGATGGACAGGTGTTTGACGTGATCATGACCATTGGTGATACAAACGATTATCTTTGGCCTGTAGTGCATAGATAATTCATTGATTGGAAATAATTATTGATTGGTGTTACAGGGAGAAAATATTGATGACAGACTTTTGAATTATAGAAGATAGTAGACATCATGCTCTACTTGACTCTTCTAATGGATTGCTATTTCCGCTGTAGTTGTTGATCTAAAACTTGTTGTCTATTGTATTCTATCAAAATTTTCCCTGTTGAGGACTAAGGATAATTTGTTTTACATTATCTTAGTCATAATATTCTTTACTCGGCTAGTTGAGCTCACTCTTTTACTTTTGGTTCCATTGTGCTTCCTAGGAGACGAGAATATAGCTGGGACTAGTCAAGCAGTGAAGTAATGGTCCAAGATGGTTCTTATAGTAGTCATCACTATTATGTAAAATAGTGTGACAATAATTGTAGTGAGAACTTTATTTGAGTTTGGATATTGTTTACGAGATAATATTTGTATTAAAACTCACAGCTTATGTGTTGTCATATTTTTTACGACAGTTGTATAAATGAAGTTGTATTTTAATTCTCTACCATGTATTTGGCGACTCAGAATGGGTTGTGTGGATCTATTTTGGGGGCATCACAGTTGGTATCATAGCTTAGGGATATGATTTCTGGCAGAGATCTGAGGTTAGAACTAGGAGGGAGAGATGATTAAAACCTTCGCTAGTGTGTCCAACTTGTGACACCCCCAAATTTGGGTACTTCATTCCCACACAATTTGGTGTTCACTTTCAAATCATACATTTCTAACTACCCAAACATAATAAAATTTTAAATAATAAAAACTTCCCACTAAAGGGTTACATCATTAAATCCAATAAAATCCCAGGTCATCTACCTTAAACATTCATCAAATGCGGAAAAGTAAATAATTACATCATAGTAGTTAAAATAAAGTCTGACATCATAAAAGTTAATAAATTTACAAGTCTTCAACACTTGTTCAATTTTCTTTTCCCTTTGCTAGTGGTAGGTTCATCAACCTTCTCAACTTTAGCTGCAATGATTATATATGCAAGAGTGAGCAAAACAAATTCTCACTTGAAATAACAATGAATAATATCAACCTAATAATTACCAATGAATAGACTCAATAGAACTGAATAATATTCTCTATCAATAATAATCAAGAACTAAAAATAGAATTTGAAATATATCTGAGGGTCACAAGACCACGAACTATGCCCAAGGTTATACGTATTCTTTCAACTTAAACCTAAACAGTCATAAGACTGTAGGGACTCCCCCGTACTTAGGGTGATCAGCCTTTCGTACCATGTATTGTGCACAAACATCTAAACACTTCGTATAATAATCTCCTATAATAGGGTTGTTCTTCTCAGCTTTAGAATACAAGTCCGCACCAAAGTAAGTTTGGCTTGGATAAGATCAAGGGTAATTTAGAGTTCAACGAACATCAAGGATTAGTTGAATCAAAAGTATAATAACAATATGCTATGGAATAATTGTGAGTTATAAGCGAAATCAACATTATACATTGAAATCAGGTGTTAGTATTGAACTAGAAAGTATAGGCACTGAATATTATAACAACCTTGCTTGAACAACAATAAGTTAAGGCTATAACATTGTTCAACAAAAGAATTGAATTAATGAACATACATAATTGATAACAAGTTGAGAATTAAAACTTGTTCATAAAAAGAGTGATAGAATTTAGGAATTTGCATAATAAGAAACAAGTTAAAAATAGAAAACCCTCTCAATGTAAGAGTTAGGTTAAAGAACTTACGTGAACAATATCAAGTTATAAAAGTAAGGTTAGGGAACTCAACGTATTGATAAGGTTTGCATCATACAAAATAAATATAAAGAATAAAGTTTAGGAACTTGCAAAACCGTAAAGGTAGGGTTAGAGAACTTGCCACATGTGTAGGTTAAACAATCACTACTCATGTTCATCACAAGTCCTTCGCATACCATATATATTGACAATACTCATTAGTTACACTAACATTAACTTCATGAGTTTAATTCTCACTTTTAGAATATCTCACTAACTAAGTTTAAGATTCTCTTAATACTACTAATTACACATCATAAGACCGAAGTCTCGAATGAGCATTATATTCTAACTTTTTAAACAACTTATCATGCTATGTCAGCCTATGAACGTTAACAAGCTGATATAACATTCTACTACATTCAACATGTTATACTTCTCTTTATAATAGGTTAGGTTAACCTACACTAGACTGCACCTAACCAAAATCACATTGCCCCATTCTGCTACCCCCCCGCCGGGGCGGGGGTTTTATACTGTAAAAACACCCACCGAGGCGGGGTATTTGAACCGGTAACACCCGCCGGGGTGAGGGAACCGATTTTGGGCTTCTGCAGTTCACGATTGGCACAAGAAAAAAACCAATTTGACTTTCAAGCAACATTTTAACAACCAATTTCCACACATACTTCACAGAAACACAATTTAAGATTTCTAACATGTTTTTAGCTATACAAACATCTTAAACATAAAAATTACAACCTTTAATTTCACTATTTCTATTATTTCTTCTTCTTTTGACATTCATAACGAAATTCATCACTGTGAATTCGTTTTACAACCAAAACAACTAATATAACCCATAATGTTTTCGTTTTTTCATGTATTTTCACAATTAACCAACAATTACTATTTTATTACATGAATTAAACATTAATTTTAATTCTAAAATAAGTCATATCTCTCTCACACACACACACACAGAGAGATATATATAGAATAAGGATCATGTCCGGACTCCTGGACAGGATCTAAAATACGGACCCCAAATTTTATTTTATTTTTGGCTTTTTTTGAAACAACCATAAAAAATAATAATCAATTATGGAACTGAAATTTGTACATAATACATTATTTTGGGTGTGATTTGGATACCTATACCAAAAAAATGTATGTATAGTCTGCACAGACTGTACAGACATGTTTTGTTATATGTATCCAAATCACACTCAAAACACTTCTCCGTCCAAACAAATTTCACCGATTTCCTAGTCAAATTCGTTAACGGAGTTGCGATCTTGGAAAAATCCTGAATGAAACTTTTGTAATAACCTGCCAATCCAAGAAAACTTCTTACTTCCAACGGTGTCTTCAGCTGATCCCAGTTAATCACAGCTTCGACTTTAGAGGGATCCACCGAAATTCCGTCTCTATCAATCACATGACCAAGAAATTGTACTCTTTCAATCCAAAATTCACATTTCGAAAACTTAGCGTATAACTTCTCTCTTCTCAATGTCTCTAATGTCAAACTCAAATGCTCTTCGTGTTCTTCCTTGGTTTTTAAATATACCAAAATGTCATCTATAAATACCACTACGAATTTGTCCAAAAACGGCTTGAACACACCATTCATTAAGCCCACAAATGCTGCAAAATCATTCGTTAGACCAAACGACATTACCAAAAATTTGTAGTGACTGTATCGTGTTCTAAACATTGTCTTCGATACATCCTCTGGTCTCACCTTCAGTTGACGATAACCACTCCTCAAATCTATCTTTGAAAAATATCTTGCTCCATTTAACTGGTCGAACAAGTCATCGATTCACGGTAATGGATATCTATTCTTGATCGTGACCTTATTCAGTTCTCTATAGTCTATGCAGAGTAGCGTTGTCCCATCCTTCTTCTTCATAAATAAATCGTTGCTCCCCACGGTGATACGCTTGGTTGTATATACTTCTTGTCCAATAATTCTTGTAGTTGGACCATCAGTTCTTTCATCTCTACCGGTGCTATTCGGTATAGTGCCTTCGATATTGGAGCCATTCCTGGAGCCAAATCGATCACAAATTCAACTGTTCTATCTGGAGGAAGTCCCAGCAAATCATCCGGAAATACGTCTGCAAAATCTCTCACTATTGGTATGTCATCTATTTTTGGATTCTCTTTATGACTATCGACTATGTAAGCTAGATATCCTACACAGCCTTGCCTTAACAATCTCCTGGCCTTCATCATCGTCAAATAACTCGCTTGTCTAGGTGACTTGCTACCATAAAACACAACCTTTTGACGAAGTCATAAGGTTAATATGCTTTTTCTGGCAGTCAATTACCGCCCCATAATTTGATAACCAATCCATACCCAAAATAACATCAAGTTCTCCAAGTCGAATAGGGATAAGATCTATGTTCATGATATTACCCTTAATATCCACTCTATAGTTCTTGTGCACGTACTTAACAGGGATAATTTTTCTATTCACAATTTCTATGTTCATGGGGTATTCTAACTCGTCCTTAAGCAATTCTAAGTTCTTAGCAAAGTTATAGGATATAAATGAACAAGTAGCACCCGAATTAAATAACACAGAAGCATTAACTTTATTGATAGGAACAATACCTGACACCACATCGTGAGACTGCACTGCGTCCTGCACTGTCATGTTGAATGTTCTGGCAGTCGGTCGGTTGGTTGTGGTTGGTGTTGCGATTGTCAGAGTGCTTCCACCGGTATTTCCTCTATTTCCTCCTCCTGAACTCGTTCCCCTAGATCCCTTCTTAGGACAATCCTTGGCAAGATGATCCTTTGAACCACAAATGAAGCAGGCACCCTTCTTTGGGTTAGGACAGTTAGGTGCTATGTGACCTTCCTGACCACAATTGTAGCACACTCGTTTCCCTTTTAAGCAAACTCCCAAATGAGTTTTTCCGCAGGTTGGGCACGGTTTGATCTTCTTCTTCTGCCCTCCCTGTTGACTTTCAGCTGACGTATTTTCAGACCATTTCCTCTTCTGATTGTGATTACCCCCAGTGCTACTCCCACCAGTCTTGTTATTACCTTCCTTCTCACTCTTCTTCTTCTTCTTCTTCTGCTGCTGATTATACTTCGTTACTACATCGCTTCCACCCTCAGCGAGTATGGCCTTCTCTAACCCTCCAGCAAAAGTGTTCAATTGGAACATTTACACCTTTCTATACAACTAGGGCTTCAGTCCCTGCTCGAATCGTCTTGCCTTCCTCTCATCGGTATGTACTTGGTATGTGGAAAACCTAGCCAACTCATTGAAACTTGTCGCATAATCAGCTACTGACATATTTTCCTGTTTCAACTCCAGAAACTGAACCTCCATCTGATTTTGTGAACTAGCCGGAAAATACATCTCGAAGAACATCTCTTTGAATCTTTCCCAGGATATTACACCTTCACCTCCTCTCACTTTGTTTGCTTTCCACCAATAGATGGCTTCTGACTTTAACATAAACGTTGCATAAGCGGTCCTCTGATCTTCCCTTACTCGAGCGACGTCGAACACCTTCAACATCTCCATCACCCACATCTGAGCTTCAATTGGGTTTATGGAACCCTTAAACTCTGGCGGTCCCACCGCCTTAAAGTCCTTAAACGAAGTATTTGGTGGAGCTTGTGGTTGATTGTTAATCGCTCCGGCTAAAAGGTTCACCAACTGCTGAACAGGGTTAGCGTTGGCGTCATTGTTGTTCATCGGTTCCTCTTGTGCTTGCTGACGGTTTTGTCTTCTTCTAGGCGGCATATTTCTATTAAGAATATATGCTTATTATGTCTTTACTCAATCTCTTAAACATTTAAGACTTAACTAAAACATTTAATCATAACTCACTGAACACATCAATTCAAATAAACTCTGACATTCTCATTTAATTCAAAAGTTTTAACATCCTAAAATAGCGTCACTGCTATTTACATCCACTATCCCGAGATAAAGAATCTACAGGATTTAAAACATAAATATATTCCTTTGTTTATAATCACATCGAAATTTACATCATTAACTACCAAATAATTTTCACATAATTATACTAATACAATCACTGTCTGTTTAGGCGCTGGATAGCCTTGCTACGTTCCTCCTCCATGATACAAGACATCATTCTGCGATCTAGCATATATGATGGTAGATCCTCAAACTGGATTGGATACTTTCTAACTCGATCTTGGACCGCATCCATTTCATTTTGTAGTGTAGAGTATGTCTCCTCAAGTTTAGCCTTCTTCGCACGGCGATCATCTTCTACAAGATCAGCATGGCGTGACTCTCGTACTCAACCCTCCTCTGCTATGTCAAGCCTCTCTGAGCTCTCTTTCAGATCCTTTTTCGAATTTTCTATTTCTGCAGAC
Organism: Panax japonicus; assembly: GCA_020205505.1. Classification (NCBI taxonomy): domain Eukaryota; kingdom Viridiplantae; phylum Streptophyta; class Magnoliopsida; order Apiales; family Araliaceae; genus Panax; species Panax japonicus. Next base: position 42,008,246 of record CM035095.1, on the reverse strand, counting down.
TTATCCTTGGTTTGACCCTTCTCGTGAACCAGATCCCATTTTATGTTTCCTAAACGTGTGTGAAGAGTCACAATCTCCCTATCCCTTTGCTCAATAGTAATCTGTTGACTAACCGCCTGCTCAGTCAAATCCCGGACAGTATCCTGCAACTCTATATTTTGATCATAAAGTGCATCATACATCTTAGCATTAATGGAGTTCGGTGGGAACTCCTCTCCTTCCTCTTCTTCCTCTGGATAAGTCTCCGGCTCATGCTCCTGACCAACAACAGTGATCAACGGAGATGGCTCTCTTTGTACCAGTTGTTCCCTGACGACATGAATGTCTCGGGGCTCCTCCTCTATAAGTACTCAAGGTTCCTCCTCCCCAGTTCGACTAGCTCCTCCAACATCCGACATCTTGACAACAAAATTTTAAGTTTTAGTTACTAATTCGTGCTAGCGAACACATAGATTAATACATAAACACATAAAGTCTTTTATTATCTTCAATGAATTTAGAAATTCATTTCTTATAACTAGATAAGAGTTTACCACTACTATGTTCTCAATCTTCTACAAGGCTACTACCTAAGGTTGTTCCCCCACCTAAGGTTTATAACCTATAGCTTTGATACCAACCTGTGACACCCCCAAATCTGGTACTTCCATTTACAAAGGATTTGGTGTTCACTGTACAAACATCATCTATCTATCTACCCATAAGTAAATGCAAACCATGCAATAGATAGAAATAAATAATAAATCTCTCCCCTTATGGGGTTACATCAACTGAATAATAAATAAATCCCGGGTTACTATAACCTTAAATCATCTGTGCGGAAACATAAACAAATAAGTCTTAAGTAACATCAATTCTACTTATCATTACTGTTGCCTAATTTTTTAATAGCACTTTACCACGCAAGTATACGCGTTCAATTGTAATATTCAGCAATCAAGGATATCGTTCCCACGAGGAAATAGACTAATATGTATCAATTACTAATTCTAATGCAATTAATCCTATTTTAAACTACGAAAATTTTGTTTGTGATTTGAAAATTTAAACTTAAAAAAAAAACTAATAATTAAAATCAGAATTTCACAAGAATAACTGCAGATTTAACAGGTTAAGATTACAACTTCCCTTGGTATTTCATTTAAACTAACTTACTTCTCATTTAAAATAAATCAATTAATATGAATCATTATCCAAGAATGCTTTATGAATATTCACGCACTTCTTCCAAAGACACGTGAACAAATCCTCCTAAATCCAATCTTTAAGATGCGGAATTACAAGGAACACCCCAGTTAATCAACTCACTATATTCCTATGTGAATCAAGTTAATTAAGGTTTACGCACAAATTCTTTCAATGGATACAAAAGACACATAGGTATATTCCTATCCTACACGCTAATCATATTAACTCTATTGAGATTATATGAACAGATGTTATCATATCCAGATCTCAATCTATACTCCATCTTCCAATTTTATATAGATTATCACAATAATTGTTAGCCAAACAATTAATCAATAAACATAAGATATAATAAACAATTCAATAAAAACTAACTTTCATTCAATGGGAAGCTTGCAATTTAAACTACATACCAAGTTCCGTTGCAATCTTAATTAAAATTTAGTTCATGATAATAATGAAGAAAAACATCATCCAAATTAATAATTCAAACATCTCAGATAGTTACAAAAGATAAAACTAGAGAAGAGAAGAAGAAACTCTGAATTTGCTCCAATACTCTCTCTTAGATCTTCAGCCTTTGCAATTCTCCTTCGTGTTTTTCTTCCTTGTTCTCTCTGCAAAAATCTCTTGAAAAATTAAGTGATACGTCTTTTCTAAAGTCTTCTCTTATTTGTATTGGTCTCAGCCCTCATTCAGACTCCTCTTTGGCTTCAAAAACCCACTTAGCAGTAGAAAAACGCCCCTTTTTCCGTACATGAGCGCCTAGACGCTCAACATAGGCCATTTCCAAGCGCCTAGGCGCTTGACCAGGACCACATAATTACAAAAATGCCACTCAGCTTTAATTTTCATGATTTTTGACCTTTTTCTTCTCCGAAATGACCAATTTGTCCCTCCAGCTCCAACCTAAAACAAATAAACACAAAACACATAAAAAGATACTAAAAACAATTAAAGATAACAATAATTAAGTTTAATAATATCGGATTCATAGGTATAAAACCTACTCATCAAATACCCCCAAACTTAACCAATTGCTTGTCCCCAAGCAACACAACACAATGCAATAACTAAATATGCAATGCAAATGCATCTAGATAAATGCTTAAATTCCAGCAGTCAAACAGAACAAAATCTATTCATTAAGCCTTAGAGAAATCACAATAAACATGTTAGTACATCATATCATGATAGATTAATAATTTCCTCGTCAATCATCAATCTTAACCTGTTATTATTGATATAGTGTGTGTGTGCTTAACATCCATGCTAACCGATATGATGCTGAATACAACACATAATAAATCTCTTTAAAGGAATCATACAGTGTAAACTCACAAAATTCACAAACAAGCTAGATCCAACTAAAAACAAACATCCACCAAATTTAAGAGTCCAATCTGGGATACTTATGCTTTATTGTGCTTTACGGGGGCTTTTTGCTCTTTTCCCGTTTTATTGTTTTTGTTTTATATATATATATATATATATATATATTTTAACCATGAATGTGCAATGTCTCATTCCATTAGGCTAACAGTGCTACCCCTTAGCGAGCTTTCGACCAACGACTCCTAGACCATATAAGACCTTAGGGCGCTAGGTTTTAAGATACCCCTTTGGGCGTACTTGCTCAAGTAACAAAGGCCCCGAAACAAAACTAGCCAAGGTATTATTTTTTTCTTTTTTTTATGCTTATATATCCCAAATTTTTCCCCCAAACTTAAGTTTTTGTCTAAATTCAGTCATCTTCGCCTATTCACGTCTTTCATTCATTTAAACTAGCATTATCCTCTAGAAGTCCATTATGTGTTAATTTAAACTCAATCAGTCAACATAGTTGTTTTTACTGTGCTATCCTTATTATATCAGTTTCAAACAGGTAAAGATTCAAATCATGACAAGAAATCACATCAAAGTTTTAATAGACAATACTATACTTGTCTACTCAATTCCAATCTCATCACTGGCCAAAATAGACTTAAACTATCTAACAGCTGGAAACATGCAAATACTTAATTTTTTTTTAATTAAAATTAAAATGAAAACTACATGAATGCAAACTACATGCAAAACTATTAACTGAATACTATATGAATGCACTAGATGAATACTACATGCATGAACTGGAGCTGGAAAATTACACCCCCAAACTTAACCGATGCAATGTCCTCATTGTATATAAGAAACAAAAATTAAAAAATTAAGCAGTGAGGATTTCCCTGAAAGAAAGAAGCTTTATTCCTCGTCAGTATCCTCCTCCTCTTCTTCTTCTTCCTCTTCTTCTTCATCTGGGGGTACGCAGACAATGGTGGAAATTGGTAGGGAGCGGCACCTGGATTCATGCGGGCAAACATCTCAAGGAATGTTGCACTAAAATTCTGATACACCTCCGTTTGTCGCTGAGCTAAACTATCCTGATTTCTTTCCATTCGGTCAAAACCCTGCTGAACTCGAGTGGCCACCATGTCGATCCTTCTAGTTTGATTTCTTAAATCTCGACGGATATCTTCAAAAACATTTGGTGGTGGCCCAGAACTTCCAGCTACAGAAGGATTGTCATGGAACTGTTGAGTAGGCTCGTCTGCAAGCCCGGGAGGAGCAATAATGAATCCTAACCCTCTCGGGTATGGTATACCCCCACCCCATACCTTGTACTTCTTAATAAGCGAGTGGTCAATTGCGACTAAAGGAGGTTGTGTAGCTTCCTCGACATCCCATTTTACCCCAGCTTGTTGACATAGTCCAGTGATCAAAGATTGGTGTGGTAATCCTCCTGAGGTCCCTCCTTGAATTGCTCTATTAATGGAATCATGTATAACCTGACCCACATCTATAGTTTTTCCTGATGCAATACAGAAAAGCAATGCTGCCCGTTGATTTATAACATCACTCATATGCCTACACGGCATCAACTTGGCACAAATAAAGGCATGCCATGCTTTCCCATAACTGCTTAGTTTGGATGCAGGGAACAAAATAGCTTCTTGTTGATCTGTTAATTTCCATGTTGTTCCAGGTACACACAAGGCTTGAATGATCTCACTGTAGTCTAGCTCGTGCTCTAAATATTGCATGTAGCCATTATTGGGTATCGTGTTCAAGCCGTAGTAAGCATTTATTAACCTAAAACTGACCTCCACTGATTTTCCGCGAACCCAAATTCTGTTACCAACATGATCTTTTGCATTGGCGTAGAATTCCTTAACAATTTTAACAACCGATGCGTCCGGTTGGGCTGTAAAGTTCACCCATCGTCTACTCCCAATCATTTGTAATAATTCCCCATCTTCTATCTCTGTTAATAATCCACGCTCGGGAATTAGTGCTTTACTAGAAAGTACATTGTAATATCTTTCGGACGCTTTAGCACTTGTAAATCTCTTTTTGTCATACTTTTACGAAGTGCCCGAAGTCTCTCCTCTTTGTCTCTTAGTAGCCATAGTCTTATGTACTAAGTTCTTGCCAAACCAAATGATATTCAGTGACTTAAGATAGCCAAATCCTCTTTGTGACAAATTATCGAACACTTGGTGTGCACAGATTTGGAACACTATTGGTAGGCACTCCCCCAAACTTAATTTTCACCAATTTTTCCAATTACTAAGCACATTATACTTCCAAGGCAATACAAGCAACAATTAAGAGTACCCACACCCACTTGAGCCAACACAATGATAGAAACTAGCTTCAAAGTACTAACATAGCTATTATCCAAGTGAATCCAAATAATTTGCAATAAAATCTTATGTACTTACTTGGGTATAGCCAAATATGATGTTTCAATCAAAGTTGGATGAGCAAATTGAGCTTTGAACCCTTACTTTAGATAGATGTGGCTTGAATGCAAGTTGATGCCCGAATTGGTGAAGAAGGATGTCAAGATGGAGCTTGAGTGACTTAGTTTGGGTAGGATATTTAGTGTTTGATTAGGATTTGGAAGAGAAAGATTGGTTGTTGTGGCTAGATTAGATGAGGGTTGAGAGTTGTGGGAGTTAGAGTTGGAGTAAGAGAGCAAGAATGTGTTTGATTTGGGATTGGAGAAGTTTAGCCCGAATTGGGGCTTTTATTATTTTTATTTTTTTCTGTTGGAGCGCCTAGGCGCTTGAAATAGACTTGTCTGGAGCGCTTAGGCGCTTGGCTGCAGAATGCCAAAATGACTTGGAGTGCCTAGGCGCTTGGTTTGGCTTGAAGATGAGCGCCTAGGCGCTTGTGCTGCATTTTTGGTACTGACTTGGAGCACCTAGGCGCTTGATCTTGGCTTGTCTGGAGCGCCTAGGCGCTTGGCCAGTGTACAGTGCTTGTTTTGGTGTTTTACGCTTCTTGTATGCCATACCTCCAATAACGTGTTTCCTTCCACACCAAAATTTGCGGAATTGATTAGAAATTTAAGATTTTGACGAGTGGACATTCAACTTATTAAGATTATAAATGCTTGGCCTCCTTTCCTTCAATAAATTGAATATCTGTTAGAGAACGATGGATGTAACAAATCCTAAACTATAAAAGTTTAACCACTAAATAAACTAACAGTAGAGCAAATTAATAAAAGTAAAAATAGCAAATAACAATAAAAATTCCTGGGTTGCCTCCCAGTTAGCGCTTGGTTTATAGTCTTCAGCCTGACTTTCTCCTCTTTTCTAATCAGCAAGGTTGACTGATGTCTTTTCACGATCAACACAACCCCCATAGTAGTGCTTCAATCTTTGACCGTTGACTTTAAAATTATGTTTTGAATTCGGGTCTTCCACTTCCACAGCTCCATGAGGATAAACTTTTGTAATGATAAATTGCCCTGACCAACGAGATTTCAACTTTCCAGGAAACAGTTTAAGCCTTGAATTGTATAATAACACTGTTTGCCCTGCTTCAAACTTTCTTTCCAGAATTTTCTCATCATGCCACTTCTTAATCTTTTCTTTATATAACTTCGCGTTCTCATATGATTGGAGTCTGAATTCATCCATTTGATTCAATTGTAAGAGGCGCTTCTCCCCGGTAGCGGCGCCAAAAATTTGTTGCCTAATTTTTTAATAGAACTTTACCATGCAAGTATACGCGTTCAATTGTAATATTCAGCAAGCAAGGATATCGTTCCCACGAGGAAATAGACTAATATGTATCAATTACTAATTCTAATGCAATTAATCCTATTTTAAACTACGAAAATTTTGTTTGTGATTTGAAAATTTAAACTTAAAAAAAACCAATAATTAAAATCAGAATTTCACAAGAATAACTGCAGATTTAACAGGTTAAGATTACAACTTCCCTTGGTATTTCATTTAAACTAACTTACTTCCCATTTAAAATAAATCAATTAATATGAATCATTATCCATGAATGCTTTATGAGAATATTCACGCACTTCTTCCAAAGACACGTGAACAAATATTCCTAAATCCAATCTTTAAGATGCGGAATTACAAGGAACACCCCAGTTAATCAACTCACTATATTCCTATGTGAATCAAGTTAATTAGGGTTTACGCATAAATTCTTTCAATTGATACAAAAGACACATAGGTATATTCCTATCATACACGCTAATCATATTAACCCTATTCAGATTATATGAACAGATGTTATCATATCCAGATCTCAATCTATACTCCATCTTCCAATTTTATATAGATTATCACAGTAATTGTTGGCCAAACAATTAATCAATAAACATAAGATATAATAAACAATTCAATAAAAACTAACTTTCATTCAATGGGAAGCTTGCAATTTAAACTATATACCAAGTTCCGTTGCAATCTTAATTAAAATTTAGTTCATGATAATAATGAAGAAAAACATCATCCAAATTAATAATCCAAACATCCCAGATAGTTACAAAAGATAAAACTAGAGAAGAGAAGAAGTAACTCTGAATTTGCTCCAATACTCTCTCTTAGATCTTCAGCCTTTGCAATTCTCCTTCGTGTTTTTCTTCCTTGTTCTCTCTGCAAAAATCTCTTGAAAATTGAGTGATACGTCTTTTCTAAAGTCTTCTCTTATTTGTATTGGTCTCAGCCCTCATTCAGACTCCTCTTTGGCTTCAAAAACCCACTTAGCAGTAGAAAAACGCCCCTTTTTCCGCACATGAGCGCCTAGGCGCTCAACATAGGCCATTTCCAAGCGCCTAGGCGCTTGACCAGGACCACATAATTACAAAAATGCCACTCAACTTTAATTTTCATGATTTTTGACCTTTTTCTTCTCCGAAATGACCAATTTGTCCCTCCAGCTCCAACCTACAACAAATAAACACAAAACACATAAAAAGATACTAAAAAACAATTAAAGATAACAATAATTAAGTTTAATAATATCGGATTCATAGGTATAAAACCTACTCATCAATTACATAGCCACATAAATAATCAATCTTCATTACTTGCTAATCTTTCCCTTACTAGTGGAAGGTTCGTCTGCTCTTTCATTCTTAACTACAATGTTATTATTATGCAAGAGTGAGCACGATTGCCCACAAGTATAACAATATAATAATTGAATTAATAACATGCGAGAGGAATAATAACTTCGGATATAAAAGCTCAACTTTTGAATCAAGAACGAATAACAAGAATCAAAAAAAATTATGAGGGTCATAAGACCTTGAACTATGTCCTAGGTTGTCAAGTATTTATACCTGAAACCTTTAACAGTTATAAGACTATGGACTCTTATTCTCGTACTTAGGGGGATCATCCCATAGTACCATACTGTGCACAATATCTAAACGCTAAAGCGTAAATAATCCCCTATACCGGGTTGTTCATCTCAGTTTAACATTCGAGTCCGCACCAAAGGAAGTTTGGTTTGGATAATTCTTCAAGGGTTCTGAAATTTAGAACGCTCATCAACTATGGACTAGTTGAATCATTAAGGGTTCACTAGTTTAACAAGGTTTAACAGTAACTGAATATTCAACTTGAATAAAATCTCAAAAGGTATACAATAGAATAATTATTGTATAACAACATCATGCTTGAAAGATTAGTATGCTTTAATATACAAGACAGACTTGATCAGTAATAATGATAACTTGCTCAATATAGAAAGGTGAATTCATCAACTTATATGATAACATGTAGGGTTAGGAAACTTGTTCAACGAAAGTTTAGGGTAAGAAACTTGCCTCGTGCGTAGATTACACGTTAATAAAACTCATTCTTTGATTTAAATCCTACATATCATTCATGTTAACAATACCAATCAATTATCACGTAATAAACATCACAAGTTTATTCTTTGTCTAGCTTGAGTTCATGACTATACTTAGTCAATTACTACACTTATTGTCAAAAATTAAGACTTCACAAACAATAAGGTAACTATGCATTTGATCATTCAATTCACACGTAATTGTGTTATGGACGTGTTAAGAATTTATTTTAAAATCTCATTATAGGTCTAACAAGTCTTTATATTCATTAGACTAAGTTACCAACACATTTCTATACTTGAATACTTCAACTATATATATATATATATATATATATATATATATATATATATATATATATATATATATATATATATATATATATATATATTCTCGACATTCTGCTAAGTGGCGCTGCGGCGCCACTTTTGTACTGGGTATTGGCGATGCGGCCTAGTACATAGTGTTGTGGCACTACAGCGCAGGGCATCAGTGCTGGGGTTGGCGCTGCGGCGCGGGACATCAGTTCTGGAGTTGGCGCCGCGGCGCGACACTCCAGAATTTGATTCCCAGTTCACGAAGAACACAAAGTTCAGCGAATTAAACACTACTTGATCATTAATTCCCCAAATTAAACATACCCACATGTTAGAATTAATATATAATCAATACCCAACATTTATAGAGTTATTTTAACCCATTAAAACACATAATCATAGAATTAAAACATGAAATTTTCCACAGTTCTTGATGTTCTTGAAGTGTAGAACATAAATTCCTAAAATTCAACGCCACGGATTCGTTATAAAACCAAATCCAACTATTCAAATTTTGTTTTGTTCATTTTATCATGCATAATCATATACAAGTGAAATTTTGCAAAACCATTTATGTTTGACATACTAAAAACACGTATAAGGCCATATGGCCATATAACATACTCTGAAATCTTTTACTGTATAATTTCATGAAACTGAAGATATGGAAACCCATATAAAACATGTTATGATGTTATATATTAACACATAATCACATAATTGTTACCCTTTCCAACTACAGAAACTTTACAGAAGACTTAGGCCATATTCATGAAAACTTAAAAAGACGTAAAATAGGAATTTGGGTTGGAGAGAATTACCCAAAGCATAGAATATAACTTGCAGAAGATGAATTCCCTCTCAATTCTTTACCAATCACACACTAAATTACTCAAACTCTCCCTGTTACGCTTTCTAGACTTAGGCAAATAATGAAGAAGAAAAGAAAAGATGTTTGATAAATAAGGAGGAGAACAGACGCAGTAATGGTCAGTTACCCCATCATGGTGAACCGCTAATAACTCCCCTAGGGGCCTCGTTTGGCTGGAATTAAAAGGTTTCAAAAACTATTTGATTTAATAAAACCTTATCATATAGTTTAAATAATGTCACACCCATTATAAAATAAATCAATATCTTATTTAATTTATTTAAATAAAATATAATAATTTCTCAATAATGCACATAGTTACATAATTAAATTTCTCATTTAATAATAATATCAAATTATTAAATCTCCAATTAATAATTAAATTAAATAAAATAACAAAGGCTTATTAAATATTTCTTTTAATTCAATAAGCTCACATAAATACATACATCGAATAATAAAATTCTCCACATCAATTTAATAAATATAACACATATAATTAAATTAATCTATCACAACTTCATAAATTAATTAATTAATCTAATAATTAATTCATCAAAAAATATTTATTTAATCCAATAAATATTCAAATTAAATTACAAAATCTCGGTTGTCACAGCGTTTATTGTGACTGGTCAAAATGCAAGGAACCCAAACGAGGTTATAATGGGTAAGCTAATCATAAATTCTTGCAAAGTTTATACATTACTAGATACCGGTGCTACCCATTCATTTATCTCTCCTACGAAGTTTTAAATATTTTTTTAATAAAAATATTTTTTTTCATTTTGTGGGCCTCACTAACATGTGCAAAGTGCTGAATTCAATTGGTAAAAGTGGGCGTAGGAAATTTATATAAATATATTATTATTTTATTAAATTTTTTACTTTAGTGTTCTAAACATTTTCCTATAAATAGGGTGCTTAGGTTAGAATTAAAAATCACACCATAAACTAAAATTTTCTCTCTATATATTATTGAGCATATTCTTATGAGTATTTTGATACTTTGAGTGTTACTATACGGTGCAAGTTCTTTCAGCGTTATATCTGATATTCCAACCAGAAGTACTATTATTTCAAGGTAAGGGATGTTATTTTTTTATAAATGATATTATTTCTTTCAATATCATTATGCCGAAATGTTGTTAAGATTTTTTTGTGAAATTCTTGTCTTTTAGTGTCGGGGTTACTATTCATTTATACGGTACTATTCACGTATACGACACTATTAATGAATACGACACTATTCACAGAAAAATTAAATTTTTTCTTTTTGTCCAAAATATCTATTATAGATACTAGCTTTGATTGTATCCATGTTTTGATCATTCTTGAATTTTACTCCACTATGGTTATTTATGAAGTATATTTGAACTTGGACTGTTTAAAGTATGAATCTTTAATATTTGTTCTTTTGTTTTACTGGATTCGTTTTCTTTAAAATATTTTTCATCATCCTCAGTCCTAAATGATGATATTACTGAATATCTTTGGCCTGTAGTGAAAATATGGTTGAATTTTTTATGAATATCTTTGGCCCGTAGTGCAAAGATGTACAGGTGTTGAGATGAACATGACCAACTGATAAAAATCGTTGGCCTGTAGTAAAAAGATGAATATTTGATTTAAGATGTATATTGATTGATGTTACAGGGATAAAATATTGATGATGAATTTTTAAAATCATAGAAAATAGTAGATTTCATTCTCTACGTAACTCTTCTAATGAATTGGTATTTCCGCTGTGAATATTGATTTAAAACTCATTGTCTATTGTATTCTATCCAGATTTTTCCTTGTTGAGGACTAATGATCATTTGTTCTATATTATCTTATTCATAATATTCTTTACTGGGCTAGTTGAACTCACCCTTTTTCCTTTGTTCCATTTTTCTTCTCAGGAGGCGAGAATGTAGCGAGTACTAGTCGAGATATGGAATGAAGGTTCTAGAAAGTCGTTTTAGTAGTCCTCACTATTTTGTAAAATAGTGTATCAATAATTGTAATGAGGACTTATTTGAGTGTTGATATTGTCTAGAAGACAATATTTGTTTTTAAACTCATAGTTTATGTGTTGTCGTATTTTGAACGACAATTGTAATAATAAAGTTGTAGTTATTTCTGTACCATGTTTTTGGCGACTTAGAATGGGGGTTGTATACCTATTCTGGAGGCATCACATGTGCTAGGTTTAGATTTGTATATATGAATGTTGTTGACGATAGAAGAAAACCAATATATATATATATATATATATATATATATATATATATATATATATATATATATATATAAGTGAATATTGGTTAGAGATTTATATATTAGATTAATATTTGAGATGCGGCTAAATGTAATGGTTGAAGAAGTTGTCTTGGGATAATCAAATAATTATACGTATAGTGTATAATTTAAATAATATAGTAAAAATTAATTATTCTAAGTGTAAAGTATGTAATTATTTAAGTAAGCTAAATAAAGTAGCATTCTGATAAAGTGTGACCTAAACTTTATATTAATGTGGAATTGGAAAAAAGCCAAACGTAACCTAGACCCTAATATTTTATTAAAGAAATAATGAGCTTGAGTTAAATACAACTCCAGTAAATGAGATAGATGAGCCTTGTATGGCCTAAATATTAAAAGTGAGCCAGACTGAAGATTTAACTGAAATTATTAAAAGAGAATTAATGATTAATAATTATCATTATAATGTTTTTGGGTGATATGAATTAATGGGTTGAAAGTACCCAACTAAATGGTATTTAGCCCAATTAAAATATTAATAGTATTACTATGTGTAATATGGAAAATGTGGGCAGTAGTGGTATATAATACCTATGGCTTAAGATTACATGAAGTGTGACATTTAATTGGGACTAATGATATACATATGATAAAAGTGATTAAATCATAAAGTTGATTTAAATAAGTTTTGTTATCTCATCCTAGGTGATGAGGCAATTATATGTGTACCCTAAAAGATGGGAGTAAATAAATATGTGTTATTAAAATATTTATTTCAATACCAATGTGTAAGTAAATAGTAAAAAGAGATGTTAAGTTATTAGTGAGCAATTAAATTAAGTTCACACATGTTTTAAGGATTAAAATATGTGGACTAATGTATATTGAAACTATATGATATAAATACATCATAAAATGTGTATGTGACAATATGCATGTGGGTAAACATTAAAATAAAATATACATGGATTATATGTATGTTTCATAACACCTACTACCTTGAAATATTAAATCATATTGTGGCACTAAGTTATAATTATTGTAAGGTTGAGATGTGGATAAAATGTGACATAAGAGTAGGAATTAGTATAAATGTTGCAAGAATGATGAGATAATTGGCTTGTCTGAAAACTAGTGTCCCAATTTCTCCCTATTTCTCATTCACGTGTTTCGCAAAAAGGCTAAGGCCTATCTCATTTCTTCTTCATTACATTGTAGTCTGATGATGGCTAGAAGGATGGGGGAAGTGGAGTTGGTAACCAACTCTCCAACATCCAATGGCTTCTTCTTCCTTCCCTTGGATTAATTCAATGTGCAAAGCCATGATTTGCATAATCCTTCTTCCATAAATAGAGACTCCTTCATCTTATTTCTCTTTTGTTGAGATGTCTGAGAAGTGGCTATGAAGAGTCAATAAAATTGGACAGCAATCAGAAGTTAGGAAGGTTATGCTTAGCATATTGAAGCATCCAAGAGGTAATAACATTGACTTATATGCTCTTGATTTCCTAAGTTTGCAATTTCTTGGATATGTCATGAAATAGTCACTTTTAAGTCCAAAAATTAATGGCTAAGGATTGTTGTAATCCATGAATTGTTGCTAGATACTGTTAATATAGTTAGACACAAAAACAATGAAAGTTAAACGGACCAATTTGGTTTAGAAACGAGTTCGTAGCGAATGATTTCGCTAAATTGTCCAAACATGAACATTTGCATGAACTTGAGTTGTAAATTCATATTTGGGTTAGTTAATGTTTATGTTAGTTGATGAGTACTTGGTAAGTTGTAGTTTTATGAGTTACAAACCCATATAATCAAAAATGAACTAATTTGGATATGTATAACTCAAATTATGAAGGTTATAATGAAGTTTTGCTTGATGGTTCATAGTAGGGACTGAAAAATTCGAGTTTGCAGTAGCCAAGCACACCCCGGTGGGGGGTGTTTTCTACAATGACTGATTTTATATGTTTTACTTAAACAACCATAATGTTTTCATACAAACTCCGATTGAGGTGATTCAAGATGATTTGGAACGAGGATGAATAGACCTACAACTTTTGTTCTTTAAGTGTTTTAATTTTAGGACTTTAGGAAGGGTCAAAATAGTCATTTTTGTGACTATTACGTATTCAGAGGCGATCAGAGAGCATCAATCAAGCACATACGCAAGTATAGTGCTCCCGACGAAGGAATATGTTATTCTAAATGATATAACATGAAAATGCATGATATTATACATGACATATAAGATTACCTTACTTATAAGGAATTGCCTTGGCATGATTGAGTAAGTTTTTAAAGAAACTTTAGACTTTAAAAATAAGTTTAGACGAACTTTGAGACTTTTGAATTCTGATATTTGTAGGATATGTAAAGAGTTTAGTCAAGCATATAAATAGGTATGACACATGGCCTTGAGTACCTTTGTATACTATGAGTTTCCTAGATGGTTATTTTTCGAAGATATATAAAGATTTTAAAAACAAACATTGACGAACTTGTGTACCCCTAATTCTGACCTTGATAACATATATATGAGGTCTAAGTACGCATGATGTAAGATTCAAAGTTGTATCATAGGTGTGTTAGATTACTTTGATTTCAAAGGCAAGCTCATATATCATTTGTAAACAAAGTTTTATAAATATGAAGTTGCCCTTCATGATTAGTTTAGTATGACATTGACTTTGAGGATAAAGTTTTGAAGATTTGAAACTAAAAGGGACGAACTTAAAGTAACTTGTGAACTTAAAGTTATAAACATGATAACATATATACATGGCCTAGTTAGCTATGAAATGAGATTAAAAGGTGTACCTAGTTGCTTTAACTTGGCCTAGAATGAATTTTAAAAGTGAACTTGAACGCCTTATGCCCCTAGACATGACGAATATGTTCATCATCTAGTTAAGAATGAATTGGACCTTTCAAGTGTGGTTTAAAATACGTCTTCAAATAATGAACTATGCTATGTCTATGTGAAGCATACTAGTAGAGGCTTATTAGTACCAACATATGGTTTAAAATCTTATATCATCGAATCTTGTTAAAGAAAGTTGTTAAGCTTTATTGATTGAAATAAATTATTATGGAACTAAGTAGTTTGAATATGAACGACATAGATCGTGTATCTATAAACTTTAAATATGTTTCGAACACATAGCGAGTCAAGTGTGTGATAAATGTATATGAATGTTGATGTCAAGAAAGGATGGTTAAGGTATACTTATACATGCTGTGATATCCCAGGATTTCCAATGATCCAAAATTTACGAATAATTTTTTTTTTAATTAATATTAATTATCAATTTTGTGACAAGTTTCTGTGATACGTGTATCGAGAAGGTCAATTTATGTATTGAGTAATAAAATTAGAGTAGAGTTGTGCTTAAAGGAGAATAGAAACCCTAACCCTAATTTTTGGAACGAGATTCGATAGATAATATAATTAAAATAATTATATTAATATGTATGTGTTTGAACGGTATAGAATTTTTGATCAATGATTGATCGGATAAAGTTTAATATTAATAAAACCCTAATAAGAGATTAGAAACCCTAATCTCAGGATTAGAAACCCTAATGTGCTGTTATAAACCCTAATTGTACGCCGAGAAATCCTAATTTCAAAACTGGGAATTTTAAACCCTAAATTAGGAAACCCTAATCCTTATTGACAAGCCTATGGGTTCATTAAACTTAAATAAGATTAGAAAGCTCTAATTATACTTTTGTATATTAAATTTCTATTTTAGAAACCCTAATTATATTTTAGAAAATTTATTTTTTCTAATTAAACCCTAAATTTGAAAATTTTGGGAACTAGAATTTTTAATACCTAAAGGGTTCAAATCTTAAACCCTAATCCAAGCCCCAAACCCTAAGAGTTTTTACAAATTCCATGTTTACCATTTAATTTAATTTGCAAATGACAAAATTGCCCTTTATGGAGATTTTATTAGATTACTTGTGTATCTTGCCAAATCAAGAGTTGTTCACCAACTCTCTTGACTTTATGACTCCAAATCTCAGCAAATCCAACAATCCCAGCCGAAATATATTAGATCCAAGCAACATCAAGCAATATATATAAGATTTAGAGAGAAAAAGTTCATAAAAGTTAGCCATTTTGCTCTATGCTCTCACCAACTCTCTCTCTCCCCTAAACCAACGAATTACATTAGCATATCAGTCCTAGAAACACCCTCAATATCAATCAATAACTGATTTGAGAGCCAAGATCAAAAATTATTCAAGAGAAGGTATAACCCTATTTTTATTTTTTGATCTTGTATGCTTAGGAAATAATTGAGTTTATGTGTTTAGATTCATGCTAGAATATGTTTTTAGTTGATCTATGATGATCCATCATGGATCCATAGCATCAAAGTGTGATAAAATCGAGTTTTACAAAATCTGTTCTTGAACAAAATCTGTGGTCTGACAAGCTAATGTCAGAGGCCATAGATTCTAGTTCGTTTGTTGTTTTTGTTGTTTAATCGTTGTTACATGTAGCCTTGTATGTGATCTTTACTCTGCAAGTTGAATCAGTGTCATTAGATGTCTGGATCGGGAGATATAAACGGTTAAAGACTGTTGACCGGCCATGACCGGGTCGAATTCTGGGTAACCCAGAAATAGAAAACAGAGTCTGACAGTGAGTTCTAAGGTTCGGATCTGTCTGGTTTTAAATGATTTGATGTTGTTGTTGTAACACTTTTGTAGCTGGTTATGTGTACTATAACTTTAGGTCTTTATATCTCTTATAACGTCTTCAGATCAATCGTGGAAGATGGTCAAAGTAGACCACCCGATCTGTTCTTTAACTTTTCTGGAAAACCCAGAATCAGTATGAACATTTTTCTGACAGACTTTGACCAAGTGTTACATTGTGGATCTGTAGTTTTCGGACTGAAATATTGTTATCTCGTTGTTCCTTGTCATGAGTACTATAGTTATGAACCAAATATTGAGCCATTTGAGAACGGGAACATAGAATAATTTAAGCTTGAAAGTGCCTGCCCGTACTGCCTGGGTTTCTGGAAAACCCAGAAATCGTCTGACAGCAACTTTGGAGGCTTTGATCTCCTTGTTGTGATGTTGTTTTACCAAAGTATTGATTGGGTATTGTAGTGTTACATTAATACTACAATACCAAAGTTTTAGATAGCCCAGATCATGAGCAGATTGGAAATTAGAGCCGGTCAAACATGACCCCTTGATCTGCCGGCTGTCAGTGTTCTTGAGCTCAAGAACACCAACAGAGACGCTTTCTGTCGCTAAAGACCTATAGCGACGGTTTTAATTATTTTATTTTCTGAATATTCTGAAAATTATTTAAAAATAGAAATAAATTCTAAAAATTACCAAAAATAGTTTTAAAAATTATTTTAAATTATGAAAATTAATTTTTGACCAATTGGAATATTTTTCTTTAATATTTATAATTATTTATAATATTAAAGGTATTCAATTTATTTAATTAGTTTATTAAATAAATTAGAGAAAAATGATTTAATATTATGAAAAATCATTTTAAATAAGGAAAATGTATTTAAAAATATTTTGAGTTATAAAATATAACTTTTAATATTTTTGGAGAATTTTCATTAATAATTTAATATTAATGATATTATATTTATTTGATTATTAAATTAAATAAATAAGATAAAAATGATTTAAATGATTTAAAAATCATTTTAATTAAGAATAAAGTGTTAGAAAATATTTTAAATTATAAAATATAATTTTCAATATTTTTGGAGAATTTTCATTAATAAAGTAATATTAATGATATTTGATTTATTTAATTATTATAAATGAATTAAAAATGGTTTTATTGATTTAAAAATCATTTAAAAATGAGAAAAATGATTTAAAAATATTTTAAGTTATATTTAATGACTTTTAATATTTAGATAATAATATTTATTTATTAATGGTGATGATTTAAAAATGATTTTAATTATTTTAAAAATCATTTAAGTAGAATATTGATGATTTAAAAATATTTTAAGTTATTAATAATAACTTTAATATTTTGACAAGTATGTTATTAATATTTTGATATTATTAAATATTAATAATGATAAGATTATTTGATAATTAAATCATTTTAAAATGATTTAAGTGTTTGAAAAATTATTATAAATTATAATAAGTGTTTATAAATTATTAAAAGCTTCCGGAAAATATTATAAACGATATTTGACTTATCTAAAATAATATTGAAGCTTAGAGACCAAGTTTAATTGATAATCAATGTGTTAATTGTCAGATAGGGTGACCAGAACACCGAGAATAGACCGAAATCCAACCAGACCAAAATAGTTAGATGTGATAAGTGTTTATATAGGTTATAAACACTAATGTGGCTATGTGGTAATGTGCCTAGGAGAAGTTTGACTGTAAAATACAGTGTTATGTGTTATAAATGTTTGTACTAATTGTGAGACCGACATTGTTGAATATAGGTCTTACGAACGCAGTTAATTATATTGTGTAGCTGTAATCAACGTGGAAGGCAAGTTTCCTAACTCAACCTTGAGTTATATTTCATTCAATTATTATAGTGGTTAATTATTGCTAATTACACCACATCCAGGGAAGTTATTGTAGATTATTCGCAGTTAGTGCATGCTTAATAATTCAAATTGAATTACTGATTCAGAAATATATTTTCGTAGAATTACTGTTGTTGAATATGTAAAATCTGTAGAAGTTAGAATTTACAGTACAGATAATTCCTGTTCATTGTCAAATTGTGTTGAGAAATGTCTTAGCTAATTATTCTGGCTAGACAAACATTTGTTAGAACTTGATAAATTCAAGAAAATAGTTAAATTGTTATTGGAGAATCGATGCCAATTATTTCGGCAAGATCGATAAGTAAATAGAATTTGAAATCACAGTATTTCGTTGTAAAATCAAAATCTTGATTCTAAGACTGAGAAGAACAACCTTTTATATAAAGGGAACATTTTGGGTTGTGAATTCGATCTTTGCGCGCGTTTTGAGTATTATGCATAATATAGGGTACAAGGAGTTGGCCGACTCTAAGTACTTGCAGAGGGGTATGATTTAATCTTTAGGGTTATCTGATACTCCTGGTATGTATCAAAGTAAATCTTTGATAGATGCCCGAGAAAATAAGTTCAAAGATCTTGTGTGATCGCTCAGTATAAATCTGGAAATTATTCCACTTTGTTATTGTGTAGAATTGATTCTTGTAGAACTTTGAAAGCGTTGTACTCTTTCATTATCAAATTAGGGTGTTGCATAGAAAAGGAGAAGCCTTGTTATTGATTAACGATTTGTTCAGCTATTTCAAAGTTCCCCGAACTTTGGTTTCATTCTATCAAAATAGATAGTCTATTATTTTAATATTTATACATTTATTGTATATCTTAACTTGCGGGGCAAATTTGTTGCTCACCCTTGCTATAAATAAAACATTTCAGCTAGAAACAAAGAGGCCAGCGGGTCAAAGAAGAACAAAGGCAAAGGCAAGATGCTGGAGTAGTTATAAAGAACATTATTATTATGTTGTATTTGTAAACCCTTTTTGTTTATCTAAGGGGTATGTTTGTAATTTAAGGTTAGAAACCTGGGACTTATGTATTAACAACTTATGTTAATGATGTATATATATTCCTATTTATAAATAAATGGGTAGTTAAATGATATTATAGTGTGGATCGTGAACACCAAACTCGGGAGTCAGGTAATCCGGATTTGGGGGTGTCACACATGCCTAGCTTTTCTAAGAGTATGATGAGAAAGTGAAATAAAGGTTTTACAAACCTAGTTAGGAAACAATGTAACATTGTTCTTATATTAAAATTGCATGAAATATATTACTAATGGACGTGAATCCATGATTATATAACTATGTAGGAATACACGCAGCGCAGATAAGATTTACGCAGTTAAGTCGTAGTTGATAAACTACGAATCAGGCAAGTCTTTCAGTTTCTATTTGATATATAAATTTGAAAACTGTTAGTTGAGCTATATTATGTTATGCAAATGTTGATGTATATATATGAAATGCATATGAAATATGTATGAAATTTGAAAGTTGATATTTGTTGATATGCTTGTGAAGTAAATTTGTATGCCTGTTATGTGAGAAGTAACATGCGTAGTAAATATTAATTGATTATTAATGCATGAACTGAATATGCTATTATATGTTATGTGCTGCATGAAAACTGTTACAATTATTGGGTTGTCGAGCTCACCCTTGCAAATAACCACTTTTGCAGGTTAAGGATACACGGTAAAGGTTATGTGCTATTTAATTGATAAAGTTCAATGGTATTAAAGAAGATTGATTTATTATTTAACTGGATGTTCTTGAACCATGTTTAGGTTCTAGTAGATGTACATGATAGTAGTTTATAATGTGTAATATATGTTAAGTTATACTATGGGATACATAGAGAAATTCAAATCGAGATGTAAAGATTTATACGAAAATTGAATAAAGTGAATCATAGAATAATTTGATTAAGGGATTTATAATTGATTCAAGTTAAGAAATCATTAAAAGATTTTCAAAGGAGATTGAAAAAGTTTAAATTATTCCGCATATTTTTATAACATCAAATATGATGTAAGATAGGAATGATAAATGACCAAGATTTGAAACTTATAAAAGTTTGGGGTCATTAAATATATCCTGAAAATGGAAAGAATTTTTATTCTAAATTGTAATAAGCAAAGTTATAATCATTAAGTTATTAATAAAAGATATTAATAGTTTGACGATAGTAGTATCGTGGCAGACTGGATCCGACGTTCAAAGGGACTTGAATTTGGGGGCGTCACATCGATTTCTAGTACTCTTAAATGGGACGAAATTTATTGTGACGCCCCCAAAATAGGTATACATCACCCATCTTGGGTCGCCAGATACAAGGTATTGAATATACAAATACAACTTAATAATACAATTGTCGTGTAAAATACGACAAAGCATAAACTGAGAGTTTTAATAAGAATATTGTCATCTAGGCAATATCCACACTCAATGGAGTCCTCATTATATTTATTTTCACACTATTTAATAGAATAGTGAGGACTACTAATGCTATCATCTGGACCGTCACTCCGTTCCCCGACTAGTCCCGGCTACGTTCTCATTTCTAGAAGAGAACAGTGAAAGAAAGGGGTGAGCTCAACTAGCCCAGTAAGAAATATTATGATTAAGATAATATAGAATAAATTATCATTAGTCTTCAACAATGTTAAACTAATAAAATATAACAACATCAAGTTTAACCGCAGCGGAACAAGTAATCCATTATAAGAGTCAAGTAGAGAATAAAATCTACTATCTTTTATAATTTAAAAAAGTTTTTAATCACGTTTATCGCTGAGACTCAGCTTAATAAATAATCCACATCATCCCTACACTACGACCAATGATATTCATTCGTATCACAACCACAAATTATCCATGCACTACGGGCCAAGAATATTCGTGTATTGATCAATGGTCATGATCATGTCAACAACTGTCCATCAATACACTACGGGCCAATGAGGACTTTTACCACATCATTTGTAACATTACGGTCATGATTATACTGATTAATCCCTGGTCATAATCATACCAAGTCCATCTATGCACTACAGACCACATATGACTTTCAAAATAATATAAACATACGGATGATGACAATGATATAAGAATCCAATAAAACAAGTTCAAGAATTAATTTATCCAGAATTCAATAACGTCCAAATTGTCAACATGATACTGCTTTGTAGGGTAAAATTCAAGAATACTCAGAACAATATTTTCATGAAAAGATACTAGATGAAGCGCAAATATCAAGGATATTCCACTAATTTCATGGAGCATAGAAGTCAAAACTTTAACCAACTGAGTATAATAGAATCTATGAAACTGCAAATGAATTTTCGCCCGCCATGCGGTAATCTACGTATACAGATCATTTTCACAATTTAATAAGGAATGAATACAAAGGATCATTCACCATGCATGTGGTAATCCTAATAGACATGTTATTCCAACAGAATAATAAAGAATGGAATAACAGAAGGATTCACCATGCGTGCGATAGACTGCACAGACAGGTTATTCACAACAGAATAATAAAGAATGGAACCAGGTCCTGCGTAAATGCACAGACAGGATATTCCGACAGAATAATAAAGAACGGAACTAGGTCAAGTGAAATTCGTACCGACAGGATATTCTAACATAATACTAAAGAATGGAATAACAATAGAAATCACCATGCATGTGATAGATCGCACAGACAGGTTATTCCAACAGAATAATAATTAATAGAACTAGGTCAGGCGTAATACGTACCAACAGGATATTCCAACAGAATAATAAAGAATGGAATAACAGAAGAATTTCACCATGTATGCGGTACTTCGCATATACAAGTTATTCCAACATAATAATAAAGAAAGGAATAACAGAAGTTCTCTTCATGAATACGAAAGAAATAATACCCCTTACCTTAGAAGAACTGAATATTAGAAAAGTGAGGTAGCAGAATACTTTTCTTCTTTCTCTCTATAATTTCTCTCTCTAGAGTTTCAGTGAATTCGTAAGAAATAATGAAGGAATGAGCTTCTATTTATAGGAGAATGGACTGAATAGTAATTAATTCATGAACGGTCTAGATTGATTTACTTTTAAACAGACGGTCCATATTGATTTACTATGCAATATTAATAAATTATTCTAATAAAACAAAATCTTTTAAATAAAATATAATATATTCTATTTATAGTCTAATAAAATAAAAAACTTTATAAAAGTATTTCGTTTATATAAAAAGATTTTACTATGCAAATACTATGTAGGCAATATGCAAACACTATGCATAATTAAATATAATATATTCTAATTATTGTCTAATATAGCAAATAACTTTTTCAAAGTATTCTGTTTTATATAAAAAGATTTTACTATGCAAAACAGTATGCATAATAAAATATATTATATTCTAATTATTGTCTAATAAAATAAATAACTTTATAAAAGTATTCTATTTTATATAAAAACTTTTCTGTTTTATTATATTAATAATACTAATAAAACAAATTTTATATAATATATATATATATATAAACTTCCGTGACTTCATAAAAAGACACCTCAATATATTTAACAACATTTATCATCATTATTATAATTCACAATATTAATCGACCAGGTCATTCCCAGGAAAGAGGGGGCTTTCCAATAAGGATTTTTCCTATTGGCGCACAATTAGGTGACCAAACCTCTCCTTAGCATAACTTCTAGACATCGTTAATATTGCAAATAATAATATTAATAACTCTGTTATCTCAATTATTGATTTAATAATATATAAAATATCGACAATAGTTGAATCAAATAACTTGAGATATTATGTAACAATTACTGAAGCAATAATTGAACAAAACTGGGTGACTTCTCACGTAAACATCAATAATCAATATTGTGTGCTACTATTCAACCGCACGTATTACTGTACTTTTATTACCGAGTAGTTCAACAGTTTTAACGGTAAAACTTCCGTCGTTATTTTTATAAAAATATTTTTGTCGTTTTCTCAATCCGACAATAATTCCGTTGGGGGGTCCACTAGTAATTGTGTCATCGTATGAATATTCCCTGTTAAAACGAATATTCCCCGACCAATTGAATATAATATAATAACTTGTATACTTTGCAAAATTTATAAATATTACCCCCAAATATAACATTATATCAAATTCATTCCATAATATTCAAAAATAAAAAATTTTGAGAAATTAAATCTTTATTCGTAAAATTTGGGGTTTTACAATCTCCCCTCCTTATGAAATTTCGCCCTCGAAATTTATGTATGTACCTGGTATGCCGAACAGATGAGGATATCTCGTTAGATTTTAACTCTTGAGGTATAACCTTTGAGTGTCGAATATGATCCTTCTTATTCAAGATTTTAACACGTACATCTTCATACGTTAAATTATCTGTTATCTCGTCCGGTTCTAAATCAATAATGTGGTTCGAGTCGTCCATATGTTTACGTAACATCGGTACGTGAAAAATGTTATGAACACGCGACATACTTGGCGGTAAAACGAGTCTATAGGCCACAATTCCTACTCGATCAAGGATTTCAAATGGGCCAATAAAATCGAGGGTTGAGATAACGCCTTCTTGAACCTTCTTTTTCACATTCATCAGTTTCGGGTGTGTATCTTGAGCGGCCTTTAACTTTATCGATTAAAGTCGATTCTACTCGTATATTCGTTATCTTCACGTGGGTCCCCTGAGTCTTTAACTCTATCTTCATTATCTGTAAGTTATACGAAATGAGTCTTTGTGTTAACAACATCGCACTCGTAAACGCATACGATCTTCTACTCAACACGTCAGCTTCCACGTTCACTTTTCCACGATAGTATTGAATGGTACGATCATAATCTTCAACAGCTCGAGTCAACGTCTTTGGCTCATTATACGTTCGTTTTAGGTGAAGAAAATATTTAAGAGTTGAAGAAATGGGTTTTGTACCGAGGTCAGTACAAAATTCGATTTCACGCTCTGGGGTAGGCCAAGAAGTCTTCAGAAATACGTTAAGAAATTTATTAACGATAGAAATATTATTCAAAATAGTGACTCTCATTCAAGACTTGGATAACACGTCACATTGATACCTATCAAATTTCCATCGTCATTCACAACATCCCCTACAGAAAGTCTGGCTTCGGTGCATTCCACACAAGGAAGTCAACAATGAAAGGATCGGGGCTCTTTACTTATGGCTTGATATAACAGTGATTAACTTTAGTAGTTTGGTTGCTTGAATTCTCATAACAGGTTGGTTAGGAATATAAAAGCTAACAACCTTACGAAAAGTATGATGAGTAGTTAACCAATCGATTCCTAAAATCAAAATAAAGGCAAATATTTTCAAAGAGATAAGATCGATAGGTAACATGAAAGTGTTAATTTGAATCAAAAAAATTTATAAATAGTGAATGTAACGAAGGTTTCTCCTAACAGAGTTTCAATAGATAAGTCAAAGTCTAATTTCTCAAGTGCCAAGTTCAAACATTGAATACAACTAGGTGAAATAAAAGAGTGGGTAGAATCGGTATCGAATAAGGTATAGACTTCGCAAAAATTTATAATTAACTAACTTGTGCTAACTTCGTTCGGGTTACTCACTTTTTGAGAAGTCACAAAAAATGCTCTTCCTGAAACCACCGACTTTGTTTTGTCCGTATCCGCCTTTGGTGCCACCGTCCCAGCTGGACTTGACTTCACAATACGACAAAATTGAGCTAAATGACCTTCTCTTCTTAAAATTTCCACTTCTATTATATTGGCCATGATTGCCACCGGAGTGGTTACCATTCTTGGCATGAAAATTTCCCCCACGATGGTCATCATTGTTCCGATGGTCGTTACCACCGGTATGATTATTATCGTGTTGTTGGTCATTACCTTTTGGTTGTGCTAACTCATTATCGCGCTCCAATAACTGAGCCCTATTCACAATATCTGAATATAAACTAAGTTTATAAGAAATGAGGTATTGACATATATCGGGTTTCAAACCTCTTAGAAACATTCGCGTCACTCACTCCTCATTATCGACCAAATGGGATGCAAACCGGGATAACTCCACAAACTTAGCCTCGTACTGCGATACGATCATATTATTTTGCTCCATTGCTTATCTCAACATTTTCATATGCCATTTTCAAACACTGTCACAAAACAAGGGTTAATTGACATATCACATATTATCCCTATACTCTAACCGACCAATTAAATACCAAATAAACTTAGGTAGGTCATACTAGCGAAGGAATTCCCCGTCTCTCCCCTCCTAGTTCTTGTCTCACAACTCAGCCAGGGATCATATCCCTAAGCTTTGATACCAACTGTAACGCCCCCAGAATAGGTATACATCACCCATCTTGGGTCGCCAAATACAAGGTACTGAATATACAAATACAACTTAATAATACAATTGTCGTGTAAAATACGACAAAGCATAAACTGAGAGTTTTAATAAGAATATTGTCATCTAGACAATATCCACACTCAATGAAGTCCTCATTACATTTATTGTCACACTATTTAACACAATAGTGAGGACTACTAATGCTATCATCTGGACCGTCACTCCGTTCCCCGACTAGTCCCGGGTACGTTCTCATTTCCTAAAGAGAACGGTGAAAGAAAGGGGTGAGCTCAACTAGCCCAGTAAGAAATATTATGACTAAGATAATGTAGAATAAATTATCATTAGTCTTCAACAATGTTAAACTGATAAAATATAACAATATCAAGTTTAACTGCAGTGGAACAAGCAATCCATTAAAAGAGTCAAGTAGAGAATAAAATCTACTATCTTTTATGATTTAAAAAGGTTTTTCATCACTTTTATCGCTGAGACTCAGCTTAATAAATAATCCACATCATCCCTACACTACGGCCAAGGATATTCATTAGTATCACAACCACAAACTATCCATGCACTACGGGCCAAGGATATTCGTGTATTCATCAATGGTCATGATCATGCCAACAACTGTCCATCAATGTACTACGGGCCAATGAGGACTTTTACCACATCATTTGTAACATTACGGTCATGATTATACTGATTAATCCCTGGTCATAATCATACCAAGTCCATCTATGGACTACAGGCCACAGATGACTTTCAACATAATATAAACAAGAGGATGATGACAATGATATAAGAATCCAATAAAACAAGTTCAAGAATTAATTTATCCAGAATTCAATAACGTCCAAATTGTCAACATGATACTGCTTTATAGAGTAAAATTCAAGAATGCTCAGAACAATATTTCCATGAAAAGATACTGGATGAAGCGCAAATATCAAGGATATTTCACTAATTTCATGGAGTATAGAAGTTAAAACTTTAACCAACTGAGTATAATAGAATATATGAAACTGCAAATAGATTTTCACCCAACATGCGGTAATCCACGTATATAGATCATTTCCACAATTTAATAAGGAATGAATAAAAAGGATCATTCACCATACATGTGATAATCCACATAGACAGGTTATTCCAACTGAATAATAAAGAATGGAATAACAGAAGGATTCACCATGCGTGCAATAGACTGCACAAACATGTTATTCCCAATAAAATAATAAAGAATGGAACCAGGTTATGCGTAAACGCACAGACATGATATTCCGACAGAATAATAAAGAATGGAACCAGGTCAGGCGAAATTCGCACCGACAAGAAATTCTAACAGAATAATAAAGAATGGAATAACAACAGAAATCACCATGCATGCGATAGACCGCACAGACAGGTTATTCCAACAGAATAATAATTAATGGAACCAGGTCAGGCGTAATACGTACCTACATGATATTCCAACAGAATAATAAATAATGGAATAACAGAAGAATTTCACCATGTATGTGGTACTTCGCATATACAAGTTATTCCAACATAATAATAAAGAAAGGAATAACAAAAGTTCTCTTCATGAATACGAAAGAAATAATACCCCTTACCTTAGAAGAACTGGATATTGGAAAAGTGAGGTAGCAGAATACTTTTCTTCTTTCTCTCTATAGTTTCTCTCTCTAGAGTTTCAGTGAATTCGTAAGAAATAATGAAAGAATGAGCTTCTATTTATAAGAGAATAGACTGAATAGTAACTAATTCATGAACGTTCCAGATTGATTTACTTTTAAACGGACGGTCCATATTGATTTACTATGAAGTATTAATAAATTATTCTAATAAAACAAAATTTTTTAAATAAATAAAATATATTTTATTTATAGTCTAATAAAATAAATAACTTTATAAACGTATTATGTTTTATATAAAAAGATTTTACTATGCAAATACTATGTAGTCACTATACAAATACTATGCATAATAAAATATAATATATTCTAATTATTGTCTAATAAAATAAATAACTTTATAAAAGTATTATGTTTTATATAAAAAATTTTACTATGTAAAACATTATGCATAATAGAATATATTATATTCTAATTATTGTCTAATAAAACAAATAACTTTATAAAAGTATTCTGTTTTAAATAAAAACTTTTATGTTTTATTACATTAATAATACTAATAAAATAAAATTTATATAATATATATATATATATATATATATATAAACTTCTGTGACTTCATAAAAAGACAGCTCAATATATTTAACAATATTTATCATCATTATTATAATTCACAATATTAATCGACCAGGTCGTTCCCAGGAAAGAGGGGGCTTTCCAATAAGGATTTTTCCCTATTAGCGCGCAATTAGGTGATCAAACCTCTCCTTGGCATAACTTTTAGATATCGTTAATATTGCAAATAATAAAATTAATAACTCTGTCATCTCAATTATTGATTTAATAATATATAAAATATCGATAATAATTGAATCAAATAACGTGAGATACTATGCAACAATTACTGTCGTGGAATATTCGTACGACGGCGCAGCCATGTGTGGGCCCCATAACGGAAAGCGATTGGAGGAAGAAAATGACAAATATAAGTTGTTTAAAAATAACGGCGTAGTTGTTACCGTTTACACTGTTGGAATACCCGGTGGTTAAAATACGGTAATACGCGTTGTTGCATAGTAGCACACGGTATTACACCAATTATTGACTCTTACGTAAGAAGGCACTACTCAATAATGGTTACAGTAATTATTGTTCAGTATTTTATTTTATTGGTTCAATAATTGTTGCGTTGATATTTTATATTGCTGTTGTTTCAATAATTGTCATTACACAGTATTTTTCATTATCGAAGCAATAATTCATATTATCTGAATAATATTATTAGATAACATTATTGGCAATGTCTAGAAAGTTCTGTCTAAGGAGAGGTTTGGTCATCTAATTGCACGCCAGTAAGGAGAAATTCTTATTGGAAAGCCCCCTCTTTCTAGGGAACTGCCTGGTTGTCAATATTGTGATTCTGTAATATTATTTGTGAATAATTAACTATTGATTCATATGATGAGGAAAATATTGATTTTATGTGGATATAGATGGAGAAAATTTTTTAATGTGACAATTGCTGAAAATTGAAATTTTATCTTTTTCTGATAAAATAATTCATTTAAATATATATATTATTTTAATAATATAATAATGGTGATATTTTTACAACGAATGTGGGATATATGAGTATACGAGGAGGAAGAGTATTTTTGTTGCAATAAATGTTTAAAACATGTTAAACATGTCGGTGGACCCATTTATTGACTGAAATTTGATTATAGCCTCTAAAATCACCCGTTTGTGGATTTCGATTAATTTCTGTTTGGAATTTGGAAAAACTTTCTTCTGCAAAGTTGTAGAGAATTGAATTTCCTATAAAAACTCGCGAGATTCGAATTTTCTGACAAAAGGGCTATTTATTATGAATTATTGAAGTTTCGAAGCTCCGAAATAATTGATTTTTGGAAGTTTAAATTATTTTAAATTAGAAAAACATTTTTTGTACAAGTCTTGTGAGGTGGGTTATTTGGTGGCTGAGATTTTGAAGCTAAATACATGTGTGTATGAGGATTTTGAAAAGAAAATTAATATTTAATAAATTTTCTACTTTGGTGTTCTAAGCATTTTTCTATAAATAGGGTGCTTAGGTTAGAATTGAAAATCACACCAGAAACTATAGTTTTCTCTCTCTATATTATTGAGCGTATTCTTGTGAGTATTTTGAGTATACTTTGAGTATTGCTATACGGTGCAAGTTGAAGTCATAGCCTATATCTGGTGTTTCAGCTAGAAGTATAAATCTTTCGAGGTAAGGGATATTTTTTTTGTAATGATATTATTTCTTCAATATCATTATGCCAAAATATTGATCTGAAGTTTTTTTTATCAAATTTGGAACTTTTGGTGTCGGAGTTACTATTTACGTATACGGCACTATTCACGTATACAGCACTATTCATCGAAAAATAAAATTTTTCCTTTTCGTCTAAAATATCTATTGTGGATACTAGCTTTGATTGTATCCATATTTTGATCATTCTTGAATTTTACACCACTATGATGATTTTTGGGGTATTTTTGGACGTGAATAAAATAAAATACAAATCCTTAATCCTTAATTCTTGTCATTTTATTTCACTGGATTTGTTTCTTTAAAAATATTTTACATCATCCTCAGTCTTAAATGATGATACTATTGAATATCTTTGGCCTGTAGTACAAAGATGAACGATTTTTGATGAATATCTTTGGCCCGTAGTGCAAAGATGAACATGTGTTTAGATGAACATGACCAACAGATGAATATCCTTAGTCTGTAGTGCAAGGATGAATATATGATTCAAGATGTGCATTGATTGATGTTACAGGGATAAAAATATTGTTTATGGACTGTTAAATTCATAGACATTAGTAGATTTCATCCTCTAAGTAACTCTTCTATGAATTAATATTTTCCGCTGCGAATATTGATTTTAAAACTTGTTGTCTATTGTATTCTATTAGATTTTTCTCTGTTGAAGACTAACGATAATTTGTTGTATATTATCTTAGTCATAATATTCTTTACTGGGCTAGTTGAGCTCACCCTTTTTCCTTTTTGTTCCATTTTTCTTCTCAGGAGGCGAGAATATAGCGAGTACGAGTCGGGGTATGGAATGAAGGTTCTAGGGAGAGTTGTTTAGTAGTCCTCACCATTTTTGTAAAATAATGTATCAATAATTATGATGGGGATTTATTTGTATGTGGATATTGTCTAGATGGAAATATCTGTATTTAAACTCATAGTTTACATGTTGTAATAATAAAGTTGTAGTTGTTTCTGAACCATGTATTGAAACTCAGAATGGGTGATGTATACATATTTTGGGGGTGTCACACCTACGTTCCTACAAAGCTTGCACCAACTACAGATGACCCAAACAAAGTTCAGATCAAGGTCAAAGGAGAATGGACAGAGAACGAGAAAAGAGTTGTCCAGCTTGACAAAAAGGCAAAAAACATCTTATTCCAATCACTGGAAGATGATCTGTTTGAAAATGTGGTCAACTGCAAAACAACAAAGGAGGTTTGGGAAGCACTCCTCATTATGCATGAAGGGACAGAAGAAGTCAGAGAAAACAAACAATCTCTCTTGACTCAGCAATACGAGATGTTTGCTCACGTTCAAGGAGAGAACGTCACTGCCACATACGAGAGATTCAATATTCTGCTCAACTCTCTACGTGCCTATGGAAAGATCTATCCAAACAAAGATCTGATCATAAAGTTCATGAGATCCCTACCAAGCAAGTGGGATGCCAAAACCACTGCTATTAGAGAATCAAAGAATCTACATGAAATGACTGTTCAACAGTTATATGGCAACCTCCTCACATACGAACTGGAGCTGACACAACGATCAGAAACGTTATCTGAAGGAAGAAAGAAGGATAAAGGTGTTGCTCTTAAAGTAACTGAGAACACCTCTAAAGTCAACACTGAAGTTGATTCAGACTACGATGAAGATGATGATGAGGACTTTGCAATGCTGGTTAAAAGACAAAGAAGATTCATGAGACAAGGCAGAACCAGCAAACCAAAGAAAGTTGGCAACTACAACATCCAGGAGAAAATGAATTACCTATGCTACAACTGCAAGAAACCTGGTCACTTCATTGCCAACTGCAACAAACCTCTTAAAGAAGAAGATATCACTTGAAAAGAAGGAATACAAAGGCAACAAAAGGCCAATAAAGAAAGACAAAGGCCTTATAGCTGGAGGATCATGGAGTGACTCTGATAATGACTCAACTCCAGAATTTGGAGACGATGAAGATCCTCAAATGGCTAATCTCTGCCTGATGGCCAAAAATGCAAGGGATAAGCAGAACTCTAACATACATGAAGTAAGTATCGACGAGGTATTTGACTTCAACTCTCCTGATGTAGATATTGATGACCTTAGAACTGCATTACACGGCATAACATCTGATCTGCACCAATACATGAAGTGGTTTAGAGTTCTGTCTAAAGACTATTCACTTCTTCAAAAGGAGAAAGAAAAAGTTCAAGAGGAACTGGAAACAGCCCTTCTCAATACTGATTCTCTCTCCAAGTTTGAAGCTGAGAATAAGCTCTTGAGATAGGCAAATGAGCTCAGTGCACAAAGAGAGTCTAGTCTAACCTCCAAGATTGAGGATCTAGAAAAGACAGTCTCTACTTGGAATAAATCCTCTTCATCCATAGACTCCTTAATCTCTAACCAGATAAGTGCCTCTGATAGAACAGGGTTAGGCTTTGGGGAATCTGCCTCAAAGTTAAGTGTCGAAAAAGCAAAGGAAATTAACACTGATAATGCCTCAGGTTTCAGTAGAGGCATTATATTTGTAAAATCCTCACAAAAGGATGAGCCTGTCGAACCCTGTCCGGCTGATTCAATTCATATTCCCAGGAGTAAGGTATCCCATGCTGGTCTAGGTTTCAGAAAAGAGAAAAGTAATCTAGCTACTACTCATCAACCTCGAAGGATCGTAGAGTCCAATAAAATCAACTCTACGAACCAACCAGGGAGATACAGTAGATGTAAGATATACTCCTCTCAATTAATAAAACAAGAGAACACATGGAAAAGGAGATATCAGCCTAGCAGGAGGATGACCAATAACCCACAAAAGTCCAAATGGAGGAAGAACTTTCACACACATACTAACATGCATCATATCAAATGCTTTGTATGCCACAGAGTTGACCACAAGGTTGCAAATTATCGTTATAATTCCATGTATATGAGACCCAAAATCAAGCAAATTTGGGTCCCCAAGGGTACTAACATAATAGGACCCATACATGTATGGGTACCAAAATGAAGTTTTAATGTTACCGCAGGAAGAGAGCTCCACGAACACAACCTGGTATCTGGATAGTGGATGTTCAAGACACATGACTGGGAACAAATCCCTTCTGTCTAACTACATAGAGAAGGAGGGTCCCTCGGTTATCTTTGGAGATAATGGCTCTGGCAAGACAAAAGGCTATGGCTCAGTTGGAAATGGTGCGGTATCTTTCAGCAAAATGGCATATGTGGAAGGACTACAACACAATCTTCTAAGCATTAGACAACTCTACGACAAGGGTCATCAAGTAACATTTCTAAACAATCAATGTCATGTTCGAGACCTAAAGACATCCACTATAAAGCTAACCGAAATAAGAGAAGGAAATGTCTACACAGTAAATCTTGGAAAACTGAGCTCAGACGAGACAATATGCTTTCTGGCTAAAGCATATGAAGAAATGAGTTGGCCATGGCATCGTAGATTATCTCATCTCAACTTCAAAAGTATGTCCAAATTGGCTTCAAAAGATCTAGTTGCAGGCCTACCAAAGTTTAACTTCGTTAAAGAAAGGCCTTGCAATGCCTGTTAACTTGGGAAGCAGACCAGAAGCACATTAACGAGCAAAACTATCTGTAAGACCCCGAATTTTATGAAATAAAAGTATTCAATTTTTCTTATAATTACAATTCAGTAAATGGTTAATAGAAAGTTAAAGTTAAGGGTGATATATGAATTTTTTCAAAATAAGCAAGTGGTTATAAAATACTCATTGTTGTCGGGGAATATTCGTTTGGTCGTAGAATATTCTTTCTGTCAGGGAATATTCGTACAACGGCGCAGTCATGTGTGGGCCCCATAACAGAAAGCGATTGGAGGAAGAAAACGACAAATTAAAGTTTTTAAAAATAACGGCGTAGTTGTTATCGTTAATACTGTTGGAATACCCGGTGGGTAAAGTAAAGTAATACGCGTTGTTGCACAGTAGCACACGGTATTGCACCAATTATTGACTCTTACGTAAGAAGGCACTACTCAATAATGGTTACAGTAATTATTGTTTAGTATTTTATTTTATTGGTTCAATAATTGCTGCGTTGATATTTTATATTGCTGTTGTTGTCATTACACAGTATTTTTCATTATCGGAGTAATAATTCATATTATCTGAATAATATTATTAGATAACATTATTGGCAATGTCTAGAAAGTTCTGTCTAAGGAGAGGTTTGGTCACCTAATTGCGCGCCAGTAAGGAGAAATTCTTATTGGAAAGCCCCCTCTTTCCTGGGAACTGCCTGGTTGTCAATATTGTGATTCTGTAATATCATTTGTGAATAATTATTGATTTATATGATGAGAAAAATATTGATTTTATGTGGATATAGATGGAGAAAATTTTTAATGTGACAATTGTTGAAAATTAATATTTTATCTTTTTATGATAAAATAATTCATTTAAATATATTATTATATTTTAATAATATAATAATGATGATATTTTTACGATGAATGTGGGATATATGAGTATATGTGGAAGAGAAGTATTTTTGTTGCAATAAATATTAAAAACAGATTTGGTGTGTCGGTAGACCTATTTCTTGACTGAAAATTTGATTATAGCCTGTAAAATCGCATGTTTATGGATTTCGGTCAATTTCTATTTGGAATTTGGAAAAACTTTCTTCTGCAAAGTTGTAGAGAATTGAATTTCCTATTAAAACTCGCGAGATTCGAATTTTCTGATAAAAGGGCTATTTATTATGAATTATTGAAGTTCTGAAGCTCCGAAATAATTGATTTTTGGAAGTTTAAAATAATTTAAATTAGAAAAACGTTTTTATTACTTTTCTAGAAGGTTTGCATGTGTGGTTGATGGCTGAATTCAGTTGGTATGCGTGGGAAATAATAATAATATTATTAAATTAAATTTTCTGCTTTGGTGTTCTAAGCAATTTCCTATAAATAGGTGCTTAGGTTAGAATTGAAAATCACACCAGAAACTGAAGTTTTCTCTCTCTATATTATCGAGCGTATTCTTGTGAGTATTTTGAGTATACTTTGAGTATTGCTATACGGTGCAAGTTCGTTCAGCGTTATTCCAGTCAGAGGTATTGCTGTTTTGAGGTAAGGGATAATAAGGGATTTTAAGGGTTATTATTTCGAAATTCTTCTGAACCTTCAAAAATTCTGGAAAAATTTGAAATGATATTTTGATAAGTTTTGTAGATTGTGTCCAAAAATGGCAACTTTTGGATGTATAGATTAAGAGTTATGAATTTTATGAGAAAAGACTATTTTTAAAAGTAATCGCTTATAACTCCTTGTGGTTAACTCCAAAATTGATGAAATTTTTATTGGGAGTACATCTATATGATATCAGTATACCCTGTGAATTTCGGAATTTTTGGATAAAAGTACAATTTATGATAAATATTTAAATATTCGGTGGTTTTGGCCATGTGAAAAATAGTAAATGACTTTTAAAAATTCTGAGAAAAATATATGTTCATTATAGGACTATATTCTGCTAAATCCCAGAAAAGAAATATTTTTGGAACTGATTTACTATTTTTCATGAAAATATTCTAGTTATGAGTAAATGAATTAAATATGTTATGTGAAGTAAGAAAATTGGAAAATATGATTTTATGGCTTGAGAATCATATATGAGGTATATGCAGATTTTTGATGAGGGTTTTGGTTATTGGTGATGAAATATTATGAGTTTGGCATTTTAAAATGATTAAATGCATTATTTAGTAAAGTGTAAACAATTAAAATAAATTGTTTATAAGCTTAAATAAATATTATTCTTTCAATATCATTATACCGAAATATTGGTATAGATTTTATTGTGGAATTTCTACCTTTTTGAGTCGGGTTTACTATTCATGAGTTACTATTCACGAGTTACTATTCATGAGTTACTATTCACGAGTTACTATTCACGAGTTACTATTCATGACAAAATTGGTTTCTTTTTCTAACCAAATTATAGTTGATTTATGAATATTACTCTGGAGATTAAAGCTATATATTGATTATATTGATTTTATTATCATATATAACATTTTTTATAACCCTGATGTTGAAATTCTCTTTCACTGGAGTGTAAAGATGGGTAGATTATTGGTATGATCATGACTAGGGTTCTCTTTGGCCAGTAGTGAAAAGTTGAATTGTGACTGGTATGATCATGACCATTGAATTTATAATTGAATATCTTTAGCTTAAGTGCAAAGGTGAATTGATCAACATATATGGTTATAATTATGGGTTATATAAATTCTGAAATGATTATGTATTTCTTTGAGATATGAATATCTTTGGCCTGTAGTGCAAAGATGACTTATTGATGTATATCTTTGGCCGTAGTGCAAAGATGACTTATTGATGTATATCTTTGTCCGTAGTGCAAAGATGAATTTATTAGTATGATTATGAACATGAACTGTGATTTGGTATAACCATGATCTTTGATGTTTCAGGTGATAAAAATTATCTTTGTCCTGGATGAGAAAAGGAATTTAGAACAATAATTACGATTATGAGTTATATATGTGATTGTGGACAGGAATTGTTGATTGATGTTATAGGGATAAAACATTGTTGATGGACTTTAACATGGAGAAGATAATAAACTTTATAGTTTATTTGACTCTTTTAATGGATTGCTCGTTCCGCTGCAACTATGGTTGAAATTTTTATCATCTACCATATGTTCTAAATCTCTGATTTATTATTGATGAAGGCTATTGATAATTTAATTATCTTTAGTTTTGACATTCTTTACTGAGCTAGTTGTGCTCACCCTTTTGCTTCACAATTCCTTTCAGGTAATACGAGTGTAGCTGGGTCGAGCGGGGAAATAACAAGGGAATAGAACGGTGGTCTATAGATGTTGAGGGTGAGGTGAATTTAACTTGGAAGGGTGTTTTGCCACTGTCATACAAGATGTCTAATGACATATCACCTCGTGTCATCATAAGACATGGATGTGCTCATCCACTTGCTGAGTATATCTACCAGCACTATCTATATAATCTTGGAGTCTATTTGGAATATAACTCTCAATTAGAGACAGTGGAGATAATGATATATCAAGAGAAGACTCGCCATTGGGAAGAATATGATAGTAATCTTCTCGTTTTTCTTTGGGGTCTATTGGGTCAACCAAGGATAATTCTGTGGCCATATGATATCTATAATAACCTAGTCGCATGGCCTCCCATGTACGAAGGTTTCCTTGAGCACTTCCCAAAGATTTTAATTTCTAAAACAGTTTTTGACTATAACTTTATGTAAGGTGTCAGTATGAGGTGCTGTCCACGGTTGGGACATGAGTCACAGTTGATATATATTTGTATACAAACTCACAGCATATGTGTTGTTGTATTTTGCACGACAATTGTTGTAATAAAGTTGTAGTTGTTTTCTGTACCATGTATTTGGCAACTCAGAATGGGTTGGATGGAATGGACCTATTTTGGGGTTGTTACATTTGGTATCAGAGCTTAGGGATATGATCTCTGGCGGAGATCGGGGAATAGAACTAGGAGGGGAGAGATGAGTAAATCCTTCGCTAGTGTGTCCTACCTAAGCTTAAATTGTTGGTTGGTCATAATATCGGGATATTATGTGATATGTTAATTTGTTCAATTAACCTTTGTTTTGAAGCTGTATTCTAGAATGATATCTGAAATACAGGAGATGAGGAATGGAGAAATCATGATGACAGGGAAGATGGAATCTGAAATGAAATCAAGGTATTCTCAACTCTTGAAATACCAGGTACGTAAATTTCGGGGACGAAATTTCATAAGGAGGGGAGATTGTAAGACCCCGAATTTTATGAAATAAAAGTATTCAATTTTTCTTATAATTACAATTCAGTAAATGGTTAATAGAAAGTTAAAGTTAAGGGTGATATATGAATTTTTTCAAAATAAGCAAGTGGTTATAAAATACTCATTGTTGTCGGGGAATATTCGTTTGGTCGTAGAATATTCTTTCTGTCAGGGAATATTCGTACAACGGCGCAGTCATGTGTGGGCCCCATAACAGAAAGCGATTGGAGGAAGAAAACGACAAATTAAAGTTTTTAAAAATAACGGCGTAGTTGTTACCGTTAATACTGTTGGAATACCCGGTGGGTAAAGTAAAGTAATACGCGTTGTTGCACAGTAGCACACGGTATTGCACCAATTATTGACTCTTACGTAAGAAGGCACTACTCAATAATGGTTACAGTAATTATTGTTTAGTATTTTATTTTATTGGTTCAATAATTGCTGCGTTGATATTTTATATTGCTGTTGTTGTCATTACACAGTATTTTTCATTATCGGAGTAATAATTCATATTATCTGAATAATATTATTAGATAACATTATTGGCAATGTCTAGAAAGTTCTGTCTAAGGAGAGGTTTGGTCACCTAATTGCGCGCCAGTAAGGAGAAATTCTTATTGGAAAGCCCCCTCTTTCCTGGGAACTGCCTGGTTGTCAATATTGTGATTCTGTAATATCTTTTGTGAATAATTATTGATTTATATGATGAGAAAAATATTGATTTTATGTGGATATAGATGGAGAAAATTTTTAATGTGACAATTGTTGAAAATTAATATTTTATCTTTTTATGATAAAATAATTCATTTAAATATATTATTATATTTTAATAATATAATAATGATGATATTTTTACGATGAATGTGGGATATATGAGTATATGTGGAAGAGAAGTATTTTTGTTGCAATAAATATTAAAAACAGATTTGGTGTGTCGGTAGACCTATTTCTTGACTGAAAATTTGATTATAGCCTGTAAAATCGCCTGTTTATGGATTTCGGTCAATTTCTATTTGGAATTTGGAAAAACTTTCTTCTGCAAAGTTGTAGAGAATTGAATTTCCTATTAAAACTCGCGAGATTCGAATTTTCTGATAAAAGGGCTATTTATTATGAATTATTGAAGTTCTGAAGCTCCGAAATAATTGATTTTTGGAAGTTTAAAATAATTTAAATTAGAAAAACGTTTTTATTACTTTTCTAGAAGGTTTGCATGTGTGGTTGATGGCTGAATTCAGTTGGTATGCGTGGGAAATAATAATAATATTATTAAATTAAATTTTCTGCTTTGGTGTTCTAAGCAATTTCCTATAAATAGGTGCTTAGGTTAGAATTGAAAATCACACCAGAAACTGAAGTTTTCTCTCTCTATATTATCGAGCGTATTCTTGTGAGTATTTTGAGTATACTTTGAGTATTGCTATACGGTGCAAGTTCGTTCAGCGTTATTCCAGTCAGAGGTATTGCTGTTTTGAGGTAAGGGATAATAAGGGATTTTAAGGGTTATTATTTCGAAATTCTTCTGAACCTTCAAAAATTCTGGAAAAATTTGAAATGATATTTTGATAAGTTTTGTAGATTGTGTCCAAAAATGGCGACTTTTGGATGTATAGATTAAGAGTTATGAATTTTATGAGAAAAGACTATTTTTAAAAGTAATCGCTTATAACTCCTTGTGGTTAACTCCAAAATTGATGAAATTTTTATTGGGAGTACATCTATATGATATCAGTATACCCTGTGAATTTCGGAATTTTTGGATAAAAGTACAATTTATGATAAATATTTAAATATTCGGTGGTTTTGGCCATGTGAAAAATAGTAAATGACTTTTAAAAATTCTGAGAAAAATATATGTTCATTATAGGACTATATTCTGCTAAATCCCAGAAAAGAAATATTTTTGGAACTGATTTACTATTTTTCATGAAAATATTCTAGTTATGAGTAAATGAATTAAATATGTTATGTGAAGTAAGAAAATTGGAAAATATGATTTTATGGCTTGAGAATCATATATGAGGTATATGCAGATTTTTGATGAGGGTTTTGGTTATTGGTGATGAAATATTATGAGTTTGGCATTTTAAAATGATTAAATGCATTATTTAGTAAAGTGTAAACAATTAAAATAAATTGTTTATAAGCTTAAATAAATATTATTCTTTCAATATCATTATACCGAAATATTGGTATAGATTTTATTGTGGAATTTCTACCTTTTTGAGTCGGGTTTACTATTCATGAGTTACTATTCACGAGTTACTATTCATGAGTTACTATTCACGAGTTACTATTCACGAGTTACTATTCATGACAAAATTGGTTTCTTTTTCTAACCAAATTATAGTTGATTTATGAATATTACTCTGGAGATTAAAGCTATATATTGATTATATTGATTTTATTATCATATATAACATTTTTTATAACCCTGATGTTGAAATTCTCTTTCACTGGAGTGTAAAGATGGGTAGATTATTGGTATGATCATGACTAGGGTTCTCTTTGGCCAGTAGTGAAAAGTTGAATTGTGACTGGTATGATCATGACCATTGAATTTATAATTGAATATCTTTAGCTTAAGTGCAAAGGTGAATTGATCAACATATATGGTTATAATTATGGGTTATATAAATTCTGAAATGATTATGTATTTCTTTGAGATATGAATATCTTTGGCCTGTAGTGCAAAGATGACTTATTGATGTATATCTTTGGCCGTAGTGCAAAGATGACTTATTGATGTATATCTTTGTCCGTAGTGCAAAGATGAATTTATTAGTATGATTATGAACATGAACTGTGATTTGGTATAACCATGATCTTTGATGTTTCAGGTGATAAAAATTATCTTTGTCCTGGATGAGAAAAGGAATTTAGAACAACAATTACGATTATGAGTTATATATGTGATTGTGGACAGGAATTGTTGATTGATGTTATAGGGATAAAACATTGTTGATGGACTTTAACATGGAGAAGATAATAAACTTTATAGTTTATTTGACTCTTTTAATGGATTGCTCGTTCCGCTACAACTATGGTTGAAATTTTTATCATCTACCATATGTTCTAAATCTCTGATTTATTATTGATGAAGGCTATTGATAATTTAATTATCTTTAGTTTTGACATTCTTTACTGAGCTAGTTGTGCTCACCCTTTTGCTTCACAATTCCTTTCAGGTAATACGAGTGTAGCTGGGTCGAGCGGGGAAATAACAAGGGAATAGAACGGTGGTCTATAGATGTTGAGGGTGAGGTGAATTTAACTTGGAAGGGTGTTTTGCCACTGTCATACAAGATGTCTAATGACATATCACCTCGTGTCATCATAAGACATGGATGTGCTCATCCACTTGCTGAGTATATCTACCAGCACTATCTATATAATCTTGGAGTCTATTTGGAATATAACTCTCAATTAGAGACAGTGGAGATAATGATATATCAAGAGAAGACTCGCCATTGGGAAGAATATGATAGTAATCTTCTCGTTTTTCTTTGGGGTCTATTGGGTCAACCAAGGATAATTCTGTGGCCATATGATATCTATAATAACCTAGTCGCATGGCCTCCCATGTACGAAGGTTTCCTTGAGCACTTCCCAAAGATTTTAATTTCTAAAACAGTTTTTGACTATAACTTTATGTAAGGTGTCAGTATGATGTGCTGTCCACGGTTGGGACATGAGTCACAGTTGATATATATTTGTATACAAACTCACAGCATATGTGTTGTTGTATTTTGCACGACAATTGTTGTAATAAAGTTGTAGTTGTTTTCTGTACCATGTATTTGGCAACTCAGAATGGGTTGGATGGAATGGACCTATTTTGGGGTTGTTACACTATCAATTCAATTGACAAGCCTTTGCAGCTGCTATACATGGATCTTTTTGGGCCAATTCCAATAACAAGCCTTGGAGGAAAGAGATACTCTCTAGTCGTAGTCAATGACTTCACCAGATTTACATTGGTGTTCTTTCTAACCTCAAAAGATGAGACAAGCTCCCAGCTGATCAGAATGTTCAAGCTTGTGATGAACGAAATGGGAGAGAAAATCAAGGCTATAAGGAGTGATCATGGTAGAGAATTTGACTTCTCAGAAATGGACCAATTATGCTCTGACAATGACATCAGTCATAACTTCTCAGCTCCATGAACTCCTCAATAAAATGGAGTTGCTGAAAGAAAGAACAGGACATTAATAGAGGATGGAAGCACATCTGCCTGAGTACTTCTGGGCTGAAGTAGTCAACACTACATGTTATACTCAGAACAGATCACTCATACACTCTACGGTTAAGAAAAATCCCTATGAATTGTGGAAAGGAAGAAAACCTAGTGTCAGCTACTTTCATGTCTTCGGGTGTGCATGCTACATTCTTAACAAAGGAAACCAATACTTAACAAAGTTTCAACTAAAATTAGATGAAAGAATCTTTCTTAGATATGCCACAGACAGTAAGGCCTACAGAGTGTTCAACAAGAAGATACTGAGTCTTACAGTCTCAATTCACATCATCTTTGATAAAATAGACTTAGACAAAATAACGCCTCAAGACACTACGACTAATAGTTCAGACATTGTGAACGAGTTCATCGAGCTCAATACTACGATAGTACCAGACAACGAAATCGTTGAGTAAGGGAATAAGATCGTAGAGAGGCCTATTCCAGATAACGAGCCTTTACATCAAGAAGAAGAAATAGATCTTGAAGATCTAAGATAATAAGGCATAAGAACGGATGTTCCAACAGGAAGCAGATGGACAATAGATCACACTCAAGATATAATCATTGGAGATCCGAATGCAAGAGTCAAAACAAGAGCTGCTACTCAAAATGAATGCTTCTATCTAAGCTTCCTATCTCAAATAGAACTGAAGAAGATAGAGGATTCTATGGAAGACTCCAGCTGGATAGAGGCCATACAGGAAGAACTTAATCAGTTCGAGAGAAGCAAAGTATGGATATTGGTTCCAAGACCAAAGAATCATCCTGTAATTAGAACCAAGTGGGTGTTCAGAAATAAGATGGATGAAGATGGGCTGATAACCAGGAATAAGGCTAGACTAGTGGCCAAGGGCTACTCTCAGGAAGAAGGCATTGACTATGATGAGACATTTGCATCTGTTACCAGACTAGAAGCCATCAGAATATTCCCTGCCATTGCTACTCACATGAAGTTCAAAGTCTTCTAGATGGATGTCAAAAGTGAATTCTTGAATGGTGAACTTCAAGAAGAAGTCTATGTAGAGCAGACTCTAGGTTTCATTAATCCATCTCTTTCTAATTATGTCTTTAGACTAGACAAAGCCTTATATGGTCTTAAACAAGCACCTAGAGCATGGTATGAAACACTCACTAACTTTCTTATTGAAAATGGATTCACTAGAGGTAGAGTAGATACCACACTGTTTCTTAAGAAAGCATAAAGATAAGGTCCTATTTGTTCAAATCTATGTTGATGATATTATCTTTGGTTCTACTGATGAAAAGTTATGCAAG
Organism: Panax japonicus; assembly: GCA_020205505.1. Classification (NCBI taxonomy): domain Eukaryota; kingdom Viridiplantae; phylum Streptophyta; class Magnoliopsida; order Apiales; family Araliaceae; genus Panax; species Panax japonicus. The sequence continues at coordinate 41,965,252 of CM035095.1, read as the reverse complement.
AGATTCTCCAAGCTTATGCAGAGCAAATTCGAAATGAGCATAATGGGTGAGTTAAACTTCTTTCTTGGACTGCAAGTAAAGCAGACTGATGAAGGAATTTTTATAAACCAAGCCAAGTACATTAAAGACTTACTCAAAAAGTATGGCATGGAATCAGCATCTCCCATAAAAACCCCAATTGCTCCTGCAACCAAGCTTGACAAAGATGAAAAAGGTAAAAGTATTGATATAACTCAATACAGAGGTATGATAGGCTCTCTTTTATATCTTACTGCTAGTAGACCAGATATAATATTTGCAATATGCATTTGTTTTAGATTTCAGGCTTGTCCTAAAGAATCTCATTTAACTGCTGTAAAAAGGATTTTTAGGTACCTCAAGGGTACACCCCACTTGGGGCTTTGGTATCCCAAGGAATCCTCATTTGAGCTAACAGGATACATAGATGCTGATTTTGCAGGCTGCAAAATAGATAAAAAAAAGTACCAGTGGCACTTGTCAACTACTAGGTAACAGACTTGTGTCCTGGTTTAGCAAGAAGCAAAACTCAGTATCTACCTCAACTGTAGAAGCTGAATACATTGCCGCTGGCAGTTGCTGTGCTCAAATCCTATGGATGAAAAATTAGCTAGCAGATTATAGGTTTGAATTCAAGTCCATACCTAATCATTGTGATAACACAAGTGCAATTGCTATAACTCATAATCCTGTCATGCATTCTAGGACTAAGCATATAGAAATAAGGTATCACTTCATTAGGGATCATGTACAAAATGAAACTATATCTTTACAATATATCCCAACTGAAAATCAACTTGCTGATGTTTTTACAAAGCCACTAGATGAATCCATATTCAACAAATTGATAAGTGACCTAGGCATGCTTAACTTGCAAACATGAAAAATGGTGCTTTAGTTAATGTTAACCATACAGATTTAAGGGCTATGTTCAAAATCAAAGACTTGATCAAAGGAAGTCCACGATCTCAGAGCCAATGTGTTATAAAACTCAACGAACAATGAACAGAATCAACGATCGTAGTGTAGACTCAATGACAGCAGAGCTACATCAACAAAACCAAAGGAGCACCCTATGATGATCAAGCATAAATCAAAGAAATCTCTCTGATAAGCACCTCAGGGACAAACCTAACCCTAGATCTAATCGATGAGGTTGGCCCTTTCTGAGCTACCTTAATCTAAGAAGAATACTAAGTCAAAAAGTTCATCACAAGGACTTGATCAGACCCTACGATTGCTAGTCAAACTCAATGATCGAAGTTCAGACTCTACGTTTACAGATGATGGTTAAAATCTATATACGCACAACACACAAGTATACGTGGTCAACAAGTAATAAAGTAATAAGTAGAGTATCGTTCCCACAAAGACAATTTAATAAGAAACTTAACTTCATAATTATCAATTTCCTATTAATCCTAATTTTATTAAACTATCCAATTCAATGATTAAAAATAATTATTCTAAATTAAAAAGTAATTAAACTATCACAAACCAATCACAAATATCAAAATGTGGAATTTCAAACAATTAATGGAAAATTAGAATTATGACTTCACCCTAAGCTTCACTCTGATTTTAACACCTTTATTCCAATTCAATGCACTATTCCAGTTTATTAATCAAGAATACGAACGTAGTATTAACCACCTCTCGATGCACTAATACCGTATTAACGTCAATCCACAATTAAGATAGAAATCCGTTAAACACCTTAAGTAACTAACTCACTATATCTCTATGTGAATTACAATTGAAGAAGGTTGAAGAATAAGTTCTCTATCCGATTACATGAGGTGTCAAGCATATTTCCACCTTAACACTCATCAAGTTTAAGCTATTAACAAAATTATGAACACATGTTATATCAACTAGGTCTAGCTTTGAATATCCTCTCTCGATTCCATCCAACTCTACAAAGAATTGTTGATCAGGCAATTCATAGATTCAAATTCAAATTAATATAGATAAACTGGAAATAACTTATTAAATTGGAAATCAAAGTTTACAAAATTATCGATTCACTTAAGGATCCATCATAAGCCTAAAAAGTGAATTAGTTCATAATAACCGAAATAAACACTAAATAAATCATGGAAATCATTCTTTTAATTACAAATAATAAACTAAAACGAAGAATATTGGAATACACCCTTAACGTAGCCTAGAATCGCAACTATCTTGAAAATCTCCTTGAAATACTCCTCCAACGCTTGCTTAGAAAAACTGAGAATTAATCTTCGCAATTTGCCTTCTGCCTTTTTAATCTCAGTGTTTTTTGTTAATTATATACTTCAACATGTATTTTGAGCACAATTCCCTTCCAAAACAAGTCCCAAGTCATCACCATCACTAAAACTCCACACCTGTAGCACTAGAAACCAACTAGGAGACTTTAAAATCGAGTAAGCAAGCCCCAGCTTGCTATTTACCTTTGTACAAGCCAGCCCCGGCTTGCTAACTTGCTGCTATTCCGCCCAGACCCCAAGCCCCGGCTGGATCCCAAGGCACCAAAGGGCAAGCCCCGGCTTGCCCCCAATCTGCCAATTAATTTTTCTGCTAGAACCTCCTCTGCTAAAACTGCCATATATTTTAAACCAAGAGGAGTTACGGGGTCCGTGACCTATCAAATCGAAGCTATCGACGAGGTCTACAACTTTCATTTTTTGATCTTTCAGAAATAACAAGCGGATGAAGGTCGAAATTGCATTGGAAACAGCTGCTGCTGTGTAATAACATTTGAAACAACTCTTAACTTTGTCTTTGTTGCTAGAAGGCCATACTCTTGCATCCGAACTTCTGATTAGAATGATGCAATACGTTCTAGAATGCCAAGAAAGAGTTCCTCAACATAATCCAAGTTCCACGCTACGAACATGAAATGCACATAGAATGACATGAAGGCCCGAACTATATCCGGAATTGCTTTTCCTTGCAAATTTTATACCAATAGTTGCTCACTCCGCTTCCAAGCATATAATCTACAAAATGGAAACAAAATGCATGAAAAGTAACTAAGAAACATGAGATTAAACAAATAATTTAAGTAATAGATGTCGGATAAGTAGGTATAAAATCTACTTATGAAATACCCCCAAACTTAAACCTTTGCTTGTCCTCAAACAAAAATGCAACACAATGCAATGGAATGCAACAAATCTACATGCCTATAAATCCAGCAGTATTGATAAACACAAGTCTTTTTCGCCCGGCCTCAGAGAAATCAAGTAAACATGATAATACATCATATTAAAACTCCTCAGTAATTTACCGATCAATCATCAAATCTTAGACTATTATTACTGATATAGTGTGTGTGTGCTCAACAACAATGTTAACTGATATAAAATCAAATTTAACACATAACAAGTCTCTTTTAAGGCATCATATAGTGTAAACTCAAGAAATTCAAAAATAAGCTAGATCCAACTAAAATCCAATATCGAGAGTCAACATGGGATACTTATGCTTTATTTTTCATTACGGGGGCTTTTTGCTCTTTTCCCGTTTTATTCTCTTTTTTTTCTCTTTATATACACATAGCGATGCAATGTCTTATTCCCTTAGGCTTTTTAATGCTACCTTAACGAGCTTTCGACCAACGACTCCCAGACCATTAAGACCTTAAGGCGCTAGGTGTAAAGACAATCCCCTCGGGCTTACTTACTCAAATAACAAAGGCCACAAAACTAGACAAGCACGCCACGATGTTTATTCATATTTTTTTTCTCTTTTTCTCTTTTTCTTTTTTATTTTTATTTTTTATGTATAGCTTATATACCCCAAATATTCCCCCAAACTTAGGTTCTTGTCTAACTTTAGCCATCACTACTTATTCTTGTCATTCTTTCATTCGAACTAGCATTATCCTTTAGAGTCCCATTATGTATCAATTTAAACTCAATCAATCAAAAAGTTGTTTTTACTGTGCTATCCTTATTATACCAGTTTCAAACAGCAAAAGATTCAACTCATAACAGGAAATCATATCAAAAGCTCTAATAATCAGTATTATACTTGTCTATCCAATCCCATTCTCATCATTGGCCAAAATAGACTGTAACTATCAAACAGTTGGACTCATACAAGATGAACATATTAACTAACTATTATTTTTGAATTTTTAATTTTTAATTTTTTTTTAACTATATGTGGTAAACATAACATGATTGTAAAGATAAATAAAAACTATTTACATTATTTACATTCCTAAGCTACTATGCAACTACATGATTACCTGGATGCAACACTTAACAATCCTAAACATAAACCATGAACTAACATGTGAAACCTATCTAATGAATTTAAATATGCAACATGTAACATGTAACTAAATCCCCCAAACTTGAAAATTACAATGTCCTCATTGTATAGATAAAGAAATATATAAGAGAGGACTTCTCTATAATCGCCTAAGTCTGGGTTGGTGGTGGTTGTTGTTCTTCATCAGAATCGCTGGGTGGGAACCTTGGCATTGGTGCTGGTTGCTGGTATGGGAATTGGGCAGTAGGATTGAAACTCTGGAGCGTAGTGTTCAATGAGGCGAATGATAAATTCATGGCCTCAAACATGTGGTCCTGCCTTTCCGCTAGTCTCCGCATTTCTTTTCGTGCTTCCTTGTTGTGCTCATCCACTTGTCATTGCAGGTTGAGGAATTGAGGGCTAGATATTACTCTGGGCTATTGTGATGTCTCTCCCATTGCCGCATTCCCCTAAAACGCATCGTCATCCGAGGTGTCCTCAGTGTCAGCCACATCCTCCGAGGCTGAGGGAAATACAAATCCTACTCCTCTCGGGTGCGACTCGCCTCCGGGCCACACAACATATCTTGCAATCATTCTCGAGTCGAGTGTCTGTAGCGGCATCTGGGTTATCTCATCATCTGACCAACACACTCTCGCCTATATACACAACCTACAAATGAGTGATGGGGGTGTGGCAATCCGCCGGAGTATGGTCCTCAAAGGCATCTTCGGATTCAAAAGTTAATTATAGCCCCTATGTCGATGATGAAATCTTGTGCCATAGCATATAATAGCACTACCTTATCCTTAGACACATCTGACGTGTGTGTAGATAGAAGTAACTTAGCGCATAGAAAGGCGTACCATATCTTCCCATACCGACTGAGATCCTTACTGCGAAAGACAATGCCTCCATGATTTGATTTTTTCCATGAGGTAACCGGCTTTGTCATCTCCTGCATAATAGCCTCATAATCTGGATCATTATCACGTAAGTGTTGGTACTGGTAATGTCTCGATGCTCGTAACTGATAGTACGTGTTGATGGCATCGATACAGAAAGGCACTAACCTACCACGTACAAAAGCATTGAAGGGTGCCTTATCCTCGGCGTTAGCGTAGAATTCTTTGACCACACTTACAACTGCGGCCTCGGGCTCTGCTGTGAATTTATTCCAATGTTTTTGATATATTTGTTGCATCATTTCGCCATCCACAGGCTCAGGTGCCAACCCCCGCTCAGGTGTTAGTGATTTTGTCACCATATAATCGTAACGGTCGCGGCGGCACTTATGAATTTTCACCTATCAAAGGTTCGTGTTGGTTGTGTGGCCCCCGAACTCTCTCCTCGTTGCCTTTTTTGATGTCGGTTTTGGTGCCATTGGTTTGGAATTGATGAGCTTTAACAAAAATTTCCCCTAAACTTCACTTCAACAATTTGTCGAGCACTTGGTGTGTGAGACTTGAAATTCCCATAAACTTGGTTATTTGGCTTGAACTATAGTGATAGAAGATGAGGAATTAGAAAACCAACTTCTTACTTTCAATATATGTCTAATTTGGTTGTAGAGATTTGCACAAATCCTATCCTTGAACTTCCAATTGGTGTGAATTAAGGTTATTAAATTGTGTGGTGAATGGGTGGATTATAGAGAGGGGTTTATGGAGGTGGGTAGTGGGTGACTAGGTGGGAGGAGTGGGATTGTGTTTAATTGTTGTGAGGAGATAGGAAGTTATGTGAAGGTTGTGGGTGTATGTTGTGTAGGAGTTGGTCTATAGGAAGTTGAAGTAGAATGGAAGTAGGATGTCTGTCATGCCCACCTGCCGTATCTTCTGCTCAAATTTTGATCCCCAAGCCCCGGCTTGGGTCTTTGTTCTATAGGGAGCAAGCCCCGGCTTGCATGTGTGCTGCTAAGGCAATAAGGGGGAAAGCCCCGGCTGGGAGTTTTATACTGCAGGGGGCAAGCCCCGGCTTGCTTGGTATTTGCTAAGGCAGAAAGGGGGCAAGCCCCGACTGGGTATTTTGTTCTACAAGGGGAAAGCTCCGACTTGCCATGAATCTGTTAAGGCAGTGTTGAAACAACCCCCGGCTGGATCATGTGCTTTGAAGGGGCAAGCCTAGGCTTGCTAGTGGACTGTTAAGGCTCTTTGATCAACTGATGCATGATTTCTTCTGCTTAACTTCATGTGCATCCCATAGCTTCTTTGAGTACCTGAGCAACATGAAAATATACTCATAAGTGGGTATTGAGCAAATTCAAGCATGGAGAGTAAGCTTATTTAGCTATCTAGTAAACTTTAAATCCTACATGACTTTATTCTAGACCAAAATTTATTCTTAACATTTCACTAGCATGGATAAAATTACTTAAGAAGAGAGCGCTTAATTTTTAGTCGTTCAGCCTAACTATTCCCTGTTTCATCCTGGATCGGTTGGGTTAACTTTGGCATGATGATTATTTATCGTGCAACACCAACATTATTGTAATATATACCCGTTCACTTGCATGTTGGATAATGAATTTGACTTTCTATCCTCAACTAAAGCCTTGAGACCACTATCCTCTTTACAACCCCTGAACTTGATACGTGTAGATTCCTCGAGCAACTCGCACTCTTCCTTGTCAGTTGGGATTGGGATTTCCTTGAACACCTTTACCGTTACTACCTGATCAAACACTTTCATAATTAGTTCTCCGTTAGGCATGTCAATCAGTGTTTTTTCAGTTGCCAGGAATGGTCATCCCAAGATGATAGGGATGTTCTTATCTTCTTCAAAATCTAATACCACAAAATCGGCTGGAAATATTAGTGACTCAACTTTGACCAATACGTCTTCGACTATTCTTAAAGGGTATGTTATTGATCTATCGGGGAGTGGTAGACTAATATTGGTTGGTTCTGCTTCCTTTAATCTCAGCTTTTGGTAAATGGACAGTGGCATAAGATTTATACTCGCTCCTAAATCGCATAGAGATCTTCCCACATCTTGATTGCCAATTGCACAAGGAATTGTAAAACTTCCTGGATCTTTCAATTTAGGCGGGAGCTTTTTCTGTAGTATTGGACTGCATTCCTCGGTTAACCCCACTGTTTCAAAATCCTGGAGCTTACATTTTTTCAAAAGTATGTCCTTCATGAATTTAATGTAACGCGACATCTGCTCAAGTGCTTCGGCAAATGGAATATTAATGTGTAACTATTTGAATATATTCATAAACCTCAAAAACTAGTTCTTTAACTTTTTATTTTCTAACCTTGAAGGAAATGGTGCAGGTGGTGTAGCTTTAAGTTGTTTCTCTTCCTTTGCTTTTTGTACCACTTTTTCTGTACATTTCTTCTTTAATTCCTTCCCTTCATCCTCACATTCATCTCCTGCACTATCTTTCTTATCCCAGATAGAAACCAATTCCTTACTACTTCTAAGCGTAATATCATTACACTGCTCGTGAGTTCCCTTTGGATTTCTTTCGGTGTCGCTTGGTAACGTTCCTTGTTGCCTATTATTCAATGCCAACGCCATTTGACCCATCTGATTCTCTAAATTCTTGATCGACATCTCTTGTGATTTCATAGCCATGGCGTGATTTTTTATAGCCAACTCGATGCTAGTCATGAATTTTGCCAACACTTCCTCCGGATCGAGTTTCCTTTCTTGATATTGAGCTGGTTGTTGTTGGTTCTGAAATCCTAGTGGATATGATTTTCGTGAAGCTTGATTTTGTTGGTTGTTGCTCCATGAGAAATTCGGATGATTCCTATTTCCTTGATTGTATGTATTCTGATAAGTGTTTTGCGAAATTCTGTTGTAATTGCCGATGAACTGCACATCTGCTAGATTAATCGCGCATTGCTCTATTGGGTGCTCTCCCGCGCACAACTCGCATATTATTGCCGCTTGATGTACTTGTGTTTGTTGTGCTTGTGTTGCTGTCACTGACTCCAACATCTTTGAAAGTATAGATATATGTGCTTGCATCGCTGTTATACTATCTACTTCTAACACCCCAGCTGCCTTCGCCTGTGTCATTCTTGTTGTGGGCCACTGGTAGTTATTAGCCGCCATGGTTTCAATCAACTCGTATGCTTCCTCGTAACTCTTAGCCATGAATGCTCCGCCCGATGCTGCATCAATACTTGTCCTGAGATTCCCATGTAGTCCATTGCAAAAGGTGTTCATTTGTAGCAACTGGGACAATCCATGATGTGGGCATTTTCTGAGCAGTTCTTTGTATCTCTCCCAAGCCTCAAATAATGACTCCCCATGTTGCTGTTCAAACATCGTAATCTCATTCCTCATCTTCGCAGTTTTCGCCGATGGAAAGAATTTTGCGATGAATTTCTGAGCTAAATCCTCCCATGTTGTTATCGAACCGGACTGGTAGAGAATGCAACCAACTCTTCACCTTGTCCCATAAAGAGAATGGGAACAATCGAAGTCTCACCGCCTCATCCGAAACCCCATTGAATCTAAAAGGGTCGCACATTTCCAAAAAGCTGATCAGATGCTCGTTCGGATCGTCATTTGCAAATTCCCCAAACTGAACTGAATTCTGAATCATTTATATCATCCCAGGCTTAATTTCGAACGTATTTGCTGCTATTGTTGGCCTAGTGATGCTTGACTGCAGTTCAATCACCTTGGGTGTTGCGAAATCCCTTAATGCTTTTCGATCTTCGGCTGCCATTACTGTTACCTCTTCCTTTTCATATGTTTCAAATTCTTGTCTCGTTTTCTTGATCCACTTGCTCAACCTCTGAAACCTTTTCTCAATATCATCCTCAAAAGGCAACAAGTCTGGATTTTTGGACCGAGTTTGCATAAACTGCTTCCACACCTGGAATAGAAGAAACAATACAAAAATAAAAATGTCTAAGTAAAACTGGATTAATTAAACTGATATTGTAAAACTATTAAGAATTATACTAAATGGTCCCCGGCAACGGCGCCAAAAAACTTGATGGGTAAAATCTATATACGCACAACACGCAAGTATACGTGGTCAACAAGTAATAAAGTAATAAGTAGAGTATCGTTCCCACAAAGACAATTTAATAAGAAACTTAACTTCACAATTATCAATTTCCTATTAATCCTAATTTTATTAAACTATTCAATTCAATGATTAAAATTAATTATTCTAAATTAAAAAGTAATTAAACTATCACAAACCAATCACAAATATCAAAATCGGGAATTTCAAACAATTAATGGAAAATTAGACTTATGACTTCACCCTAAGCTTCACTCTGATTTTAACATCTTTATTCCAATTCAATGCACTATTCCAGTTTATTAATCAAGAACACGAACGTAGTATTAACCACCTCTCGATGCACTAATACCGTATTAACGTCAATCCACAATTAAGATAGAAATTCATTAAACACCTTAAGCAACTAACTCACTATATCTCTATGTGAATTACAATTGAAGAAGGTTGAAGAATAAGTTCTCTATCCGATTACATGCGGTGTCAAGCATATCTCTACCTTAACACTCATCAAGTTTAAGCTATTAACAAAATTCTGAACACATGCTATATCAACTAGGTCTAGATTTGAATTTCCTCTCTCGATTCCATCCAACTCCATAAAGAATTGTTGATCAGTCAATTCATAGATTCAAGCTCAAATTAATATAGATAAACTAGGAAATAACTTATTAAATTGGAAATCAAAGTTTACAAAATCATCGATTAACTTAAGGATCCATCACAAGCCTAAAAAGTGAATTAGTTTATAATAAACGAAATAAATACTAAATAAATCATAGAAATCATTCTTTCAATTACAAGTAATAAACTAAGACGAAGAATATTGGAAAATACCCTTCACGTAGCCTAGAATCGCAATTATCTTGAAAATCTCTTTGAAATACTCCTCCAACGCTTGCTTAGAAAAACTGAGATTAATCTTCGTAATTTGCCTTCTGCCTTTTTAATCTCAGTGTTTGTTGTTAATTATATACTTCAACATGTATTTTGAGTACAATTCCCTTCCAAAACAAGTCTCAAGTCATCACCATCACTAAAACTCCACACTTGTAGCACTAGAAACCAACTAGGAGAATTCAAAATAGAGTAAACAAGCCCCAGCTTACTATTTCCCTTTGTACAAGGCAGCCTCAGCTTGCTACCTTGCTGGTATTCCGTCCAGACCCCAAGCCCCGGCTGGATCCCAAGGCACAAAAGGGCAAGCCCCGGCTTGCCCCCAATCTGCCAATTAATTTTTCTGCTAGAACCTCCTCTGCTAAAACTGCCATAACTTTTAATCCGAGAGGAGTTACGGGGTCTGCGACCTATCAAATAGAAGCTATCTACGAGGTCTACAACTTTCATTCTTTTAGCTTTCAGAAATAACAAACGGATGAAGGTTGAAATTACATTGGAAGCAGCTGCTGCTGTGTAATAACAACCGAAACAACTCTTAACTTTTTCTTTGTTGCTAGAAGGCCATACTCTCGCATCCAAACTTCCTATTAGAATGATGCAAGAAGTTCCAAAATTCCAAGAAAGAATTCCTCAACATAATCCAAGTTCCACGCTACGAACATGAAATGCACATAGAATGACATGAAGGCCCGAACTATATCCGGAATTGCTTTTCCTTGAAAATTTTATACCAATAGTTGCTCACTTCGCTTCCAAGCATATAATCTACAAAATGGAAACAAAATGCATGAAAAGTAACTAAGAAACATGAGATTAAACAAATAATTCAAGTAATAGATGCCGGATAAGTAGGTATAAAACATACTTATCAAATACCCCCAAACATAAACCTTTGCTTGTCCTCAAGCAAAAACAAAACAAAAATGAAACACAATGCAATGGAATGGAATGCAACGAATCTACATGCCTACGAATCCAACAGTATTGATAAACACAAGTCTTTTCGCCCGGCCTCAAAGAAATCAAGTCAACATGATAATACATCATATCAAAACTCATCAGTAATTTATCGATCAATCATCAAATCTTAGACTGTTATTACTGATATAGTGCGTGTGTGCTCAACAACAATGCTAACTGATATAAAATTAAATTTAACACATAACAAGTCTCTTTGAAGGCATCATACAGTGTAAACTCAAGAAATTCAAAAATAAGCTAGATCCAACTAAAATCAAACAATTACCAATATCAAGAGTCAACATGGGATACTTATGCTTTATTTTTCATTACGGGGGCTTTTTGCTCTTTTCCCGTTTTATTCTCTCTTTTTTTCTCTTTATATACACATAGCGATGTAATGTCTTATTCCCTTATGCTTTTTAATGCTACCTTAATGAGCTTTCGACCAACGACTCCCAGACCATTAAGACCTTAGGGCGCTAGGTGTAAAGACAATCCCCTCGGGCTTACTTACTCAAGTAACAAAGGCCACAAAACTAGACAAGCACGCCACGATGTTTATTCATATTTTTTTTCTCTTTTTCTCTTTTTCTTTCTTTTTTTTAATTTTTTATATGTAGCTTATATACCCCAAATATTCACCCAAACTTAGGTTCTTGTCTAACTTTAGCCATCACTACTTATTCTTGTCATTCTTTCATTCAAACTAGCATTATCCTTTAGAGTCCCATTATGTATCAATTTAAACTCAATCAATCAACAAGTTATTTTTACTGTGCTATCCTTATTATACCAGTTTCAAACAGCAAAAGATTCAACTCATAACAGAAAATCACATCAAAAGCTCTAATAATCAGTATTATACTTGTCTATCCAATCCCATTCTCATCATTGGCCAAAATAGACTGTAATTATCAAACAGTTGGACTCATACAAAATGAACATATTAACTAACTATTATTTTTGAATTTTGAATTTTTAATTTTGAATTTTTTTTAACTATATGTGGTAAACATAACATGATTGCAAAGATAAATAAAAACTATTTACATTATTTATATTCCTAAGCTACTATGCAACTACATGATTACCTGAATGCAACACTTAACAATCCTAAACATAAACCATGAACTAACATGTGAAACCTAGCTAATGAATTTAAATTTACAACATTTAACATGCAACTAAATCCCCCAAACTTGAAAATTACAATGTCCTCATTGTATAGATAAAGCAAGAATTAAGAGAGGACTTCCCTGTAATCGCCTAACTTCTGATTAGAATGATGCAAGACGTTCCGGAATGCCAAGAAAGAGTTCCTCAACATAATCCCAGTTCCACGCTACGAACATGAAATGCACATAGAATGACATGAAGGCCCGAACTATATCCGGAATTACTTTTCCTTACAAATTTTATACCAATAGTTGCTCACTCCACTTCCAAGCATATAATCTACAAAATGTAAACAAAATACATGAAAAGTAACTAAGAAACATGAGATTAAACAAATAATTCAAGTAATAGATGCCGGATAAGTAAGTATAAAACCTACTTATCAACAGGTCAGACACAATGACTGCTACACAGACTCAATGATGGTAGAACAGACTCGACGATTTCAAGGACCATCTCAACGATCGTAGTCCCACTGAAGAATACATTATTTCAGAAGGAGTTAAGGGGCAATTCAGTACAATCTTTTTCTGTCAAAAGTCGTAGAGCCAAGCAAAATTAGACACCTGTCCCACTAAGCAAAATAAAGAGAGGGAAATTATAAGTACAAATTAAAATCATCTTTTTGAAATCTGAAGTTCAAAAGATCATCTCTCTCTTCCTCTCTCAAACAGAAACCCTAAATCAGTAGCAAGCTCAGTCAATCTCATTTCCTGCAAAGAAATCAATGGCAGCTTTCAGTGTTATCTCCGGCTACAGACTCTGTTTTGACGAGTTTAAATCAGCTGAACCCCAATTTCACAAGACGTTGTCGCTTCTGAAGAAGGTAGGTCTCGAAGAAGCCTTGGGTACGGACACATTGATCTACCCAAAGATGGTAAAAGAGTTCTACAATAACGGGGTATTTGAAAACAACACCATCACTGCGAAAGTCAGGAACGTTCAAATCAGACTAAAGGCTGAAGACATCAATCTAGCCCTAGGCCTAAAATCTGAAGGGTATCCATCCTTAGATGGCATAGACTTCCATAAGGGTCTCAAGAAGATGCATCACAAGAAATCACCCTCTATCAAAGGATACAAGAAGAAGGACTTTCCACAAAGGTATGAGTTTCTAGCTGATATTGTTGGAAAATGTATATGTTGTAAGAGCTCAGGTCATGACTCTATGAATGAGGTATAACTCAAACTCATGACCGCCATATGTTATAAAATACAACTTAACTATGGTGCTCTATTACTTGAATGGATTGGGAAGTGGTTAATCAGCTCAAAGAAAACAAAGAGCTCACAGAAGATGCTCTATGGACGATTTATAACCATTATCCTACAGGCTGCTCTTGGTGACTTAATTGAGAATGATGAAGGAGAAGCCATCAATCCAAATCGGCGAATGACCCAGCAATTATTTGAAAACTGGAAAAGGAATCCAGCTGAAAATGTGAAGATGATGTCTGAATCCAGTGGTAGAATTGGTAAGCTAAAGGGATCAGAAGTGCCAGTAAATATGTCTGTTGTCAAAGAAACTGAAGAAGAAGAAGAAGAATCCAACAAGGAAGAACCCATTGCTTTAATCAGAAAAAGCAAAGGGAAAAGGAAGCTGAAGGCAAGAACTACAAAAGAACCTCAAGGATCCACTACTGATAAGCCTGTAGAGTCCTCAGACATTGAGACTCTAAGGATCCTAAGAAGTAAAGAACAGCAGGCTGAGGCAGAAGAAGATAGAGCAACTATATCTCAACTGCTGAAGATGAATAAGATCAGCCACGAGACCAGACCAAACAAGGAAGCAGCTGCATCAAATATTTTGACTGATCTGAAGGACAAAACTGAAGAAAGTCTTGAGGCTGTGGCACAGCCTAGAAAGCCAAAAAGAAACTGGTCAAGAAATACATTCTTGTCAATGAGGAAGTGTTGAAAAGGGAAGATAAAGAATTGGGTGCTAAAAAGAACCAGCAAATGAAAGCCAAGAAATTATAGCTCCTGATGAGGGGGAGATGACTGAAGATCTCATGCAAGAAGATGCTCCAGTTGAGGGGGAGCTATTGACTTTACAAAAGGATGATCAAGCTGAGGGGGAGGATCATGACACCTCCATAATAGAAAAAGAGACTCCTACAGGAGATGATGAAGAACCAGTGCCAGAACATCATGAGGCCATTGACATAATGGAATCCTCCAGTGAAAACATAGAAGAAGATGATGAGGTCGAGATCATAGTTGTAGGCATTGATGGGCATAGAAGAGCCAACTATGAGCAATTATTTGCATATCTTCCTATGATGCCTTTCCACCGAGCTCAAATTCTGAACTCTTGGGATCACATGTTCTAGAGTTTCAAAGAGTATCCCGGCTATCTCAGTACTAGCTAATGGATTCCCAGGGAGATTCATTTTTTCCAAGAAGCTTATCACCAACAGTTCTTCCTCAAAGAACAAATTTGAGGTACTATCTATCCCAACTCTCTTCAGAGTTAATCACTTGCCATCATCCTCATTTAATCAATTTTATGAATTCCCACAATGGTTGGAAGTGATTCTTCATCCACTGAATCAATTTCCAGTTGCAGAATCCCAAAATTCTGTAACTGAGGAACCAAATAAGATCGATTCCCTAATGCTCCCACAGCCTACCATCTCTACGATCACTGACTCTAGCCCCTCGGTAGAGTATCCACCTCAAATCGTAGAGTCACCAAGCTTCAACATCCAAACCCAGGCCCCTCCATCAGATATCCCTCTTCCTCCAGAAATGAATGTTTCGATCTTGATCTTGCCCTCTCCTCATTGTAAGATAAATTCAAAAACAAACCTCCTTAATAAGTAGGTTTTATACCTACTTATCCTGTATCTATTACTTGAATTTATTACTTAAACTCATGTTTCTTAGTTACTTTTCATGCATTTTATGTTCATTTTTTAGGTTATACATTTGGGAGCGGTGTGAGCGACTATTGGTAAGGAAAAGCAAGGAAAATGCAAGGAAAAAGCAATTCGGACATCGTTTATGCTTTCATGTTCAATTCATGTTTTTGGATTGGAGCTTAGAATATATTGTAGAGCATTTTCTTAAATTTTTGGAACATCTTGAATCATTCAAATCGGAGTTCGGATGAAAGAGTTATGACATTTCTACCAACAGACGTTGAACTTCACCGTTTTGGGTTGTCATTTGCATAGCAGTCACTTCCAGTCCAATTTAGACCATCATGCATTTGTTATTTCTGAAACCTCAAAGAATGAAAGTTGTAGATCTTATCGATAGCTTCGATTTTATAGGTCACAGGCCCTATAACTCCTCTCGGTTTAAAAGTTATGGCAGTTTTAGCAGAGGAGGTTCCAGCAGAAAATTGAATTGGCAGATTGGTATCCAGCCGGGGCTGGACCTTTTTAACCTTAGGATCTAGCCGGGGCTGGATGTCTGGGAGTTTTAGCAGTCCACTACCCAGTCGGGTCTGGGTTTTTACAAAGGAAAAAGCCAGCCAGGGCTGGCCTATGCGCGGAATGAGTAGATTTTGTTCGAATTTGAGTCCGAAAAGGATTGTTTTGAGTTGTTTGATTCAAGGACTTCCAATAGGACTTAAAGACATGTACAAAGGCTTATAAAAGGAGGGGAATAACACAGATTAGAGGGGATTATTATTGAGAGATTAGGGAGTTTTTGAAAGAATTCTTTTAGATTAGATTAGAGTAAATTAGATCAAAACACTAGTTTTTAGGAGATTTGGAGATTGATACAACTTGGAGACCATTGAAGATTCAAAGTAGGAGCAAGGAGGGAGCGTTAAATCTACAGACAATAGATTCTATCTTCTTTACTTCATCTATTTTGTTTTTTAATGTTATTTCAAAGTGTGGATTCTTAGTTTTAATTCAATGAACTAATTCTTTGTTTGAGATTACAATGGATCTTATTGTGTAGTTTATTTTAATATGCTTCGTTATCAATTATTATGTTCTATTGAGAGGATTGTCTATTGTGATTTGGACTTAATTGTTTAATTGCTTGGCCATCAATTACCGTGATAATCTATATGAACTCGAGAGATGAAGTATAGATTTAGATCTAATCATGATAGCATGTGTTCAGGATTTTGTTAGTAGCTTAAACTTGACGTGTGTTAAGGTAGAGATATGCTTGACATCGCATGTAATCGAATAGAGAACTTATTCTTAAACTTTCTTCAATTGTAATTCACATAGAGATATAGTGGGTTAGTTGATTAAGGTGTTTAACGGATTTCCATCTTAATTGTGGATTGATGTTAATACGGTATTAGTGCATCGAGAGGTGGTTAATACTACTTTCGTGTTCTTGATTAACAATTCGGGGTAGAGAATAATTGATGAGAAGTGTGTTAACCTAAATGAAGCAATAAGTGAAGTTGTGATCTTAAATCTCCATAATCTGATTTTTAATTAGTGGTAATTAGAATTAGTTTAGTTAAATATTTTAATTTATAACATTAAATTCATTAGTTTAAATAAGATTGAGTTGGTTACAGGTTAGTACTTGGTGATTTTTATTAAATAATTCTCTGTGGGAACGATACTCAACTTATCACTTTATTACTTGTTGACCACGTATACTTGCGTGTTGTGCGTAAATAGATTTTACCCAACACTCCTCCCTTCTCAAAATTTTCCACACTGGAAAAAATTCTGTCAGAGCTGCCCACCAAAACTGATTTATCAGAAATATCTAAGAAAGTGGTCAAGGAACTTGATGAAAGTCTTGAGGATCACAGTCCACTCATTCAGCTGAGATTAGCATCCATGATCAATGCTGCAAACAATTTCCCAAGCTCTCTAAGCTCTGAGCTCTCTAAAACACTCAAAGAGATCCTCAAAGAAATGGTTCAGAGCATAAAAGACAGGGATGATATTCACTTTCAGGCAGCCAAGAACCACAAAGAAGCTATCCTAATCCTACAGGCCAACCAAGAGACTCAAAATCAACGCATGATTTAAAGTTTCCGCAATCTACAGACTGTTGTCAAAGAATTTCAACAATTTTATATCAACAATCGCCAGCAAACAGACAATATTCTATCTATTCTTCAGCAACGGGAAGCTAGGTCTGAAGCTCTGATCGAAGAAAATAGAGAGGATATTGCTTAGACCAAGAGTCAGCTCAACGAGCTTGTTCCAGGACTGAATCGTCTTTCAGATGACATTCGAACCCTTGATGCTGACATAAAGGGGGAGAATAAAGGTAAAGGAGGAGATCAGGGAGGCAAAGGCAAATGCAAAGGTCAATTCCAACCTTCAATCCTCAAGGAATCCTCCTGCAAGGCAAATCCACCAGCAGACTCCACGATCCAGCCATCAAACTCAACGATCTGATCAGCAGGAAGTTTTAAGGGCTCAACCTTTAAGGAGTCTAGGACAAGCCACCAGCTCTCATACAGTGACAACAACAGGCCTAAGAATGCCAATTGGAGATCTTGCATTCATGAATAGGCATGATCACAATCCAAGGCTAAGCCCAAGTGAGCTGGAAGATCTAGCCAGGAGAGAAAAAACAAGCAGGAAAAGGAGAGCTGAGGAATATGCAAATCCTCCAAGGAGCAAAAAGCCGAAGAAATAGAGATAAGTTGAATTTCAATTCTTATTGATGTAGTCAAACTTAAATGTAATATTTATCCTCATACATCAATAAATTCATGCTTATTCTTAAATGCTTATTCTCACTGAAATACTAAGTCATATTTACTTTGTTGCAACTGCATATAGGATTTGATAATCATGACAACAAATCTCCTTGGTTATATCAACATCAAATAGGGGGAGATTGTTGGAAGAATACATATTTTGATTTGATGTTTAAACTAATTACTCATGATTATATGTAAAGCCTTTAAGGAATATATGTACAAGGGCTAAGTGATAGATCAAATTTGTTAGGTTGATATTTCCTTTGAATGTTCATCATTCCATAAATGAATGTATAGATAAAGAGATCAAAGATGTTAGGTTGATCCATGAATTGAAGAGTATAGATAGGCTTCATCAAGAATCGTAGTCTATCAAACTGATCAACAAATTGCAGAAGCTAAGGCAGGATCGTAGAGCTTAACAGATCGTAGTGAATCTGCCTTGAAGGACCTCTTCAGAAATCGTAGAGTGGTCCAGACGTTTGCCGAAGCTAACTCAGAGATCATAGTGT
The DNA here is from genome assembly GCA_020205505.1 of Panax japonicus. NCBI lineage: Eukaryota > Viridiplantae > Streptophyta > Magnoliopsida > Apiales > Araliaceae > Panax > Panax japonicus. The sequence goes on along the minus strand of CM035095.1, from coordinate 41,946,786 downwards.
GCTCTCAGAAACGTAGATTCTGCAAGACGAGCAAGAAAAGATCGTAGTGTGCAAACTCTTGAAAGGATTCGTAGTGTTCTATTCAAACCAAACATGACAAGACACCACGATATGGATCATAGAGTGTTGTCTATCTTGTATTAGAAGCATCGAGCTCTATCTTCTGTTTGGAGATAAATTCCAACAAATGAGGAATGGGATTTAAACGTTGAAGCAATCATCAGTCCCAACGGTACAAAAGATATCCTTAGTATTCATCAAAAGGAACATGTTCAAAAAGATAAGAAAAGGACCATTGGGCAGAGGAAAACACCTTTTCAGGTGTTAAGTGAGAAAGCAGTCTGCCGTGTCAGTGGGTCAGAATGCAATTCAGAAGATGTGCAGAAATGTCTCCATTAAAGCTCAGAAATGTCAAACGCATTTAATGCTTCATCAGATGACTTCAACAGATAGATTTCAAAGATCTCATATATACGGAATATAGACACATGAGAGAAGTAAGCAAGTACTGAAAAAAACGCAGAAGAACACTCAACGCTGAACTCTACGATCTGAGAAAAAGAGGAAGCTTGCTCAGCTACTCAGTTCTTTCGAACAAGTGCTTAACTGCAACTGAGTAGCCTCAATCATAACTCAACAACTATCAATCTATTGAAGTAAGAAGTTCCAAGTCAGAAAGACTTGAAGAGTTCTAAGTGAACTGTGAAGAGCCAAGTCTGCTGGATTAGAAGAATTCAAGAGTGAACTTAGAAGTGCCTAGACTGCTGGTCTAGAAGGAATCTGTGAGATTCGGAAAGTGTAAAAGACATCCTTAGTGGATTTCCTACTCAAGGAGTAGATGAGTGGACTAGGAGCTTTGAGTGCTCCGAACCACTTAAAAATAATTGTGTCTATTTATAACTGCTATAACTGTTATAACTGTCTTTCTCTCTTTAACTTGCTATCTAAAAGGGATTTCAAAGAAATAATAATTCCACTGTGCTTAAAAGCTTTATCAAAACAATTTTTAAACAAAGAAAAGTTTTTAATATCTATCCAACCCCCCCCCCCCTTCTAGATAACTATTGTGCCTCCGGGAACTAACAGTTGAGAATGATGACAGATCTGTAGTAATTAAGTTTGAATCTAAAAGATCTATAAAAATAGATCCATTTGAACATTCAAGAAGAAGTTCCTCGCATGCATCCTAAAGAAAGTTTATTGGAGAAATATTTAGAAGGTCTACGTCTTCGATAGAAGGAGTCTTAAAAACTACTGATCAACTCAGTAGATCAATTTATAAAGTTGAAACTGCACCTAAAATCCCTAGAGCTCAAAGCCTAACTGATACAATCCTGATTAGCTTCGCATCATACGTTAATAACTCAATTCAAGTTTTAGTGGTTTATCAAATGATTTCAAGTAATCGGGCTGAAATTGGTTCGAGGTTGATTGAAATGGAGCTCGTGGATAAATTATATGTTTTGAGATTTCCAAATACAACATATTTAGGAAGAACGAATCAATAAAAGCCGAGTCATCAAACTTGTGTTCGTTCTTGTCATTTAGTCCTTGACAAAGTTACGTTTCAATTCATGGAGGGATTAGCGTTCACGCGACAATGTGGATGTCCAAACATGACAAAGAGTTTACATTCTATCACGCGACAACACATGGTTGCAATGCACGAAACAAAGGAAAAGGATTCAAGCTACACAAGGCATGTGTTATGGGAATTGTTTGTAAGTTCATTAACTTAGTCTAAGTTCATTAGTTTGTTCCAAACAAAGATTCGCGTTTGGTGGAGAAAGCAACAGAGGAGCAAAGATTCAAGTTTGGGATTTAAAAACAATGAAAAAGACAACTTTGGACCTCGGCGCTGCCGCGCCGTTAGCCAATTCAAATTTGGCGTGGTCGTGGCCTGCTTCAGACACAAAAAACACCCTCTTTAGACTTGTAGCACTGCCACGCCCAAGCCAAGTCAAGTCAAGTCGTGGCGCAACTGCGCTTGCACGAATTTCGAGACTCGATTTCTTTACTCATTTTTAGCAGATTTCTTCAATGTATTTTCATATATTTAGGGATTTTGCATTATCTTTCATTGTTCTAATGATCTAAAATTCTTTTAGATAGTATTTTGATTCCAAATCATATTGTTAATTCCTTTTAGGATTTTAGGGTTTTCTTATTAGTATAAATAAGCATGGATGAATGTAATTTATAGCAACATTCGGATTTATTAATATAATTGTGAGATTATTCTCTTCTTTTGACTTTTTGAAGAATTCCTAAGTAATTCTTAGTTTTTCTTTAAGATTTAATCTTTGACTTATCATATAATAATTTATAGTTGTGTGTGACGTCTTTTACCGCATCAATCGTCGATTGTACTTAGATTCCTGCCTCTTATAAGTGAGGTTTAGGTGTCATTGATGTTCCATTCAACACAGACTTCCTTGCGCAAGCGATTGTACCAAGGTTCTCGTCTCCATATAGACGATGAATTGAGAGGTGTCATGAGCGTTTTACCTTACAACTTTTCTAGAAACGACCCGAACGACGATCACCTCACGCAAACGTGTCGTGGAGTCTATCACCAACTCTATCAGATATAGGATATTATGAGTTAGAAAGCGTATTGGTATTAGGAGATAAAATTTATGTTCCTAATAAACAAAAGCTCAAAGATTTGTTTGATCTAAGAAAAATAAAAATAAAATTAGATGGTTTCAGACAAATCATTCAAAGATGAGACCAATGTGCTGTTTGTTTACATTTGATTGTCTCTTAATGGACTGCATCTTATTCGCTAAGAGGCATCATGCTGTTTGTTTTTTTTGTTACCTCTAAATGCCTCTTAATCGGTAAGACAGAAAATTAAATCTTAATAATTAAAAGGTACCTCTTAATGAAATTTTTTGATAATTTTTTTTATATAAATATATTCTACAACATTATGCACTCATTTTTATTAAACTGAATATTTAAAATTATTAAATAAAATTTTACTCTTTAAAATGATAAAATAGTGTCATTAAAAGACAACTTACTTTTTAGTTATCAAACAATTTTTTTAAATTCATACCTCATAACCATTCAAATGATATAATATATTAAGACATCATAATCATTCAGATCTTAATTCAAACAGAACCTAAAGCAATATAAAAAATCAAGCTTAAACCTAAATAGCTTCCATGTCTTCACATCCCTGACCCAAAAGCTCATAAGATCATAAGATTGTCGAAATTTGCCATTAGTCGAACACACAGACTCAATCCCAAGGGAGACACAGATAGAGAGAACCTAAGGATAGGTTTTGAAAAGAAAATTTAAAAATGAAATGCAGGTTATGAGCTTATGAGTGTAAACAATTCATCAGTGTTCCACTACGAAAAGCACTTAACACAGTAATCCTGTAGGTGACATACTCACCATTCACACAAAACATGTATGTGACTGTCTGCAAAAACCTAAATATCAACAGATTCATCAACAACATATAATGAAAGACTACATTAATAATATGTACCAAAAAAAGAAACAAGAAAGACTACAATAATATTCTATTTTCTATCAAAATGTTTCCTTTTGATCACTTTGTCTCAAATAAATCATACCTTATAAACAAAAGAACAAACTTCAAAAGCAGATCACTTGATGAACAACAGAAAAACTAATACAGTAAATATAAAATCACCCAATTTTCAGATCATATAGAATAACAAGTGAGCAGCATCAACAGCATAAAATTACAATTCTAGAAACCATACCAACAAAAATCAACACATAACCAGTAATATATGATCAAAAGCAGAAACATAATAAACACCAGAAAAGCTAGCACATTAAATATAAGATCACCCAATTTTCAGATCATATAAAATAAAAAGTGAGCATCAGCATAAGATTACAACTCAACAGATCAAAACAAACCCAATACTGGAAATACTCAAACAGACAACTCCGATTTGGAAACCAAAATCCCATCAGTATCCGCATAAAGCCACTCCCCATCAAAAATCCTGGTCCCACCCACCGTAATAGGAACATGTTTCTCCCCGATCCCCTTCTTATTTGCCTTCATCGGATGCGAAGCCAGCGCTCTAACCCCAATATCACAGCCGTTGATTTCATCAACATCTCTAATACACCCATTAACAACTATCCCCGCCCACCCGTTATTCTGCGCCTGAACCACCGGATTGCCGCCCAAAATCGCGCATCGCAAGCTGCCGCCTCCGTCGACGACAAGGACTCGGCCGTTGCCCTTTTCTTCGAGGAATTCGCGGACTAAAACGTTGTCTTCAAATACTTTGAGGGTGACTACCGGGCCGGAGAAGACTTGGCGTCGGCCGTAGATCTGGAAAATGGGTTGGAGTGCCCGGAGGTCGCCGCCGGCGATGAGTTGGGGGTTTGCATCGCAAACCTCAGCGGTTGTGACCAAGGCCATAGTAGAGTGAGAAAGAGAGATCTAATTCAGGAGGAGAAAGAATAGACCTTTTGGGGTGGTTCTTTAATTAAGTAAAACTATTAGTCTATAGCTGACCATGGCTGGAGATAGAATAATTGTGGCTCATAAAAGCGACATGGAGTTGATTGTTGATTGTTGAATATAAAATAAGGCGGCTAATATTTATTAAAGCACAAAATGATACTCCCTCCTTCCCAAAATTAAAAAAAACATTTATAAAATACTCAATCGGTCCAAAATAAATGTTTTGTTGAAATTTTCACTTATATTAAGAAAATGTGAGCATGGAAATCGTACTTTGCTAGGGTTAGGATTTCGTGTTGGCTGAGGAGGAGAGAAATCCACGAAGAATACGGAATTGATTGATTGATTGAAGAGGGGAGAAGAACAAGTGGGCGATTATTCCAACGACACGTGGCAGAACTCCTAGAATCCGGGAACCGTGTTAGGGTAACAGGGATTCCAAGAGCCTTCTTCTTGAGTCCTTCAACTCCTAGATTCTGGAAACCTTGTTAGGGTTATTGGGATTTCAAGAGTCTTCTTAGTGTTGAGAGAGAATGCTCAGGTTCTTTGATCTTCCAATAGTCCAAGTCCTGTGTCTGAAGAGAGCCCCCTTTCCCAATGGAGTGGAAGAGGTATTTATAGAATTTTTTGGAGAGTGGTCATGTGCTAGGCACATGTCCTCGGGAAAATTCCAAATTTACCCTTAGTCATCAGAGTAATGCCCAAATCATCCTGCCCTTCTAGCCACCAATCCAATTCCTCAATCAATTTCCAAAAATGAGTCGCCTCCATGTGTCTTCTGCCTCGGGACACGTGGAAGATTCTCTCAAGTCTTACTTCTTTATTTCCGGCCTTTTCTGTTTGTCATTCAATTCTTTAGGTCGTATGTGTGAACCCTAATTTGTACATGGACTCACATTTGCCCCCCTGCACGTGAGTCACAACTTCGGAGTGGCGATCGTGCAAATTTCTTCCAGTCTTTGAGTCCTGTTTCAAATTTATGAACAATGTGCAGAGCTTGATCATGCAACTCCTGAAAACAAAAAAATTGTTGGAGAGAGGACCCCTTAGGAGAGCTCACACACGAAATATTAAAAATCTTCTCCAAATCCTGGAAAATCTTTGTTTCCTTAAAATATATATACATATACATACATATATATATATATATATATGTGTGTGTGTGTGTGTGTGTGTGTGTACATAAAGAGGCGGAACGGGGCTAAAAGTCCTGGTGTCAAACTTGCTAGCCGCCTGTTGTTTATACTCGGCCCCATGAAGCTAAAATATATTGATTATGCTAAAAAAAATATTTAGAAATTAATGAATTTAAGGCGCAGTGGAAGTTCATGTTAAACATAAATAAAATCTTATTTTATTTTGAGAAATAAAATAAAATCTTTCTTCATACAAAATCAAATCATTCATATTATTTTGAAAACTAAATCAAATCATTCCTATAGAATGTTTGTTTCCATAATATATATATATATATATATATAATTTTAATTTTAATTTTTTTTTAATAATTTTTATTATTATTTTTTTATTATTTTTTATACCTATATGTATATATTCACCGACTAATGATTGATGGTAATAAAAAAAAGTTAGCTATGTTTTATATTTGACCCATAAATTGAGACCGTAATAATATATTATGATCCCTCATCTTCAGCTTATTAGACACATTTTAATAGGGGATGCCCTAATTTCTAATTTTCACTGGAGTATCAATTTTTTTTTCCAAGGAGCGGCGGAACGCAGCAATGTGCCAGACATTCATAAGCCATTGCAGCAATCCATTGACGTTCTCTTCTAACATCAGAGGGTAAGACTGACCCACGTTACTTATAATATATATTATATTATCATAATGTCAGAAGGTAAAATCATTATGCTGCTGATACTGACTGATGGCGCTGATCTACTATCTATCCTCCAACTCAATATATAGGTAGTGTAGTGGCCACTTCTATCCAATTTCCCAAAGTCATCTGAAAAAGCTATCATTAGTACATATGCATATATAATTATATATAGGACGAACACTGCAGATCACTACGATTTTGATTTTTTTAATTATTTTTTTAATTATTACTATTATTATTATTATTACATATATATATATATTATTATTTTTTTGAATTCGAAAGATATGATGGTTCGATTCCTAGTATATGAATATACTAGTATATGCCCGTGCCTGAAGGCACGGCCTAAAAAAATTAAATTAAAATTTAAAAAATATTACATTACTTAAAGACACATACCACCACAATTCACCATACTACCACAACAATTAATACATGATCAATCATCAACACATGTGCAACTATGAAAACATCAAGCAAGTTGGTACTAATTTCCAAAAAAATCGGTAGAATTTCCATTAAAAATAGATAATTAAAAAATTCTAAACCTGTCTACAATCGTTAATGCATATTCAAACCACCAAAAAAACTATCATTTCATACCCAAAAATCATCATAACCATGTATACACACAATCATCAATGCATATCTAACCACCAAAATATCAAGTTAGTCGTTACTAATTTTAAAAAAATTCGACAAAGTTTCCTTTAAAAATAGACATCCAGACAAATATAAACCTGTGTATAAAACTTACAATCATCCATACATATCCAAACTACCAAAAAATCAATCATTCCATACCCAAAATCATCAACCCGAAGTTCCTTAATACTGTTCTTTTAATAGGCCAGACTTTTCTATATTAACTCCAGTAGTGAGACGCAATAGTAGTATATGAGTTCAGTTCAATTAAGAGGTAAGGAAAATATCAGTATTGACCATCATTCAACAGTAATAATGATACTTTTGCATGTAAATCATTCAACAGTAATTATTTATTTTGCGCAAAAGCAATAATAATCTTGATACTTAAAGCAGTCATTATTATTGGAATCAAGACACCATGTAAAGCAGTCATTAACACCAAATAAATACTTTCAAGAATACCTTCAAGAATGCCACTGACTTATAAACACCATGTATTCCTTCAAGAATGCCACTAACTTCTAAGCCTTCATTTTTCATGTACCAAATAAATACAAATAACAGTCAATTTTGAGCTTAAATAAATGAAAAAATAACAAAGATATTATCATAACCTAAACAATATTGCTAACTCCTAATGAAAGATTTAAAGTTCCGATGAAGAAAAATATTTGTGATTTCTTCAAAAAGAACAACCGAGAATAAAAATTAAATCCATAATCACGCATTAAACCCCATAAAAGTTGAACAAAAAACTAAACCCATCCAAATTGGAACCTCGATCAACCGAAATATACAAAACCCGAAGTCACTCAACTTTTAAAAAATCACCATTTTAATCAATAGATCAGCAGCGAAGGAATGTACACTCTGTACACTCTGTAGGAAGGTCCTTTTTAATTCCCTTACCATAGAAAAGAAACCTTACAGTTTACTGTAGTCAAAAATCTATTTGAATGGCCCTGTACCATTCAATTCACTTTGGCCCCAATAAAATGCCAAATCACAACAGCAATACACCATTTATCAGCTTTACAAATATCATTACAGTCTGTTAAATTATCTACTTCAAGAGAGTCAATGTATTTATCAGCTTACAGTATCATATTAATGGACACACCTGCAAGTTTAAGTACATTTTTTTATGTCTATGTGCTTCAATTCTTCATCAATTCAATACACCATTTCAACCTCCTACTTTTATTGTCATGACTCACCACTCACCTGATTTTTTATGGTATGATTATACTATTAATTGAGAGAGACCGAAGGAAGATGAAAACTAATTTGTTATGTCAGCCCATTAATATTAATCCCTTAATTTAAGGACTTTTAATTGTATTAGTATTGAAAATAAAAATGAATGCACGGCGTAAAAAATAATTAAATTAAAATTCGAAAAATATTATATTACCTAAAGACACATCTATATAATATCAAGCTAGTCGCTGCTAATTTTAAAAAATTTCGACAGAATTTCCTTTAAAAATAGACATCCAGACAAATATAAACCTGTGTATAAAACTTATAATCATCCATACATATCCAAACCACCAAAAAAACAATCATTCCATACCCAATCATCAACACATCAACATGTTGACAAATTTTTTTAAATTCAATAACATCCAAATCCAATGTAAAAACAGAGAGAAAAGAATATGATAAAAAGTGATACCAGTTGGCAATCTTTATGTTTTCTTCCTTGGGTAGAAGAAGTTGATTTTTTTTTCCCCTTAAATTTGGCATTCGCCAAAGCATCAGAACTTTTTTTCTCCTTCTGTGTAAGGAAACACTACTTAATAGCAAAAAAAGAAAAAGAAAAAAATGAATGAGAAATAGGTGTGAGTATACAATACCTCACGTAAACGGAGACAATTTAGTTCATACTCATTGCGAATCACCACTCCTACATTATTATGACGAAGTATTTGAACCTGTAGACAAAAGAACGTTTAATAGTAAATAAGCTGGTGAAAAGATAAGAAAAAAAGTAAGAAAATGATGAGTAAAAAATTATTATCATACAGTGTTTTCTAGGTGGTCATCTATCTGTCACGACATTAATGAAAATAAGTTAAAATAAATAAGTTATTAAAAAATCAATAAGATATATTTAGAGAGAGTTAATCAGATGATAAACTTACACTACCAAATGTAACAACATCATCCATTGGTCGATGATTGTGTTGTTGAAACGGTTGTACCTACACAGTAAATTTCATAAGATATGGAAAATGAATTTGTTAAAAAGTACATGCATTTGTTAAGTTTACATATCACTTATTATGTGAAATGAAAATAACTCAAATTAGCCATTCTCATTCTCATTGTTAAATTAGCCATGTGTAGTGATTCTCATCTTCTCCTCCAAGAAAGGGGAATAATGAAATGATACATAACTCAAACAGTGGAAGTAAATTCACTATAAATTCTGTATTCTCCAAGGCATATGGTTGCACTATAACAAACAAACAGAATAGAAAATAGAAACACTTTTCAAGCATGTTTTGCAGCTCCATGATGCTAAACAACTTACTTTTCATGGTTTTTATACACGCTTTTCCCTACACCTTACTCTTTCTTTTCTTTCTCTACACTTACTCCTGCCAAATTAAACTCCTTTCTCTCTTCTTCTTTTTTTGAAAAAATAAAATCTTAATTAAAAATATTAGTAATTGGCACCACCCTCGTTTATAACGTCCACTACTTCTTTAAAGTCTACCCACTACCTATGTCTTCCTTCACACCAAAAGCACTCCAAACCATCCCTAATCACAATCTAACTAAAGGGGAATCCAAATTTTTTAATCTTTAATTTATTTAAAATTTAAATATTAGAGGTATTGTATACAATTTTTTATAACATGATCAATATATTTTTCCTCCGCAAAAGGGTTTTTTTATGGGGAGTCGTATAAGTAAAATGAGCAGACAAATTTGTCACTCCTATTAAATTAACAATTAAATATATCATATTTTAAGAATACATCCTTAATATTTATAATAAATTTTGCTAGCTAAACTGATTCTTTTGTGGACAATATGCTTGAATACCAAAAACTCAATGGAATAATATTTGATCGTTTAGCTAATTAAGATAAAGACATAAAACTATGAAATAATATAGAGTTGATTTTTAGTACATAGCCAACTTTTGTTATAAAAATGTCACATATCACATAAAATAATCACATATCGTTCACTATCACATAAAATAATCACATAGAATTTGTGAGCGGTATGTTACGATCACAAATCAATGGGTGCCACGTAAGGGATATGTGAGCGGTATGTTACGATTTTATATGATAGTAGCATTATTGCATATATAATGGGTTCGAATCAAGTAAACAAAGTTAGTTTCACACTGTCGGTAATGCCAAAGGCAATTGATTATATATGCTTGCATTTGATTTACTCGCTTTCGGGGTAAATTTTGGTTCATATATATTTCGAAAATAATAAATTAAATTGTATAACAAAATCAATAGGAGATTATTATCATTATTATTATTATTGAATATATAGTGTTTACCCTTCCGTTCTAAAAAATCCTTTATGTTGCAAATATGCCTTTATTCCTTTTTTCCACTCATTAACCAACAAAATTATACTAATTATTATGCTAACACAAAGCAGAATGATTTTTAAGATAAATGCAAAGAGATGGGTACGAAGAAACACTAAAATGCAGCTTAGAATTAGAGAATAAATCTCACCTTTTCCCTTGAATCCACTGCCATTGCAAGAAAAAAACGCCGCTTCAAAGACAGAAGATTAGAAGACCCAGAGCTCAGCTTATCGCTTCAAAGTTGATTTTTCTTGGTAACAAAGATTGTATACAATAAACCTTGAGTATTAAATAAAGATGAGCAAACTTTGAGTATAAAATCAAGCACCCACTTTGAGTATACATAATTTCATGATTAGGTACTTTATCAATAATCAACAGCAAACATATAAAGTTTTATACCCAAAGTAACTAAAATCGAAGAACAGAAACAATCTCCCTTGAAGAACAGAGAGATAAGTAATCAGGAACAAAAAAAGCAAAATCAAAAAGTATACCCAAAAGTAACTAAAATCATACTCAGAAGTAAGTATACCCAAAAGTAACTAAAATCAAAGACATCACCACTTACTAAAATCAACCTCCGCTTAGCAAGCAACCTTCATTTTTCTGTACAAAATAAATACAAATAACAATCAATTTTGAGCTAAAATAAATGATAAAATAACAAAGAAAAAGGTTTAGAATGAGTTTGATTCAAGAAAAACTAATGATATTATCATAGCTTAAACAAAATTAAAAAACATCAAGATTAAAAAAATATGAGTACCAATTTGTCCTAAATCCTAATGAAACATTTTAAAAATACATCCAAAAAGTTCACATGAATATTGCTACTAAAAGAAGAACCCCATAAACCACATAAAGCTTGCATTAAACCCCATAAAAGTTTTATTAAACACCATGTAACTTTTATGTAAAACATTTAAAAATGTAGCTTTTAATAAAGCTTTCTGCACCTCCCCTACAAAAGGCTATTTAAGATTAGATGTTTATAATAATTTTTCGTTACGTCGTGTCTTACTCTCCTTAAACTATAAAGTAATTTTCTAAAATCTTCCATTCCCAAGCATCACCAAAATCAAGCCGTTTTTTTCTACTTTTTAGTGCTCCAAAGTCAAATAAGGTCAGTGCAGTCAGTATCGCGTGAGAAGCTAATTGTAAACAATATATTGACTTTGCAAATAAACTCTGTTACAATTGCAAATAAATTGTACTGTGTGTGTAACAGGTTGATTTTAATGGACAGCAAATAAATTGTAATGGCCAATATATACTGTTACAGATGCGTACTCCTTCACTTAAGCTTTAGAAAGTAAAAATTGTTTATTTTAGAAAGTACAATATTGTTTATCGTTGCACCAGCGTTTGCATCTTTGCACCATGATAATCGGACAAAACATATTTTACAGAAGGGACGAAAACATCTTAAGCAGCTAAATTGCTTCTTAAAATAGTGCTAATTTAGTTGAGTGTGGACCACTGGATCATGGAGTCATTGCTATGATAGAAGTAATAATATTAGGAGATCCTACTGGGAACTACTACAAATAGAAGTAATAAGGAGAGAGAACCAAATTAGTTGGCATTATCTTCTTGACCTCCTAAACCAACAACCCCCTTAGTCACCAACAAATAGAAGTAATATTTTCTTGACCTCCTCAACCAACAGCCCATTGAAAATCAGACACAAATCATATCATGCTTATTCATGAAGCAAACCATCAAAGCCTATGTAACCATTAAGAACCTCTTAGTCTCAAAGTAACTGTACCATCCCATTAACTAATAATCAAATGATTAACAGTACCAAAGTCAGCATGTAAAAGTATCTACAATTGGATCTAGAATGAATTAAGAAATTAAAAAGTCTCAAGCAATAGAGTAAGATTAACCATCTCAAATTACATTCCTCAAGATTACATCCCTAATAATGATATATACCAGAGATTCAGATATCCTCAAGCAACAATGAATGTTAAGGCAGTATCACTTCTTAACATTATGTAATAATTCTTCCCGTTTGGTTTGCCAATAATATCCTCATTTAGACATTTTAACAAAAATCAAACATGCAAGCTTTAAAAAACAGGGTATTGATTATCACTGTTTGGTCGACCAACAAACATGTAATGGTAATTACCTGGGAAGGCATCAATTTAGGCTAAGAACCCATGCCAAATTTGAAGGCATCAATTTGCTTCGGTTTCCAGTAATTTTTTCCTTCGGCGGGAGAGTAGAAGGGAGAGAGAGACGATGAGAGTAGAAGGGAGAGAGAGACGATGCAAATGAAGGAGAAGGCGAAGGCAAAGGCCACTCAGTTTTTACATAGGGATTTGGAGATGGAGTAGAGTACAAATGAAGGAGAAGGCCAAATGAGAATGGGGCAGAGGCGGGATTTGGGTAGTGTGTAGGGGAAGATTAATTTGGGCGGTTTTTTTTTTTGTTAAATGAAATGTCAGCCTTTGGATGAAGTTGTAAAAATTGAAATACAATCTGGACCACTATTGTGCTTTTGATTCAAATTTGGTTGTGTTTTATTATATAGATGATGATATCTGCTCCTCTATGGGTTGAAAGGTTAACCCCTGTGATGACATTTGCTCCTGACATGTGATTGAGTAGCATCCATTTATGCATAAACCGAACATGTGGCCTTCATTTTTTTTCACACATTTTTTTTTTCGCACATTTTTTTTAGTGAAAGATCTTTAAAATTATTACTCATCAGAAAAGATGTTCAAAATATTCTTACTCTCTTTTATAAGAGATAAGTATTCAAGTCGTAAGAGGAGTTCTTGTGGAGGATGAATGTAATCTCAAACTTCACGTAATGCCACATGTTGCTGGGGCCTGATAGTTTCACCTTTCAGAAATCTACTGAGGAAAAAGTATATAATTTAACACGATAGAATTATATTTAGAACTTATATTTTAAAGCTTAAAAAAAAAATTGCAATAAGCACTTCAGATCCATATATGCCTATTTTTGTGAATGACATTGTGTATGTGCAAATTGTATGTTTAATCAACTAGTTGGCAATTAAAGCGATACATAACATAAGATGATTTCTATTTGGCCAAAGAGAAATTTAACATAATGAAAAAAAAAAGAATCACAAGGAGACGAAATGTAAATCATAATCTTTGTCTTTAACCTCAACTAAAAGTTGATTTAACTTATAAAAGAAACTCTTGTGTCTCATCTATCTTTAGTAACACTTGCAAGGTTCAGTTAAACGGGGATTAAAAGAACAGTAAATGGGATAAATATTTAGTTCAATCCCAAAAACTCGTAGTTCTTTCTTTTGATATATTTGCAAGCGAATTGTGTTTTTTAAGTCTGTTATTTTATTTTATTTTGCCTTTTTTTATCGTTATCCTTTAAACTTCTTTTCCAGAGAAACTACAATGTTGTCCTTTTTTGTTAAAGTATCGCTACTAAGCTTTGTGTTAGACTGTTGCAACCCTCACAAAGATGTATGTCCCAAATAAGTCATGTATTTGTGACAATTCAGGCTATAAGCGTCGCAGATACTTATGACATACTGTTTTTTTATTTTTTATTTTTTATTTGTCCACTATAAGTACATAATTAAGTCTATGTGGGCAATATTCATATGTTCTTCTAAATTTGAAGCTTTGCAATATCAGAAGGTTTATAACTCTATGGATAACAGGATGAGTAATATATATAAGAATTAATCTATCTACCATGACCAGCAATCACACTGCGAATTTCCAAAATACAACCGGGAGAAAGGAAATGTTAGGGAACATATTGCCAGGTTTGTAGAGTCAATGTCTCCGTGGCTCGGATATGACGAAGTGAACAACCACAACTTGTTGATGCGGGAATTCAACAAGACTTTGACGGATAGTGCCTTTAATTGGTACTACAATTTGGAGAAGGGGTCAGTCCATGATTGGGATGACTTAAAATTATAATTTTTCAAGAAGTTTTTCTATGTGCAGAAACAGGTAACCATTGTGGAGCTCATGCGGTTCAAGCAGAAACCGAATGAGGAGTTGTCAGATTATGTTGACAGGTTCAGGGTCCAGGCACAGAAGTGTGCAGAACCGATTGAAGAAAAGAACTTAGTCAGCATTTGCAACAATGGTGCCTTGGATTCTTTCAAGCCCCACCTCATCACCAAGGCTTGTGATTCCTTCGCGACCCTCTCATCTTTTGCACAGGACTTGGGAGGAATCGTGACATTGCCCACTAACCATGCGAAGGTTACATGGAAGGGCAAGATGACAGCAACTGTGGCTTTGGCTGACTCTCAGTCAAAACCACAAGGGGGCAAGAGGGAGAAACACGAGAAAAATTTTGACCGAAGCAGAGGAAAGCCTGGAGACAAATATGCAAGAAAGCCAGTCCCGGAGGCTATCACATGTAGTGAGAAAGTATTCAGGGGTTTGTATGAACAATGGGTTGAACATGGAGTGGTGAAACCCCCAAGGCCTAGATTTGCAGTGACAGAAGAAATAAAGAGAAGACCAGACTTCTGTGTATTCCACCAATACGCGGGACACTCAACGATGGATTGTTATAGCCTGCGGAGAATATTCCACGAGAAGCTGGCAAATGGGGAGATTGAACTTGGAAAGGAAAGTAGTGTTCATGACAAGCCGCTGGCAAACCACAAAGGGAAGGAAACGTGCAACACTGTTTTTCACAGCACAAGCCCAGAAGTGGAGATGATGATGGAAGAAAAGGAGGAGTGTGATCCAGGCCTGCAGGTGATGGCATTGATGAATGGAGCCAAGTTCAGAAATTTTTTCGATCAAATAGGATTGGCCAAGGAAGCAAGGATTGAGGTAACCAGGGCAATTATCAAAGCTGCTGAGACGCAGGAGACTTGTATGGCCATGAGTAAAGGATTTGTGAAGACGATGGAGGAAGAAGAAAATAAGATATCTTTCTCTAAAGCTGATAGAGAGATAAGATACCCGCACAACATGCCGTTGTATGTGACAGCAGTAATCAATGGCATCGAGGTGCGGAGGGCATTCATTGATAATGGAGCATCTGTAAATATCATGCCCTACACCGTGTTCAAACGGTTAGGCCTGCCGGAGAAGAAGATTGTGAAGGAACAAACGAATATTACGGGATTCGCCAACCAAAGCACAAGAACCCTGGGACACATTAAGGTGGACATGCAAGTTGGGAAGATTCGAGGGCCTGTAATGTTCCATGTTGCCGAGGTGGATGCATCATATCATGTCTTGCTAGGAAGGGCTTGGAAAAATGACTACGGGGTAGTACCCTCGGTCTTTCATCAGTGCCTTAAAGCTATTTGGAAAGGGAGAGAAGTAAAGGTACCAGCAACTAGGAATCCTTTTGGACCAGAGGAGGCACACATCACTGATGCAACTTTCTTTGATGATGTCGCTGAAGAGGGAGAGAACCAAATTGCAAGGCCTAATTCTCTAAGACTAGCAAGCTGGGAAGAAGTGCAGGAAGATAAGTTTGTGCCTGCAGAAAAAGAAAAGAAGAAGACCTCGGAACGCGGAGAATTTTCTAAAAACAAGAAGCCAGTGGTAGTAGACTTAGAGAAAGAAGGAAGAGAAGAAAAGAAAAGGCCAGCAGACCCTGAAGATGCCAGAAATATAATAAATGCCAAGCGGATAGCACGATCTGAGGATGGCCAGAGGACAAAATGGGAGAGGGTTGTTAAACCCGATGGAAAGGTAGTGTTTCGATTGTGACGGTGCAAGGGGGAAGAGCCCAAGGAAGCGAGTGAACCCAAGGGCTCAGGAGGTGTCCCCCACTCCAGCAATAATGAAGAAAGAGGATTTGTGCAACAGAAGGTAGAACCAGCTCCAGAATGCTTCGAGGATAGGCCAAAACCTCAACAAAATGAATTAGAGGAAGTTGATTTGGCAATAGAGGGAGGAGCGCCAAGACCGACTTATGTCAACAAGGAGCTGGATGTTAACTAGAAGGAGGAGCTTGTACAATTATTGCGAGAGTATAGGGATGTCTATGCTTGGAATTACGACGAGATGCCCGGAATTGACAAGGATCTTGTGGAACACAATCTAAATATAAGCCCGGGAATGAGGACAGTGAAGCAATCACCTCGCAACTATGCACCCGAAGTCGAAACTCAAATAAAGGAAGAGATCAAGAAGTTGCTAGAAGTAGGTTTCATCAAGCCAATTCAACATCCAATATGGCTATCCAGTATTGTACCGGTAAAGAAATCAAATGGACAACTACGAATATGCGTGGATTTCAGAGACTTGAATAAGGCATGCCCAAAAGACATGTATCCATTACCTAATATAGACACTTTGGTAGATGCAACGGCTAATCATGAGATGATGTCATTCATGGATGGGTTTGTGGGTTACAATCAGATAAAGATGTTCGTAGAAGATGCAGAGTTGACAGCCTTTCGTACCCCGTTTGGAAATTTCTACTATGTAGTAATGCCATTCGGGTTGAAGAATGCGGGGGTAACTTATCAAAGGGCAATGCACGTTATATTTCATGACATGATTCATGATATAGTGGAGGACTATGTGGACGACATAGTAGTGAAATCCAAGAAGGCAACAACTCATATGGAGGACCTGAGGAAAGTGTTCGAGTGGTGCCGAAGGTATAAGTTGAGGATGAATTCGAAAAAGTGCGCCTTTGGGATGATGGCTAGGAAATTCTTGGGTTTCTTGGTGCACAACAGAGGTTTAGAGGTGGACCCAAGCAAGGCAAAAGCAATTACAGAGATGCCCCCACCAAAAATACAAAAGCAGTTGAAAAACTTTCTAGGGAAAGTATCATACATGAGAAGATTCATGCCATCATTAGCCGAAGTCACAGAACCTTTCGGAAAATTGCTAAAAGGAATGGCACAATGGGACTGGGGGCAAGACGAACAACAGGCTTTTGAGAAAGTGAAAAGAATTTTGGCTTCAACGTAAACGATGGTAGTACCGCAAAGAGGAATGCCGTTGCAGTTGTACATCACATCTACCTAAGAAGTCTATAGGTGGATTGATCACGCAGGAGGTGGATGGAGAAGAAAAACCTGTGTATTACATTAGTCGGATAGTTAGAGGATCGGAAACCAGGTATTCACAGGTGGAGAGGCATTGGCTAGCATTGGTGTTCATTGCGCGGAAAATGCGGCATTATTTTTTAGCACATGAAGTAAAGCTTGCAACAAAAACTGATCCAATCCGATACCTATTAACCAAGCCAGCATTAGTAGGAAGACCTGCTAGATGGATGATGATTCTTTCAGAATATGACATCAAGTGTGTAACACCGAAGGCGATCCGATGTCAAGCCTTGGCAGACCTACTGGCTCAATTTCCAAATGGAGAATATGAAACCCCTTCTGAGGATCTTCCGGGTGGAGAAGTAGAATCAATCAAGTTGATGGATGAAGACCCAGAATGGTGGAGTTTGGCTTTTGATGGATCATCTGCAGAAGGTAAAGGCGGAGCAGGAGTGGTATTGACCACTAAAGAAGGAAATGAAGTGGCCTTGTCATACAAATTGGATTTTCCTTGCACAAACAATGAAGCAGAATATGAGGCGTTCATACTAGGATTGTTGGCGGCTCAAGAATTGGGAGCCAAATATCTTAAAGTAAAGGGAGATTCAAACCTCATAGTACAACAGATAAGAGGCCAATTCGGAGTGAAGGAACCTATCTTGGCGCCATATCGAACTGTAGCACAAAAGGTGATGGAGGCTTTCAAAAAGGTGGTGATTGAATATGTGCCAAGAGGACAGAATAAACAACCTGATACACTAGCAACAGTAGCGTCTCGAGTTTACGTCCAAGGAGAGGATTTGGATGTAAAGGTAATGAAGAGAACCCTCCCAACCACGGTGCTAAACTTGTTCCCCAAAGACATGATAGATGATTGGCGACATGACATCTCTGATCAATTGCAAACAAAGGAGGGAACAATACCTATCGGGAAGTTACAGAAGTACAACATCATCAAAGGTGTCTTGTATCATAAAGAAGCAAACGGCGTATTGACACGATGCTTGGGGAGGCAGGAAGAAAATAGAGTCTTGCATCAGGTGTATGACGAGAATTGCGGATTGGCAGACATAGGCTTGTATCGTAGGCTGTAGCGTCAAGGGTATTATTGGCCTGAAATGAAGAAGGAAGTAGATGCCTTACAACGCCAATGTGTTTCATGCCAAGAATACCCTAGGGAGGATGAATGCGCCTTCATTGAAGATATAGTGGATTGACGAATCCCTTATGTGGATTTCTTGCAAAGCGGGACTCTTCCGACCGAAAAGAAGGACGCAATTATAATCAAGAGGAAGTCACAACGTTTCTTCTTGCAGAATGGAGAATTGTTTAGAAGGGGATTCAATGGCAAGCCCCTAGGTGTCTGGAACTAGGTGAAGCCAAAGATTTAGTTTACCAAATGCACAAGGATGAACACCAAGGGGGAGCCAAGTTGTACAAACAACTTATCGATCATGGTTACTACTGGCCAAAGATGGAGGGAGATTGTCTAGAATTTGTTAAAAAGTGCCACATTTGTCAAATACATTGAAACTTGATCCATGCTCCCACCGTGAATTTGCGAACCTTGGCAACACCATGGCCCTTTCATACATGGGGAATGGATCTTATAGGTCCTGTTCACCCTAATTCCAAGGGTAACATATGGATTTTAACTGCCACCGAGATGTACACAAAGTGGGTAGAGGCAATACCCTTGAAGAAGGCCACGGGACCGGCAGTGGCCAATTTTATCAAGGAACACATCATTTGCCGTTTCGGAATCCTGAAGATAATTTTGTCGGATAATGGAACTCCCTTCATCAATAGGAACGTCAAAAATCTGATGGAAAGATACAGGGTGAAACATTACAAGTCATCACCATATTACCCGAAAGGCAACGGACAAGCAGAGGCTACAAACAAAACCTTGATAAAATTTTTATCAAAAACCCTAGACGATTATCCGAAGACATGGGCAGAACAATTAACAATAGCGTTATGGGCATATCGAATTTCAAAAAGGAAGCCTACAGGCGAGACACCATATGCTTTGGTTTATGGTGAAGAAGCTGTTTTGCCCGCTGAAATAGAAATACCTTCGGCTCGAATGAGACTTCGAAGCTTGGTCTAGGAAGAAAACCGACCAGCAGCCCTGGAGGCCTTAGTTGACTTTTGAGATAAGGCTAAAGAAAAGCTTGAACGGTACCATGAAAGACTGCGATGACAATACAATATCGCAGTAGTACCACGACAAATTCTGGTGGGGGACCTGGTACTCAAAACGGCAACTCAAGTCATGAGGGGGACCCCAACCACCAAATTTTACCCCAAATGGGAAGGCCCATATAGGGTACGAGAGATCTCTAAAAGCGGGTATTGCAAGATATCTCGTGTGGGATCAGATGCTGTCTCAGGCCCATTAAACTTGAAGTGGGTAAAGAAATATTACACATGAGAAGAGCATCACAAAAAGTTATACTTTCAACTTCAAAAGTAATCGAGGCACCTGACTAAGTATAGCCCTTGGAAGTTACACTTTCAAACTTCAAAAGTGATCGAGGAACCTGATTAACAGCCCTCGATAGTTACACTTTCAACTTCAAAAGTGACTGAGGCACCTGAGTTTAAGCCCTCAACCCCGAAAGTTACACTTTATCTTTAAAAGTGACAAACGTTATGCTTTATTCGACAAAAGCAAGAAAGTTACACTTTACCTCTAAAAGTGGCAATCGTTATGCTTTCTTCGACAAAAGCAAGATTTACTAATGAAACGTTATGCTTTTCAGTTAAAAGCAATTTTATTATTAATAAATTTACAAACTTTCACTTATACTTGAATGTTGTTTTTAAATTTCTTAAGAAAAAAGAGTATAAAGTCAAGTTTTGGTTTGTGAAAACTATATATACATGTTTTTGATAAAATTCATATTTACTTGTGGTTGTCTTGAATAACTTGAGATTCAATGATAATTATTGAATTTTAAGGAATCATTCAAATTAACAGCAATTAACAAGGTTAAAGAAACTACACTTTGATAAATGAATGAGTTTTTTTTTTAAAAAAAGAAAAAAAAAACTACTACAACAGGTTATGATCTAAAGGCCAAGACATATCAAACTGAAGAGGAGGCATAGCTAAAGCTTCCAAGTCAGCAATGGCCACATCTCGAACCTTAAGATTTGCAGCTTTCAGCTCCCTAACTTGTTGGGTAGTTGCTTCTAAGTCCCGTCGCTGGCACTCCACATCCTGAAATTTAGCATTTAGATCCCGAAGCTGGTCCTACTAAATCTTGAGACTGGATCTTCAGTTTGTTTGCGGCTTCGTCAAGCTCAGAAAGCTGCACTGAAAAGGAATTATCTTCACACTTACGTACAGTAACCTCCGAACGTAGTGAAACACGATTAAAACTTGATTTGAGAAGATCCAGCCTAGCACGAAAAGGAGACATGTCAACACCCACAGCTTCAAGGTCGTCCACATCATCACTAAACTTCTTCAAGTCCTCAACTCGCAAGGAATATAAAGACAGAGTGTGCAACCTAAGAACAAGGCTTGCAAGCTGATCTAGGAAGAAGGTTTTGGTGGAAGCTGTCTTAATAATCAACCGGTCAAGTATCTGCGGGAACCGAGCTAGGAGGCACTCCAGACTTTCCTGACTAGAAGATGATATCTGAAAACCCCTCCACAGAATAAGATCCCCACTAGGATTGAAGGAAGCTCTGGCAGAAGCCACTTTAGACGCCGCCATAGAATTTGACAAGACAAGAAATGGAGAAGCAGAAAGTTGTTGTATGGCTGATGGTTCCTCGAAGCCTTGGCCACCTGGAGGATAACCAAGGTCACTATAAGGCGAGTGGGCAACATCCGGATGGAGAGCATCAAACAAAGCAAGGGCCTCAACAGGCAAAGGCAAATCTTTCATCTTCTCACTCTGAAAACAAAAAATGTCAAAGCATAATGGAAAAAGAAAGGAAATTCAAGATGAATTATATGTTGACTAAAGAAAGATACTCACAATATAGCCAATGGAAAAGGAGTCAGGAGATGCCACAGAAACAGGGAATGTTATTTAACCCACCCAAAGTACTATCAATAATGCCCTCCTGAGCAATCACTAACTCGACAGACTTCTTCTGGGGAGGATGGACATCAACAATAGTCGCAGAAGGATTCCCCCTCGAGGAGGTAGGAGCCTCATCAGTATCTTTAGGCCCATCATGTGGAGAAGTTATAGGAAGGATTGAGGAAATCGGTGTACCACCCACAGCAGGACTTGGGCTTACATCGGATAAAGTGTCTTTAGCATCAAGGCTAACACAATCATTATGCGAAAAAGACGACTCGACACCAATAAGGATAGGTTGAGGAGGCTCAGCGATTGGTAGAAACCGCTGCAGCTACCTCATTTGTAGCACCAAAAATAAATCTAAGAGGAACATCATCATCCTCTTCATTGACCTCTGCAATCTGAAAATCAAGAAAAAAAAATATACATAAGGAAACATGAAAGCAACTATACGAGGGATAAAAAATGGAAATGTCACAAAAGATTTACCAAATTTCTACATTGATTCTTGACCGGATCCTCGGCTGCCAGCATACTAGAACCAGCATCATCAAGAGGACGTTTCGATGATGGCTTTAAGTGAAGCCTAATAACGGGACGACTAACTGGAACCACGATAGAAGTAATAGGAGGATCCACCTCAGAATCAGTAGTGGTAGATGCTTTCGTTTTAGAACGAGTGATTCTCATTTCCTTGGCACCAGAGGATCCTTGGGGAGGAACTGAAGGAGGTATCTGTGATAGAAATATATGAGACGAAGCCCGTGGTGGAAGACTCCTGGAGGTAGTAGGGGCATGTGATGGAAGAATAGTTGGGTCACTTCGAGGATGAATGTCTACTGACCGAGGATGAGAAGACTTATGCATCAAAGCTTCACGCTCAATGAGCCGACTACTGGTTGACCAACGTTCTGAACGGACATTGGTCTTAGGAGAACATAGCAACCTGGCCCATTGGAGACGTTCGGGAATAGAAACTGGTAGAGAACAAAACGAAGTATCATCCTCCCATCTTTTAAGATTGACTTGCCAATAATTACGCTCGCTGGTAGTATATCGCCCAATCCGAGAAACATTCGGTATGACAAAAGGAAGGGATTTATGAGGAGCATTCGGAGGCCTTGGAAATGCCCACATAAAAGAGGGAGAGGAAGAGACAAAGTTGAGAAGGGCAGTCTCATAAGTCTCCTGACAAGTGTGGCCAAAGGGACGCTCCTGGTCAAATCCAAACTGCCTTATGACCCTGTGAGGAGAATAAAGCACAGTGCCAAAACCATTATCTTCGATGAAATAAGGAAGTTTCGCAGCCCGAAGGAAGACGAACCAAGACAACGAAGAACCACTCAATTCTTTGATATCTGAGTAGGAGCGAAAGTGATGCCTATAGAAGTGGGGCAGATGACCGCCACTTTCTGAAACAATAGTGTATGGACAAGCTGTAAAGCATGAAGAATCATCGATAAAATGCCGTAAATCTGAACTAGATCGATGATCAATCCAGCGAGCTGTACGAGGGACAATGTTGCGCAATGAAGAAGGATCTGAATACTGATTTTTCTTCTTAGAAAGATGTGTAGGAGTAGAATACCTCAAAAAGTGCTCGAAGAGAAAGATCTGAAGAAAGGAGCAGGGAACGAAGAAATTTACATCATACCTGAGTAAAGGAATAAAAAGATTGATAAGAAAAAAATACGGTGTGAAAGACAGTTAATAAAAAATACAAAAATGAGTACCTCCCAACAGATTCTTTCATAGCGAGAATGGTTTCGTCCAAACGACGATACAATGTTCCTAAGAAGAGAGGATTAAGAGGAACATTTAGACCTCGAGATAACATAGAAGCTAAACCAAACATGCGAGTTGAAGGACCATCTACAGGAGACCCAGGAAAAATAAAGCGAGACAACCACATAGTCAAATAAGCAGCTAGGGGAAAAGGGCAAGGCTCCTCATGGAGAGCGATGACAGACTTGTTATAGTCAGAACTATTTCTGTGACTGGGCCAGTAATCCCTGAAGAAGTAGCGCACCCAAGATAACTAGGAATTCTTTTCCCGGTTAGAGGTCTCAAAGGTTGGAAGGAGCGTGTCACCCTGAAATCGCGAGATATAATTAGGAGCCTGCTTGAAAGCTTCTGTCAAATAAGTAACACACTCAACATCTCTAGGAGACAAGCTAGATAGGCTACACGAAGTCGAGGCAACAACAGGAAGGCTACAAGATATAATCCAGAATGAGTTCATAATCTTAAAAAAAAAGAGAGAGAATGAACGAAATAGAAAAAAAAAGGATTACTGGTAAATGACATAAACGTCCTCTAGAGTCGGGGTAAACTCTCCCCAAGCAGTGACAAATGTACATGTGGAAGAACACCAGCGCAAAATCAAGACGGTAAGAGCGTCATGGTCTTGTTGGATACGAAGATCCTTGCATAGCTGAATGCAACGTAGAATGTCGGCCCTCTTCAGTATATCCACATAATCAGAATTTGCGAGAACCTCGTTGGTCCAATGTTGCCACCCCTGAAGACGATTGGATGAGTCAGATACGAAATGAATGGGACTGTAGGGGTACTCCTGTTTTTCTATACACATACGGGGAATGTGAGTAGAACAGGGAAAGCTGTCTAAGCTTGCGCAAGTCGTAGCATATAGAAATAAACCTGCTTTCTTAGGAGGAGGAAAGGCTGTACGATCATAATTCTTTACTTTCTCCCAGAAAATGTCAGAAGACCCATAAAAGGGAGCCTTTTCCCAGTCGCTGATGAAAGGAACTTCCTTAGTAGTTTTCGGGTCTGTGGAATGTTCATTGGAATTGGCCTGCAACAAGAAAATATAACACGAGAATTCTAAAAACAAGGAAAGAAAGTGAATGATCATTTGATATTAAGTGCTTACCATAACAAAAGAGAAGATATAAAACTTAAATAAGAAGACTGGATTCGGGAAAGAAAGATCACGGACCCCTGAAAGAAGAAAAAGAGCACAAGCATTAGGAGTCATTCGAATAAAAATAGGGTAAATGAGGAATGGGAAAATGTGCAAGAGGAGGCCATTAGGTCAGTTTCCCCTAAGGGTTGGACCGTAGGGTTTAGCCACCTAAGGAGCTCTCCCCTCTTACAATTAACTTCTCCTTACTCGTTGAATCAACAGATTGGAATAAATGCTACTTCTCCAGAATATCCGAACCAAGATCCTTGTTAAGGTGAAATGGCTCGGAATGGATGCTTCCTTGCTATGGTGTTATTTCTTTCTTTGAGAATATCCGAGCCAAGATCCCTGTTAAGGTGAAATGGCTAGATGCCACCTCCTTGCGGTGTTCCTTTCCCTTTGAGACTATCCGAGCCAAGATCCTTGTTAAGGTGAAATGGCTCAGAATAGATGCTTCCTTGCTATGGTGTTATTTCTTTCTTTGAAAATTTCCGAGCCAAGATCCCTGTTAAGGTGAAATGGCTCGAAATAGATGCCTCCTCCTTGCGGTGTTGCTTTCCCTTTGAGAATATCCGAGCCAAGATCTTTGATAAGGTGAAATGACCCGGAATAATTTCTTCCTCGTTGCAGTGTTGCCTCTTTTCTTTGAGAATATTCGAGCCAAGATCCTTGTTAAGGTGAAATGGCCCGGAATAGATGATTCCTCGTTGCGGTGTTGCCTCTTTTCTTTGAGAATATCCGAGCCAAGATCCTTGTTAAGGTGAGATGGCCCGGACTAGATGCTTCCTCATTGCGGTATTATTTTTTTTATATATACTACCTGAAAAGAAAAGAAATAGAAGAAGTAATCACGAAGCATCAACTAAACGAGGTCTTCATGGACCATCCAACTGTAAACAATTGAATTTCCAAATCAGACTATCACCAACATGACATTCAAATATCCAGGACTTGCATGATCAAGCTCCGCACATTGTTCATAAATTTGAAACAGGACTCAAAGACTCGAAGAAATTTGCACGATCGCCACTCCGAAGGTGTGACTCACATGCAGGGGGGCAAATGTGAGTCCATGTACAAATTAGGATTCACACATACGACCGAAAGAATTGAATGACAAACAGAAAAGGCCGGAAATAAAGAAGCAAGACTTGAGAGAATCTTCCACGTGTCCCGAGGCAGAAGACACGTGGAGGCGACTCATTTTTGGGAATTGATTGAGGGATTGGATTGGTGGCTAGAAGGGCGGGATGATTTGGGCATTACTTTGATGACTAAGGGTAAAATTGAAATTTTCCTGAGGACATGTGCCTAGCACATAACCACTCTCCAAAAAATTCTATAAATACCCCTTCCACTCCATTGGGAAAGGGGGCTCTCTTCAGACACAGGACTTGGACTCTTGGAAGATCAAAGGACCTGAGCATTCTCTCTCAACACTCAAGAAGACTCTTGGAATCCCAATAACCCTAAAAAGGTTTCCGGATTCTAGGAGTGGAAGGACTCAAGAAGAAGGCTCTTGGAATCCCTGTTACCCTAACACGGTTCCCGAATTCTAGGAGTTCTGCCATGTGTCGTTGGAATAATCGCCCACCTGTTCTTCTCCCCTCTTCAATCAATCAACCAATTCCGTATTCTTCGTGGATTTCTCTCCTCCTCATCCAACACGAAACCCTAACCCTAGCAAGGTACGATTTCCTTGCCTCCGAATGTATGCAGGGTAGGGAGGAGTAAAGTTCAACTCCGAGGGTCGAGATGTCTGTCTGCGAAGTTGATTGATCACGTCAATCATATCATCCTTCGTCACATACGGGCTTGTAGCGTGAACTCTCTAGGGTAGTTGTGATATACTGCTGCATCGGCGGTGTGTATGGTAGAGAAACTGGTTGATGAACACTTGCATCATGAACAGCTGACACTGGTGGAAGTTGCTGGCTCATTCGCTGGACATTGCTTGGAATGATTGGCATTTGCACCTGTGAAAATGATGGAATAGTAGCTGAGATGATGTTTGCCTGAGGTTGGCTTACTTCCATCCTAGGTTGTGGCACGTCACCACTGTTCTGGGCTTCTAAGTTGATTATTAGAACCGATTGACTTTCCGTTATTGGAGGTACAATCTGGTTCTCTTTGTTGTTGCTACCATTATTGTTGTCTTCCACACCTGCTTGTTCCCCATGCGAACTTCCTGGGAACATGGCCTTGAAAGTGGGAATTTGCATCAACTTCTGGCAGAAATTCCCCATTTCTTCTTGCTTCCTCTGCATTTCTAGCATCATGGCCATCATCATTCCTTGCCCTTCTCGTGTTTCCTTCAATGCCTTGAGCATTTCCAGTTGCACAACATTCGTCAGGTCTCCACATGCATCCTCGCCTTGCCTTCCTGCGCTTGTGTGTTGTTGATTGGCCATATGTGGTGATGTTGAACTTCCTTCTGAAGCGTCTTCAATAAGTGGTTGGTCAAAATCCAGGTTTGCGCTTTGGAAAGCTTGAGTGGCTTGCCTTGGAACTGGATCTGGTGAGGTAATGCTGTTTGTTGGTGAAGCAGCTCTTCCTGTAGTTCTCCCACTTCGAGTTGTGGGCATACCCTTCACGAATTCTACACCTCCCCAGCAGAGTCGCCAAATAAATGTGGGCAAGGAAATCGTACCTTGCTAGGGTTAGGGTTTCGTGTTGGCTGAGGAGGAGAGAAATCCACGAAGAATACGGAATTGATTGATTGATTGAAGAGGGGAGAAGAATAGGTGGGCGATTATTCCAACGACACGTGGCAGAACTCCTAGAATCCGGGAACCGTGTTAGGGTAACAGGGATTCCAAAAGCCTTCTTCTTGAGTCCTTCCACTCTTAGAATTCGAAAACCTTGTTAGGGTTATTGGGATTCCAAGAGTCTTCTTGAGTGTTGAGAGAGAATGCTCAGGTCCTTTGATCTTCCAAGAGTCCAAGTCTTGTGTCTGAAGAGAGCCCCCTTTCCCAATGGAGTGGAAGGGGTATTTATAGAATCTTTTAGAGAGTGGTCATGTGCTAGGCACATGTCCTCGGGAAAATTCCAAATTTACCCTTAGTCATCAGA
Organism: Panax japonicus; assembly: GCA_020205505.1. Lineage (NCBI taxonomy): Eukaryota > Viridiplantae > Streptophyta > Magnoliopsida > Apiales > Araliaceae > Panax > Panax japonicus. Next base: position 41,919,168 of record CM035095.1, on the reverse strand, counting down.
GTAATGCCCAAATCATCCTGCCCTTCTAGCCACTAATCCAATCCCTCAATCAATTCCCAAAAATGAGTCGCCTCCACGTGTCTTCTGCCTCAGGACACGTGGAAGATTCTCTCAAGTCTTGCTTCTTTATTTTCGGCCTTTTCTGTTTGTCATTCAATTCTTTAGGTCGTATGTGTGAACCCTAATTTGTACATGGACTCACAGAAAATAAGAAGATGGATAAAATGATAAAACTATTCATAATAATATATTGTTAATTATTTTCAATATAAGTGAGAGAGTGACTTTCTAACTTTTTAATTCAAAATATTTTTAACACATAACTAATTATACTTATTAAATATGGAGAAAAAATTAGGATAAGAAAAGTATGAGATATTTAATACTATGTGTATAGTAAGAAAAAATGTGTAACAGTTTGGTTATTAAAGATAAGTGGACATTTAATATGAGACCGCCTAAAATAGTAATAAAGACTTGTCATGAGACGGAGGGAGTAACAATGTTTAAAAATAATTTATATTCTTAAATATAACTTTTATGTGACACCCCAAAAATAGGTATACATCATCCATTCTGAGTTGTCAATACATGGTTCAGAAATAACTACAACTTTATTATTACAACATGTAAACTATGAGTTTAAATATAAATATTGCCATCTAGACAATATCCACATACAAATAAATTCCCATCATAATTATTGATACATTATTTTATAAAAATGGTGAGGACTACTAAACAACTCTCCCTAGAACCTTCATTCCGTACCCCGACTCGTACTCGTTATATTCTCGCCTCCTGAGAAGAAAAATGGAACAAAAAGGAAAAATGGTGAGCTCAACTAGCCCAGTAAAGGATATTATGACTAAGATAATATACAACAAATTATCGTTAGTCTTTAACAGGGAAAAAAATCTAATAGAATACAATAGACAACAAGTTTTAAATCAATATTCGCAGCGGAAAATATTAATTCATAGAAGAGTTACGTAGAGGATGAAATCTACTAATGTCTATGAATTTAATAGTCCATCAACAGTATTTTTATCCCTGTAACATCAATTAATGCACATCTTGAATCATATATTCATCCTTGCACTACAGGCCAAGGATATTCATATGTTGGTCATGTTCATCTAAACACCTATTCATCTTTGCACTACGGGCCAAAGATATTCATCAGAAATCATTCATCTTTGCACTATAGGCCAAAGATATTCAATAGTATCATCATTTAAGACTGAGAATGATGAAAAATATTTTTAAAGAAACGAATCCAGTGAAACAAAATGACAAGGATTAAGGATTCGTACTTTGTTTTATTCATGTCAAAAAATACCTCAAAAATAACCATAGTGGTGTAAAATTCAAGAATCATCAAAACATGGATACAATCAAAGCTAGTATCCACAATAGATATTTTAGACGAAAAGGGAAAATTTTTATTTTTCGATGAATAGTGCCGTATTTGTGAATAATATCGTATACGTGAATAATGCTGTATACATGAATAGTAACTCCGACACAAAAAGTTCTAAATTTGATTAAAAGTTTAGATCAATATTTCGGCATAATGATATTAGAAGAAATAATATCATTTTAAAAAAAATAATATCCCTTACCTCGAAAGACAGTATTCCTAGTTAAAACACTGGATATAGGCTATGACTTGAACTTGCACCGTATAGCAATACTCAAAGTATACTCAAAATACTCACAAGAATACGCTCGATAATATAGAGAGAGAAAACTTCAGTTTCTGGTGTGATTTTCAATTCTAACCTAAGCACCCTATTTATAGGAAAATGCTTAGAACACCAAAGCAGAAAATTTAATAAATTAATAATATATATATATTTTTCCAATGCACGCATAACTTGCCCCAAACATCAGCCAACTCTTTAGCCCACATCCCAAGACCAACAAAAAAACATTTTCTTAATTTAACATATTTTAAACTTCCAAAAATCAATTATTTCGGAGTTTCAGAACTTCAATAATTCATAATAAATAGCCCTTATGTCAAAAAAATCGAATCTCGCAAGTTTAAATAGGAAATTCAATTCTTTACAACTTTATAGAAGAAAGTGTTTCAAAATTCCAAACATAAATTGACCAAAATCCATAAACGAGCGATTTTACAGGCTATAATCAAATTTCAGTCAAGAAATGGGGTCCACCGACATGTTTAACATGCTTTAAATATTTTTGGTAACAAAAATACTCCTCCTCCACATATACTTATATATCCCACATTCATCGTAAAAATATCATCATTATTATATTATTAAAATATAATAATATATTTAAATGAATTATTTTATCATAAAAAGATAAAATATTAATTTTCAATAATTGTCACATTAAAAATTTTCTCCATCTATATCCACATAAAATCAATATTTTCCTCATCATATAAATCAATAATTTAATTATTCATAAATAATATTACAGAATCACAATACTGACAACCAGGCCGTTCCCAGGATAGAGGGGGCTTTCTAATAAGAATTTCTCCTTACTGGCGCGCAATTAGGTGACAAAACCTCTCCTTAGACAGAACTTTCTAGACATTGCCAATAATGTTATCTAATAATAATATTCAGATAATATGAATTATTGTTTCGATAATGAAAAATACTGTGTAATAACAATTATTGAAACAACAGCAATATAAATATCAATGCAACAATTATTAAATAAAATAAAATACTGAACAGTAATTACTGTAACCATTATTGAGTAGTGCATTCTTACGTAAGAATCAATAATTGTTGCAATACCGTGTGCTACTGTGCAACAACGCGTATTACTGTGTTTTAACCACCGGGTATTCCAATAGTGTAAACGGTAACAACTACGTCGTTATTTTTAAACAACTTATATTTGTCGTTTTCTTCCTCCAATCGCTTTCCATTATGGGGCCCACACATGGTTGCGTTGTCGTACGAATATTCCCCGACAGTACGAATATTCCACGACCAAATGAATATTCCCCGACAACAATGAATATTTTATAACCACTTGCTTATTTTGAAATATTTGCGTATTTTACCCATAACTATCCACATTAATCACATCAACCCTTACTATTTCAAAATAATAATTAGAGGAAATTAAATTTCATTTATTAATTATTTGGGGTCTTACAACCTCCCCTCCTCATGAAATTTCATCCTCGAAATTGACATACGTATCTGGTGTTTCGAAAAGGTGAGGATACCTCGCACTCATTTCCGTTTCCAACTCCCAGGTCATTTCCTCTATAGCATGGTTTCTCCACAAAACTTTAACTTGTGGTATTACCTTCGTGCATAGGACATGCTCCTTCCTATCTAAGATCTTGACAGGTACCTCCTAATACGTTAAATCTTCTGCTATCTCGTCCGGTTCTAACTCAATGATGTGGTTTGGGTCTTTTACATATTTACGAAGCACAGATATATGAAAAACATTATGAACACGAGACATACTTGGAGGTAACGCGAGTCTATAGGCTACATTTCCTACTCGGTCAAGAATTTGAAATGGACCAATAAATCGTGGATTGAGCTTTCCTCTCTTCCCGAATCTTGTAACTCCCTTCCATAGGGCAACACGCAACAATACATGATCCCCTATACTAAATTCCACGTCCTTTCGATGAAGATCCGCATAACTCTTTTGTCGATCCTGTGCCATTTGTATACGTTGTCTAATCATTTGGATCTTTTCGGTAGTCATACGTACTAACTCGGGTCCCAACAATGTTGCTTCACCCACCTCATCCCAACATATTGGAGAGCGACACTTTCGTCCATATAATTCTTCAAATGGAGCCACACCTATACTTGCCTGGTAACGGTTATTGTAGGAGAATTCAACCAATGGTAAATACTTATCCCAACTGCCCTTGAAGTCTAGGACACAGAGTCTTAATAAATCTTCAAGAGTTTGAATAGTCCTCTCTGATTGTCCGTCCGTTTGAGGATGGTATGCCGAACTGAATCGTAAATCCGTACCTATAGCTTTTTGCAAGCTAACCCAAAATCTTGAAGTGAATCTTGGGTCACGATCCGAAACTATAGATACTGGCATGCCATTCAACCTCACAATCTTATTTACATACATTTGAGCAATACGTTCAAGGGAATAAGTCTCTCGTATCGGCAAGAAATGTGCAGACTTGGTTAATCTATCAACAATAACCCAAATATCATTGATGCCTTGAGAAACCGTAAGAATACCCGTAATGAAATCCATAGTAATATGTTCCCACTTCCATTTCGGAATCTCAAGTGGTTGCAATGGACCCTTTGGCACTTGATGCTCTGCCTTTACACGTTGACAAGTTAAACATGTCGAGATAAACTTTGCAATCTCTCTCTTCATATTGTTCCACCAAAATGTATGTCGAAGATCACGATACATTTTGGTACTTCCAGGATGGATTGCAAATGTTGTATTGTGTGCCTCCATCACGATCTTATACTTTAAATCAGAGTCGTTAGGAACACAAAGTTTGGAGTGGACTCGAAGTATTCCTTCTTCATCAATTCTCGCCTCTGGAATAGCACCTTCTTGTACTTTCTTCTTCATACACATCAGCTCTGGGTCGGTGGCTTGAGCAACCTTAACCTTTTCTATTAAAGTTGGCTCTATGCGTATATTTGACATCATCGTAATCGTTCCTGCATATGATCTTCTACTCAACACGTCAGCTACCACATTCTCTTTTCCAGGATGGTATTGAATAGTGTGGTCGTAATCTTTCAACAGCTCAAGCCAACGTCGTTGCCGCATGTTGAGTTCCTTTTGCGTGAAGAAATATTTAAGGCCACTTTCTCCCCATATAGATAGTTACTCCAGATCTTTAGCGCGAAAACGACTGCTTCCAACTCTAGATCATGAGTAGGATAATTCCTCTCATATTCTTTAAGTTGTCGCGAGGCATAGGCTATGACTTTCCCATGTTGCATGAGAACACATCCTAACCCTTTGCCTGAAGCATCGCTGTAGATAACAAATCCATCCGTACCATATGGTATTATTAGAACAGGTGCCGAAATAAGTCTCCTCTTAAGCTCTTGGAAACTCTTCTCGTATTCTTCGCTCCAAATGAATTTTGTATCCTTCCGAGTTAGATGAGTTAACGGAGTAGCAATTCGAGAAAACCCTTCCACGAATCTCCGATAATAACCAGCTAAGCCCAAAAAGCTACGTACTTCAGTCACCGTCTTCGGTTGCTCCCAACTTTGTATTGCTTCAATCTTCGTCGGGTCAACAGATACTCCATGTTTCGACACCACGTGCCCAAGGAATGCTACTTCTTCAAGCCAGAACTCGCATTTCTTCAACTTGGCATAAAGCTTGTTTTCACGAAGCCTTTGGAGTACCAGCTTCAAATGGTGCTCATGATCTTCACGACTTTTGGAATATATGAGGATGTCATCAATAAAGGCAACAACGAACTGATCCAAATATTCTTTGAATACTCGATTCATCATAGCCATGAAAGCCGCAGGAGCATTAGTCAATCCGAAAGACATGACTAAGAATTTATAATGCCTGTACCGAGTTCTGAAGGCAGTCTTTGGAATATCCTCAGTTCTAATCTTCAGCTAATGATATCCAGAACGAAGATCGATTTTTGAAAAAGAATTGTGCTCCTTGTAATTGGTCAAACAAGTCATCAATACGAGGTAGAGGATACCTATTCTTGATGGTGACATGGTTCAATTCCCGATAGTCAATACAAAGTCGCATACTCCCGTCTTTCTTCTTTACGAATAAAACAGGAGCACCCCAAGGAGATGTACTAGGACGAATGAAACCGATGTCCAAAAATTCTTGTAGTTGGACCTTTAACTCCTGAAGTTCAATAGGAGCCATTCAATATGGGGTTTTTGAAATGGGCTTTGTACCAGGTTCAAGATCAATAAAGAATTCAACTTCATGTTCTGGGGGTAGACCGGGAAGTTCTTCAGGAAATACGTCAGGAAAGTCAATAACAATAGGAATATTATTCAATTTTGACGTGTCTTTATTCAAATCCATAACACGGGCTAAGAAAACTTGACATCCGTTTTTCAATAAACGAATAGTTTTATGATTAGATATGACAGTGATTAATTTTAATGGTTTAGTTGCCTGAATTTGAACAACAGGTTGATTAGGAATATGAAAACTAACAACCTTACGAAAACAATCAATTTTGGCATGATGAGTAGTTAACCAATCAATCCCTAAAATCACATCAAAAGCAAGTATCTTTAAAGAGATAAGGTCAACAGGTAAGATAAGGGTGCCAACTTGGATTAGACAAGATTTATAAACAGTGGATGTGATGAAAGTTTCTCCTAACGGAGTTTCCACAGATAGGTCAAAGTCTAATTTCTCCGGAGTCAAGTTTAAACGTTGAGCACAAGCAGGAGAGATAAATGAATGGGTAACACCAGTATCAAGTAAGGTATAAACTTCACAAGAATTTATAAACAGCTTACCCGTGATCACCTCGTTTGGGTTCCTCGCATTTTGACCAGTCACAACAAACGCTCTTTCAGGAACCGTTGACTTTGACTTTTCTGGGACAGTCTTTTGAGTCATCGTCCCCGCTGAACTAGGTTTCGCTACCGTACAATCTCGAGCGATATTTCCTTCCTTTCCATAATTATAGCATACCTTGAACTGTTGTGGGCAGTTTGGACTGATATGTCCCTCTTTTCCGTATTTGTAGCATATGACCGGTGGTCGTTCTCCTCCCTTAGAACCAGTTGCTGCCGGCACTATCGTCTTCACATGATCGTTGTTAAATCTCCTCTTTTTAAAATCTCCTACTGACTCGCTTCTTCTATTTTCATGGCCATGATTACCACCAGAGTGGTTACCATTTTTGTCCGTCTTTTTCTTTCTCCACTGGTTATTATTGTTTTGCTGACTGCTATCTCCAGTATGATCCTGATTGTGGTACCTCGGTTGACCGTACTCGTTATCTCGCTCCAACAATTGAGCCCTGTTAACAACATCTGAATAGAGAAAAAATTTATGAGAGATGAGATATTGTCGTATGCCGAGTTTCAAACCTGTCACAAACATCCGCGTCATACGTTCCTCATTCTCCACCAAATGAGGTGCAAACCTGGATAACTCTGCAAATTTTGCCTCGTACTGAGACACCGTCATGTTATTTTGTTCTAATCTGATGAACTCCACTTCCTTCATATGAGGAACACTTTCAGGAAAGTATTTGTCATTAAATAGTTTCTGAAACGTCTCCTAAGACATGCTGAATGCGGTTGGATGGGTACGCTTCACAGACTCCCACCAGTAGTCTGCCTCGCCACGGAACATAAAGGTGGCGAATGGAACCTTCTGTTCCTCTGTGCATCCCAAGACATCGAATATCTTGGTAATTTGCTTGACCCATGTCTCAACCATGATCGGATCTGGCTTTCCCTTAAATTCTGGTGGTCCCAACTCTTTGAACTTGTAAGACCCCAGTTTTTATAAATAAAGATGAATTTTCATAATTATTATTTTTGAATATTATGGAATAAATTTGATAAAATATATAGTTGTGGGTAATATTTATAAATTTTGCAAAGTACGCAAGTTGTTATAAAATATTCGTTTGGTCGGGGAATATTCTTTTTGTCGGGGAATATTCGTACGACGACACAATCATTGGTGGACCCCACAACAGAAGTATTGTTGTAGTTAGAAAATGACAAAATTATCTTTCTATAAAATAACGGCGGAGGTGTTACAGTTAAAACTGTTGAACTACTCGGTAGTAAAAGTACAGTAATACGCGTTGTTGCATAGTAGCACACGGTATTGATTATTGATGCTTACGTGAGAAGTCACTCAGCTATACTCAATTATTGCTACAGTAATTGCTGCATCATATCTCTTATATTATTGATTCAATTATTGTCACAGTATCATCTGTATAATATGTTATATTATCTAAACAATAATTGAGACGACAAGTTATAAATGATTAATAATTGTTGAAAGATTAAATATGTGTTGATTAAAATAAAATAAAATGATTTCTGGTAATTTTTATTCAATCCTTGATGTATATAAAGAGTCTATTATTAGACGTTTGTGGTAAGTTTAATTATTTATGGGGGGCCATATGCCATCATCTAAGAGTCTCTTTCATAAATAGTAATTACTTTCGTAAATAGTAATTACCTTCGTAAATAGTAATTACTTTCGTAAATAGTAATTACCTTCGTAAATAGTAATTACCTTCGTAAATAGTAATTACCTTCGTAAATAGTAATTACCTTCGTAAATAGTAATTACCTTCGTCAATAGTAATTACCTTCGTAAATAGTAAATACTTTCGTAAATAGTAATAAATCTTCTATAAATAGAGGCCTAGGGCTTCATTATTTTTCACGAATTCGTTCAAGCTATAGAGAGAGAAAGTATAGAGAGAATAATAGAGAAAGAAGAAGAGTATTCGGTTACTACACTACTGCAGTATTCAATCTCTTAATACTGTAAGGGGTGTTATTCTTTCTTCTTGAAGAGAACTTATGTTATTCCATTCTTTGTTATTCTGTTGGAATAACCTGTAAAAGTGGCATACCCTATACATGACCTGTATACGCGGTGTACCCTATACTTGGTGAAATCCTTATGTTATTCCATTTCTTATTATTCTGTCGGAATAACCTGTATACGCGGTTTACCCTATACTTGGTGACATTCTTCTATTATTCTGTTGGAACATCTTGTCTGTGTGTTTTACACCGGACCTGGTTCCGTCTTTATTATTCTGTTGGAATATCCTGTCTGTGTGTTTTACACCGGACCTGGTTCCGTCTTTATTATTCTGTTGGAATATCCTATCTGTGTGTTTTACACCGGATCTGGTTCCGTCTTTATTATTATTCTGTTGGAATATCCTATCTGTGTGTTTTACACCGGATCTGGTTCCGTCTTTATTATTCTGTTGGAACATCCTGTCGGTGTGAATTTCACCTGACCTGGTTTGCGTTATTTATTATTCTGTTGGAATAACCTGCCTGTGCGGTCTATCGCATACATGGTGATTTCTTTTGTTATTTCATTCTTTATTATACTCAGTTGGTTAAAACTTTAACTTCTATACTCCATGAAATTAGTAGAATATCCTTGATATTTGCGCTTCATCCAGTATCCTTTCATGAAAATATTCTTAAGATCATTCTTGAATTTTACACCACAAAACAGTATCGTGTTGACAATTTGGACGTTAATAATTTCTGGATAAAATAATTCTTGAACTTGTTTTATTGAATGATTATATCATTGTCATCATCCTCATGTTTATATTTTGTTGAAAGTCATCTGTGGCCTGTAGTGCATAGATGGACTTGGTATGATTATGACCAGGGATTATTCGGTGTAATCATGACCGTAATATTACAAGTGATGTAAAAATTAAAAATCCTCATTGGCCCGTAGTGCATTGATGGACAGTTGTTGGCATGATCATGACCACTAATGAATACACAAATATTCTTTTCCGTAGTGCATGAATAATTGTGGTCGTGATACTAAAGAATATCCTTGGCCGTAGTGCGGGGGTGATTCGATGATATGGAATATTTATTAAGCTGAGTCTCAGCCATAACGATGATGAAAAACCTTTTAAATCATAAAAGATAGTAGTTTTTATTTTCCACTTGACTCTTTTAATGGATTGCTGGTTCCGCTGCAGTTAAACTTGATGTTTATTATATTTTATCAGTTTAACACTGTTGAAGGCTAATGATAATTTATTCTGCATTATCTTAGTCATAATGTTTCTTACTGGGCTAGTTGAGCTCACCCTTTCTTTCACTGTTCTCTTCAGGAAATGAGAATATAGCTGGGACGAGTCGGGGAGCGGAGTGATGGACCAGAGAATAGTATTAGTAGTCCTCATTATTCTGTTAAATAGTGTGACAATAATTGTATTGAGGACTCCTTTTGAGTTTGTATGATCTCTAGTAGACAATTATTGTATTCAAACTCACAGTTGTATTTTGTCGTATTATGCACGACAGTGGTATTAGTAAGTTGTATTTGAATTCTGTACCATGTATCTGACGACTCAAGATGGGTGATGTATACCTAATTTTGGGGGCGTCGCAGTTGGTATCAGAGCTTAGGGATATGATCCCTGGCTAAGATGTGAGAATAGTACTAGGAGGGGAGAGACGGGGAATTCCTTCGCTAGTATGACCTACCTAAGTTTATGTGCTATTTTATTGGTCGGTTAGAATATAGGGATAATATGTTACATGTCAATTAACCTTTTGTTTTGTGGCAGTATCTGAAAATGACATCTGAGAATGTTGAGAATGGCAATGGAGCACAGGCGATCGTTGATTCACCACATATCAATAATCAGGATAATGTGCATCAGGAAGGCGAAAATCCTCATGCAAATAACAACACTGACCAAATGACGAATGATCAAATGTTCAGAGGTTTTATGCAATTCATGCAACAGCAGGCGAGAGCAACTCCTGTCCAAAACGTAGATGGAAACACGGGAAACTCTCGGGCGGTCACCGCTAAACAGTTCAAGGAGCTGGGACCACCGGAGTTTAAGGGAGAGCCAAAGCCACTTATGGCGGAAACATGGATAAAGCAGATGACCAAGATATTTGATGTCTTGGGATGCTCTGAGGAGCAAAAGGTTCCCTTTGCCACCTTTATGTTGCGCGGAGAGGCAGATTATTGGTGGGAATCGATAAAACGTACTCAACCTGCTGTACTGAAGATATCTTGGGAGAAGTTCCAGGAGCTGTTCAATGACAAACACTTTTCCGAAAGTATTCACCACATGAAGGAGGTGGAGTTTATTAAGTTGGAACAAAATAATATGACCGTGTCGCAATACGAGGCAAAATTTGCAGAATTATCACGGTTTGCATCCCACTTGGTGGATAATGAAGAGAGAATGGCGCGAATATTTTTAAGAGGTTTGAAGCCGGAGATACGTCAACATCTTATTTCTTAGAAACTGTGTTTGTATTCAGATATTGTAAATAGGGCTCAATTAGTGGAACGCGATAACGAGTCAACTCAACTAAAAGAGAGCAGCCGGCAAAATTATAATACCAGCGAGAGTGGTCATCGAAGCGGTGACAACAAGCGTGGAGGGAATCAGCAAGCCAGAAATGGTAACCACTTCGGTGGTAATCAGGGCCAAAACAATAAGAATGGACATTTCAAGAAGAGGAGATTCAACAATGATGGAAAGACGTCAGCACCAGCACCCGTTGTTAAGGAAGGAGAAAGACCACCTATCATATGCTTCAAATGCGGAGGGGAGGGACACATCAGTCCAAATTGCGCGATGCCGTCCAAAGCATGTTATAATTGTGGAAGAGAAGGTCACTTAGCCTGATTTTGTGGTTTACCAAAGACAAATTCAGCTAGGATGGAGGCACCAAAGGCCGTCCCAGAAAGGTCAAAGCCGGTAGTGCAAGGGAGAGCGTTTGTTGTGACCTCCCAAAAAGCAAGGAACCCGAATGAGGTCATCACGGGTAAGCTTATCATAAACTCTAACGAAGTCTATACTTTATTTGATACCGGTTCTACCCATTCTTTTATTTCTCCTACTTGCGCTCATCGATTAAATTTGACTCCAGAGAAATTAGACTTTGACTTATCTGTGGAAACTCCGTTGGGAGAAACTTTCATTACATCCACTGTTTATAAGTCTTGTTTGGTTCAAATGGATACCCTCACATTACCTGTAGATCTTATTTCATTGAAAATACTTGCATTTGATGTGATTCTAGGGATTGATTGGTTAACTACTCATCATGTAAAAATTGATTGTTTCCATAAAGTTGTTAGCTTTCATATTCCTAATCAACCTATTATGCAAATTCAAGCGACCAAACCATTAAAATCAATCACGGTCATCTCAAGCCATAAAGCTATTCGTTTATTGAAAAACGGATGTCAAGCTTTCTTAGCTCATGTCACAGATTTAAACAAAAATACGTCAGTTTTGAACGATATTTCTATTGTTAATGAATTTCCTGACGTATTCCCCGAAGAACTTCCTGGCCTACCCCCAGAGCGTGAGATTGAATTTTGTATCGACCTTGAACCCGGTACAAAACCCATTTCTAAAGCCCCATATCGAATGGCTCCTATTGAACTTCAGGAGTTAAAAACCCAACTGCAGGAATTGTTAGACATTGGCTTTATTCGTCCTAGTACTTCTCCTTGGGGTGCTCCTGTTCTATTCGTGAAGAAGAAAGATGGGAGTATGCGACTTTGTATTGATTATCGGGAGTTAAATCATGTCACCATCAAAAATAGGTATCCATTGCCACGTATTGATGACTTGTTTGACCAGTTGCAAGGAGCCAAATTCTTTTCAAAGATCGATCTTCGTTCCGGGTATCACCAATTGAAGATTAGAACCGATGACATTCCAAAGACGGCTTTCAGAACTCGGTACGGGCATTATGAATTCCTAGTCATGTCCTTTGGATTGACTAATGCTCCTGCTGCCTTCATGGATATGATGAACCGAGTATTCAAGGAATATTTGGATCACTTTGTGGTCGTCTTTATTGATGACATCCTTATTTATTCCAAAAGCCGTGAAGATCATGAGCAACACTTGAGGCTGACACTCCAAAAGCTTCGTGAATATAAGCTTTATGCCAAGTTGAAGAAATGCGAGTTCCGGCTTGAGGAAGTAGCATTCCTTGGGCACGTGGTATCAAGTCATGGAATATCTGTTGACCCAGCAAAGATTGAAGCTATTCAAAGCTGAGAGCAACCTAAATCAGTGACCGAAGTACGTAGCTTTCTCGGTTTAGCTGGTTATTATCGGAGATTCGTGGAAGGATTTTCTCGAATCGCTACTCCATTGACTCAGTTGACTCGGAAAGATATAAAGTTCGGTTGGAGCAAAGAATGTGAGAAGAGTTTTCAAGAACTCAAGAGAAGACTCATTTCAGCACCTGTTCTAACAATACCATCTGGCTCGGAGGGATTTGTCATCTATAGTGATGCTTCGGGCAAAGGGCTGGGATGTGTTCTCATGCAACATGGAAAAGTCATAGCCTATGCCTCGCGACAACTCAAAGAATATGAGAAGAATTATCCTACTCATGATCTAGAGTTAGCATCTGTTGTTTTTGCACTTAAAATTTGGAGGCATTACTTGTATGGGGAGAAAGTGGAGATCTTTACGGATCATAAAAGCCTCAAATATTTCTTCACTCAAAAGGAACTCAACATGCGACAACGACGTTGGCTTGAACTGTTGAAAGATTATGATCATACCATCCAATACCATCCTGGAAAAGCAAACGTGGTAGCTGACGCATTGAGTAGAAGATCACATGCAAGTACGAGTGCGATATTGTCAACGCAAGGGCCCATTTTGTGTGACTTTCACAGGATGGAGATAGAGTTAAAGACTCCAGGGACGCATGTGACGATGGCGAATATACGAGTAGAACCGACTTTAATTGATAAAGTTAAAGCTGCTCAAGCTACAGACCTGGAGCTGATGCGTATGAGGAAGAAAGTGCAAGAGGGTGCTATGCCGGAAGCAAGAATCGATGAAGAAGGAATACTTCGAGTCAACTCCAGACTTTGTGTTCCTAACGACCCTGATTTAAAGTATAAAATCATGATGGAGGCGCACAATAAACCGTTTGCAATCCATCCTGGGAGTACAAAAATGTATCATGATATTCGTCATACATTTTGGTGGAGCAATATGAAGAGAGAGATAGCGTTGTTTATCTCAAGGTGTCTAACTTGTCAACGAGTTAAAGCGGAGCATCAAGTACCAAAAGGTCCATTGCAACCACTTGAAATTCCAGAATGGAAGTGGGAGCACATTACCATGGATTTTGTTACCGGTCTTCCTAAGGTTTCTCAAGGCATAGATGCGATTTGGGTTATTGTTGATAGATTGACCAAGTCTGCTCATTTCTTACCGATACGAGAAACTTATACACTTGAACGTCTTGCTCGTATGTATATAAACGAGATTGTAAGACTGCATGGTATGCCGGTATCCATAGTTTCTGATCGAAACCCAAGATTTACTTCACGATTTTGGGTTAGTTTGCAAAAAGCTATGGGCACAGACTTACGATTTAGCTCGGCATATCAACCTCAGACGGACGGACAGTCGGAGAGAACTATTCAAACTCTTGAAGATCTATTAAGACTCTGTGTCCTTGATTTCAAGGGAAGTTGGGACAAGTTCTTACCATTGGTGGAGTTTTCCTACAACAACAGTTATCAAGCAAGTATTGGCATGACTCCATTCAAAGCGTTGAATGGAAGAAAGTATCGTTCTCCAGTATGCTGGGATGAGGTGGGTGAAGCAACGTTGTTGGGACCGGAGTTGGTACGTATGACTACGGAAAAGATTCAAACGATCCGACAACGTATAAAAACCTCACAAAGTCGACAAAAGAGTTATGTTGATCTTCATCGAAAGGACGTGGAATTCAATATAGGAGATCATGTGTTGTTACGTGTTACTCCATGGAAAGGAGTTACAAGATTTGGAAAGAGAGGAAAACTCAATCCTCGATTCATCGGTCCATTTTTAATCCTCGATCGAATAGGAACTGTGGCCTATAGACTCGCTCTACCGCCAAGTATGTCTCGTGTTCATAACGTTTTTCACATATCCATGTTACGAAAATATGTGAAAGACCCGAACCACATTATTGAGTTAGAACCGGACGAAATAGCGGAAGATTTGACGTATAAAGAGATTCCTGTTCAAATCTTGGATAAGAAGGAACATATTCTACGCTCCAAGGTTATACCTCAAGTCAAAGTTTTGTGGAGAAACCACGATGTTGAGGAAATAACTTGGGAGTTAGAATCTGAAATGAAATCAAGGTATCCTTACCTCTTTGACATACCAGGTACGCGCGTACCCTAATTTCGAGGGCGAAATTTCATAAGAAGGGGAGGTTGTAAGACCCTAGTTTTTATAAATAAAGATGAATTTTCATAATTATTATTTTTGAATATTATGGAATAAATTTGATAAAATATATAGTTGTGGGTAATATTTATAAATTTTGCAAAGTACGCAAGTTGTTATAAAATATTCGTTTGGTCGGGGAATATTCTTTTTGTCGGGGAATATTCGTACGACGGCACAATTATTGGTGGACCCCACAACGGAAGTATTGTTGTAGTTAGAAAACGACAAAATTATCTTTCTATAAAATAACGGCGGAGGTGTTACAGTTAAAACTGTTGAACTACTCGGTAGTAAAAGTACAGTAATACGCGTTGTTGCATAGTAGCACACAGTATTGATTATTGATGCTTACGTGAGAAGTCCCTCAACTATACTCAATTATTGCTACAGTAATTGCTGCATCATATCTCTTATATTATTGATTCAATTATTGTCACAGTATCATCTGTATAATATGTTATATTATCTAAACAATAATTGAGACGACAAGTTATAAATGATTAATAATTGTTGAAAGATTAAATATGCGTTGATTAAAATAAAATAAAATGATTTCTGGTAATTTTTATTCAATCCTTGATGTATATAAAGAGTCTATTATTAGACGTTTGTGGTAAGTTTAATTATTTATGGGGGGCCATATGTCATCATCTAAGAGTCTCTTTCATAAATAGTAATTACTTTCGTAAATAGTAATTACCTTCGTAAATAGTAATTACCTTCGTAAATAGTAATTACCTTCGTAAATAGTAATTACCTTCGTCAATAGTAATTACCTTCGTAAATAGTAAATACGTTCGTAAATAGTAATAAATCTTCTATAAATAGAGGCCTAGGGCTTCATTATTTTTTACGAATTCGTTCAAGCTATAGAGAGAGAAAGTATAGAGAGAGTAATAGAGAAAGAAGAAGAGTATTCGGTTACTACACTACTGCAGTATTCAATCTCTTAATACGGTAAGGGGTGTTATTCTTTCTTCTTGAAGAGAACTTATGTTATTCCATTCTTTGTTATTCTGTTGGAATAACCTATAAAAGTGGCATACCCTATACATGACCTGTATACGCGGTGTATCCTATACTTGGTGAAATCCTTATGTTATTCCATATCTTATTATTCTGTCGGAATAACCTGTATACGCGGTTTACCCTATACTTGGTGACATTCTTCTATTATTCTGTTGGAACATCCTGTCTGTGTGTTTTACACCGGACCTGGTTCCGTCTTTATTATTCTGTTGGAATATCCTGTTTGTGTGTTTTACACCGGACCTGGTTCCGTCTTTATTATTATGTTGGAATATCCTATCTGTGTGTTTTACACCGGATCTGGTTCCGTCTTTATTATTATTCTGTTGGAATATCCTATCTGTGTGTTTTACACCGGATCTGGTTCCGTCTTTATTATTCTGTTGGAACATCCTGTCGGTGTGAATTTCACCTGACCTGGTTTGCGTTATTTATTATTCTGTTGGAATAACCTGCCTGTGCGGTCTATCGCATGCATGGTGATTTCTTTTGTTATTTCATTCTTTATTATACTCAGTTGGTTAAAACTTTAACTTCTATACTCCATGAAATTAGTAGAATATCCTTGATATTTGCGTTTCATCCAGTATCCTTTCATGAAAATATTCTTATGATCATTCTTGAATTTTATACCACAAAACAGTATCGTGTTGACAATTTGGACGTTAATAATTTCTGGATAAAATAATTCTTGAACTTGTTTTATTGAATGATTATATCATTGTCATCATCCTCATGTTTATATTTTGTTGAAAGTCATCTGTGGCCTGTAGTGCATAGATGGACTTGGTATGATTATGACCAGGGATTATTCGGTGTAATCATGACCGTAATATTACAAGTGATGTAAAAATTAAAAATCCTCATTGACCCGTAGTGCATTGATGGACAGTTGTTGGCATGATCATGACCACTAATGAATACACAAATATTCTTTGCCGTAGTGCATGAATAATTGTGGTCGTGATACTAAAGAATATCCTTGGCCGTAGTGCGGGGGTGATTCGATGATATGGAATATTTATTAAGCTGAGTCTCAGCCATAACGATGATGAAAAACCTTTTAAATCATAAAAGATAGTAGTTTTTATTTTCTACTTGACTCTTTTAATGGATTGCTGGTTCCGCTGCAGTTAAACTTGATGTTTATTATATTTTATCAGTTTAACACTGTTGAAGGCTAATGATAATTTATTCTGCATTATCTTAGTCATAATGTTTCTTACTGGGCTAGTTGAGCTCACCCTTTCTTTCACTGTTCTCTTCAGGAAATGAGAATATAGCTGGGACGAGTCGGGGAGCGGAGTGATGGACCAGAGAATAGTATTAGTAGTCCTCATTATTCTGTTAAATAGTGTGACAATAATTGTATTGAGGACTCCTTTTGAGTTTGTATGATCTCTAGTAGACAATTATTGTATTCAAACTCACAGTTGTATTTTGTCGTATTATGCACGACAGTGGTATTAGTAAGTTGTATTTGAATTCTGTACCATGTATCTGACGACTCAAGATGGGTGATGTATACCTAATTTTGGGGGCGTCACAGAACTGCTTGGCTGTGACAACCTGTGAATTGTTATCATTTCTTCTTGTATTTTGAACACGAGTCTCCCTCGTCCGATTTTGTATAAACTGCAAAAAGCTTCTAAACATTGCGTCGTTCATCGTCTGATCAGTGGTGTTGTTCACAGGAGGAACATTGCCAGCCTGTTGCACGTTCTCCTCGTTGGTAAGTACAAGCATCTCCATGGTCTCATTAACTCCACTGTTAACATTCTCGGTTGCCATTCTTAAATACTGCCATAAAACAAGGGTTAATTAAGCAAATCAATATATCACATAATATCCCTATATACTGACCAACTACCAAATAAACTTAGGTAGGACACACTAACGAAGGATTTATTTGTCTCTCCCCTCCTAGTTCTATTCCCTGATCTCCGCCAGAGATCATATCCCTAAGCTCTGATACCAACCGTGACACCCCCAAAATAGGTATACATCACCCATTCTGAGTTGTCAATACATGGTTTAGAAACTACTACAACTTTATTATTACAACATGTAAACTATGAGTTTAAATATAGATATTGCCATCTAGACAATATCCACATACAAATAAATCCCCATCATAATTATTGATACATTATTTTACAAAAATGGTGAGGACTACTAAACAACTCTCCCTAGAACCTTCATTCCATACCCCGACTCGTAACTCGCTATATTCTCGCCTCCTGAGAAGAAAAATGGAACAAAAAGGAAAAAAGGTGAGCTCAACTATCCCAGTAAAGGATATTATGACTAAGATAATATACAACAAATTATCGTTAGTCTTTAACAGGGAAAAAAAATCTAATAGAATACAATAGACACTAAGTTTTAAATCAATATTCGCAGCGGAAAATATTAATTCATAGAAGAGTTACGTAGAGGATGAAATCTACTAATGTCTATGAATTTAACAGTCCATCAACAATATTTTTATCCCTGTAACATCAATCAATGCACATCTTGAATCATATATTCATTCTTGCACTACAGGCCAATGATATTCATCTGTTGGTCATGTTCATCTAAACACCTGTTCATCTTTGCACTACGGGCCAAAGATATTCATCAGAAATCGTTCATCTTTGCACTACAGGCCAAATATATTCAATAGTATCATCATTTAAGACTGAAGATGATGAAAAATATTTTTACAGAAACGAATCCAGTGAAACAAAATGACAAGGATTAAGGATTAAGGATTCGTACTTTATTTTATCCATGTCCAAAAATACCTCAAAAATAACCACAGTGGTGTAAAGTTCAAGAATCATCAAAACATGGATACAATCAAAGCTAGTATCCACAATAGATATTTTAGACGAAAAGGGAAAATTTTTATTTTTCGATGAATAGTGCCGTATTTGTGAATAGTATCGTATACGTGAATAGTGCCGTATACATGAATAGTAACTCCGACACAAAAAGTTCTAAATTTGATTAAAGTTTAGATCAATATTTCGGCATAATGATATTAGAAGAAATAATATCATTTTTAAAAAAATAATATCCCTTACCTCGAAAGGCAGTACTTCTAGTTGAAACACTGGATATAGGCTACTTGAACTTGCACCGTATAACAATACTCAAAGTATACTCAAAATACTCACAAGAATACGCTCGATAATATAGAGAGAGAAAACTTCAGTTTCTGGTGTGATTTTCAATTCTAACCTAAGCACCCTATTTATAGGAAAATGCTTAGAACACCAAAGCAGAAAATTTAATAAATTAATAATATATATATATATATATATATATATATATATATATATATATATATATATATATATATATATTTTTATCCAATGCACGCATAACTTGCCCTAAACATCAGCCAACTCTTTAGCCCACATCCCAAGACCAACAAAAAAAACGTTTTCTTAATTTAACATATTTTAAACTTCCAAAAATCAATTATTTCAGAGTTTCGGAACTTCAATAATATATAATAAATAGCCCTTTTGTCAAAAAAAAATCGAATCTCGCGTGTTTTTATAGGAAATTCAATTCTCTACAACTTTACAGAAGAAAGTTTTTCAAAATTCCAAACAGAAATTGACCAAAATCCATAAACGAGCGATTTTACAGGCTATAATCAAATTTCAGTCAATAAATGGGGTCCACCGACATGTTTAACATGTTTTAAATATTTTTGGTAACAAAAATACTCCTCCTCCACATATACTCATATATCCCACATTCATCGTAAAAATATCATCATTATTATATTATTAAAATATAATAATATATTTAAATGAATTATTTTATCATAAAAAGATAAAATATTAATTTTTAACAATTGTCACATTAAAAATTTTCTCCATCTATATCCACATAAAATCAATATTTTTCTCATCA
Organism: Panax japonicus; assembly: GCA_020205505.1. Classification (NCBI taxonomy): domain Eukaryota; kingdom Viridiplantae; phylum Streptophyta; class Magnoliopsida; order Apiales; family Araliaceae; genus Panax; species Panax japonicus. The sequence continues at coordinate 41,899,253 of CM035095.1, read as the reverse complement.
TATAAATCAATAATTTAATTATTCACAAATAATATTACAGAATCACAATACTGACAACCAGGCCGTTCCCAGGATAGAGGGGGCTTTCCAATAAGAATTTATCCTTACTGGCGCGCAATTAGGTGACCAAACCTCTCCTTAGACAGAACTTTCTAGACATTGCCAATAATGTTATCTAATAATATTATTCAGATAATATGAATTATTGCTTCGATAATGAAAAATACTGTGTAATGACAATTATTGAAACAACAGCAATATAAATATCAACGCAGCAAATATTAAATAAAATAAAATACTGAACAGTAATTACTGTAACCATTATTGAGTAGTGCCTTCTTACGTAAGAATCAATAATCGGTGCAATACCGTGTGCTACTGTGCAACAACGCGTATTACTGTGTTTTAACCACCGGGTATTCCAACAGAGTAAACGGTAACAACTACGCCTGTGACACCCCCAAAATAGGTATACATCACCCATTCTGAGTTGTCAATACACGGTTCAGAAACAACTACAACTTTATTATTACAACATGTAAACTATGAGTTTAAATACAGATATTGCCATCTAGACAACATCCACATAAATAAATCCCCATCATAATTATTGATACATTATTTTACAAAAATGGTGAGGACTACTAAACAACTCTCCCTAAAACCTTCATTCCATACCCCGACTCGTACTTGCTATATTCTCGCCTCCTGAGAAGAAAAATAGAACAAAAAGGAAAAAGGGTGAGCTCAACTAGCCCAGTAAAGAATATTATGACTAAGATAATATACAACAAAATTATCGTTAGTCTTCAACAGGGAAAAATCTGATAGAATACAATAGACAACAAATGTTAAATCAATATTCGCAGCGGAAAATATTAATTCATAGAAGAGTTACGTAGAGAATGAAATCTACTAATGTCTATGAATTTAATAGTCCATCAACAGTATTTTTATCCTTGTAACATCAATCAATGCACCTCTTGAATCATATATTCATCCTTGCACTACAGGCCAAGGATATTCATCAGTTGGTCATGTTCATCTAAACAACTGTTCATCTTTGCACTACGGCCAAAGATATTCATCAGAAATCATTCATCTTTGCACTCAGGCCAAAGATATTCAATAATATCATCATTTAAGACTGAGGATGATGGAAAATATTTTTAAAGAAACGAATCCAGTGAAACAAAATGACAAGGATTAAGGATTAAGGATTCGTACTTAGTTTTATCCACGTCTAAAAATACCTCAAAAATAATCATAGTGGTGTAAAATTCAAGAATGATCAAAACATGGATACAATCAAAACTAGTATCCGGAATAGATATTTTAGACAAAAAGAAGAAATTTCATTTTTCGGTGAATAGTGCCGTATTCGTGAGTAGTATCGTATACGTGAATAGTGTCGTATATGTGAATAATAACTTCGACACCAAAAGATAGTAATTTCACAAAAAAAAACATCTTCACGCTTCGTGAATAGTACTCGTGAATAGTAACTCGTGAATAGTAACTCATGAATAGTAACTCGTGAATAGTAACTCATGAATAGTAACCCCGACATGAAAAAGTTCCAAATTTGATAAAAAGTTCAGATCAATACTTCGGCATAATGATATTAGAAGAAATAATATCATTTAAAAAAAATAATATCCCTTACCTCGGAAGATCAGTACTTCTAGTTGAAACACCGGATATAGGCTATGACTTGAACTTACTCCGTATAGCAATACTCAAAGTATACTCAAAATACTCACAAGAATACGCTCGATAATATAGAGAGAGAAAACTTCAGTTTCTGGTGTGATTTTCAATTCTAACCTAAGCACCTATTTATAGGAAATTGCTTAGAACACCAAAGCAGAAAATTTAATAAAATATATTATAAATTTCATACGCCTCCTTGAAAAATCATATTTCTAACACATCCCACATGCTCATCTTCTAGAAGGAGTGAAAAAAACGTTTTTGTTAAAGAAAATATTTAAAACTTCCAAAAATCAATTATTTCGGAGCTTCAGAACTTCAATAATTCATAATAAATAGCCCTTTATCAGAAAATTCGAATCTCGCGATTTTTTATAGGAAATTCAATTCTCTACAACTTTGCAGAAGGAAGTTTTTCCAAATTCCAAACATAAATTGACCAAAATCCACAAACGAGCGATTTTACAGGCTATAATCAAATTTCAGTCAAGAAATGGGGTCCACCGACATATTTAACATGTTTTAAATATTTTTGATAACAAAAATACTCCTCCTCCACATATACTCATATATCCCACATTCATCGTAAAAATACCATCATTATTATATTATTAAAATATAATAATATATTTAAATGAATTATTTTATCATAAAAAGATAAAATATTAATTTTCAACAATTGTCACATTAAAAATTTTCTCCATCTATATCCACATAAAATCAATATTTTCCTCATCATATAAATCAATAATTTAATTATTCACAAATAATATTACAGAATCACAATACTGACAACCAGGCCGTTCCCAGGAAAGAGGGGGCTTTCCAATAAGAATTTCTTCTTACTGGCGCGCAATTAGGTGACCAAACCTCTCCTTAGACAGAACTTTCTAGACATTACCAATAATGTTATCTAATAATATTATTCAGATAATATGAATTATTGATTCGATAATGACAAATACTGTGTAATGACAATTATTGAAACAACAACAATATAAAATATCAACGCAGCAATTATTGAATCAATAAAATAAAGTAATGAACAGTAATTACTGTAACCATTATTGAGTAGTGCCATCTTACGTAAGAGTCAATAATTGGTGCAATACCGTGTGCTACTGTGCAACAACGCGTATTACTGTGTTTTAACCACCAGGTATTCCAACAGTGTAAACGGTAACAACTACGCCGTTATTTTTAAACAACTTATATTTGTCGTTTTCTTCCTCCAATCGCTTTCCGTTATGGGCCCACACATGGCTGCGCCGTCGTACGAATATTCCCCGACAGTACGAATATTCCACGACCAAACGAATATTCCCCGACAACAATGAATATTTTATATTATTTTGAAATATTTACGTATTTTACCCATAACTATCCACATTAATCACATCAACCCTTACTATTTCAAAATAATAATTAGAGGAAATTAAATTTCATTTATTAATTATTTGGGGTCTTACAACCTCCCCTCCTTATGAAATTTCGTCCTCGAAATTGACATACGTACCTGGTGTTTCGAAAAGATGAGGATACCTTGCTTTCATTTCCGTTTCCAACTCCCAGGTCATTTCCTCTATAGCATGATTCCTCCACAAAACTTTAACTTGTGGTATGACCTTTGTGCGTAGGACATGCTCCTTCCTATCCAAGATCTTGACAGGTACCTCTTCATATGTTAAGTCTTCGGCTATCTCATCTGGTTCTAACTCAATAACGTGGTTCGGGTCTTTCACATATTTACGAAGCACAGATATATGAAAAACATTATGAACACGAGACATACTTGGAGGTAACGCGAGTCTATAGGCTACATTTCCTACTCGGTCAAGAATTTGAAATGGACCAATAAATCGTGGATTGAGCTTTCATCTCTTCCCGAATCTTGTAACTCCCTTCCATGGGGCAACACGCAACAATATATGATCCCCAACACTAAATTCTACGTCCTTCCGATGAAGATCCGCATAACTCTTTTGTCGATCTTGTGCCATTTGTATACGTTGTCGAATCATTTGGATCTTTTCGGTAGTCATACGTACTAACTCGGGTCCCAACAATGTTGATTCACCCACCTCATCCCAACATATTGGAGAGCGACACTTTCGTCCATATAATGCTTCAAATGGAGCTACACCTATACTTGCTTGATAACTGTTGTTGTACGAGAATTCCACCAATGGTAAATACTTATCCCAACTTCCCTTGAAATCTAGGACATAGAGTCTTAATAGATCTTCAAGAGTTTGAATAGTCCTCTCTGATTGTCCGTCCGTTTGAGGATGGTATGCCGAACTGAATCGCAAATCTGTGCCCATAGCTTTTTGCAAGCTAACCCAAAATCTTGAAGTGAATCTTGGGTCACGATCCGAAACTATGGATACTGGCATGCCATGCAATCTCACAATCTCATTTACATACATTTGAGCAAGACGTTCAAGGGAATAAGTCTCCCGTATAGGCAAGAAATGAGCAGACTTGGTTAATCTATCAACAATAACCCAAATAGCATTGATGCCTTGAGTAACCGTGGGAAGACCCGTAACAAAATTCATAGTAATATGTTCCCACTTCCATTTCGGAATCTCAAGTGGTTGCAATGGTCCCTTAGGCACTTGATGCTCCGCCTTTACACGTTGACAAGTTAAACATGTTGAGATAAACTTTGCAATCTCTCTCTTCATATTGTTCCACCAAAATGTATGTCGAAGATCACGATACATTTTGGTACTTCCAGGATGGATTGCAAATGGTGTATTGTGTGCCTCCATCATGATCTTATACTTTAAATCAGAGTCGTTAGGAACACAAAGTCTGGAGTGGACTCGAAGTATTCCCTCTTCATCGATTCTCGCTTCTGGAATAGCACCTTCTTTTACTTTCTTCTTCATATGCAACAACTCCGGATCGGTGGCTTGAGCAACCTTAACTTTTTCTATTAAAGTTGGCTCTATGCGTATACTTGACATCATCGCACTTGTTCCTGCATATGACCTTCTACTCAACGCGTCAGCTACCACGTTTGCTTTTCCAGGATGGTATTGAATAGTGTGGTCATAGTCTTTTAATAGCTCGAGCCAACGTCGCTGCCGCATGTTGAGTTCTTTTTGAGTGAAGAAATATTTAAGGCTTTTATGGTCTGAATATATCTCCACTTTCTCCCCATATAGATAGTGCCTCCATATCTTTAGCGCGAAAACGACTGCTGCCAACTCTAGATCATGAGTAGGATAATTCCTCTCATACTCTTTAAGTTGTCGCGAGGCATAGGCTATGACTTTCCCATATTGCATGAGAACGCATCCTAACCCTTTACCCGAAGAATCGCTATAGATAACAAATCCATCCGTACCAGATGGTATTGTTAGAACAGGTGCCGAAATAAGTCTCCTCTTAAGTTCTTGGAAACTCTTCTCGCATTCTTCGCTCCAAACGAATTTTGTATCCTTCCGAGTTAGTTGGGTTAATGGAGTAGCGATTCGAGAAAACCCTTCCACGAATCTCCGATAATAACCAGCTAAGCCAAGAAAGCTACGAACTTCAGTCACCGTCTTCGGTTGCTCCCAACTCTGTATTGCTTCAATCTTCGCCGGGTCAACAGATACTCCATGTTTTGACACCACATGCCCAAGAAATGCTACTTCCTCAAGCCAGAACTCGCATTTCCTTAACTTGGCATATAGCTTGTTTTCACGAAGCCTTTGGAGTACCAGCTTCAAATGGTGCTCATGATCTTCACGGCTTTTGGAATATATGAGGATGTCATCAATAAAGACAACAACAAATTGGTCCAAATAATCCTTGAATACTCGGTTCATCATATCCATGAAAGCCGCAGGAGCATTAGTCAATCCGAAAGACATGACTAAAAATTCATAATGCCCATACCGAGTTCTGAAGGCAGTCTTTGGAATATCCTCAGTTCTAATTTTCAGCTGATGATATCCAGAACGAAGATCGATTTTTGAAAAGAATTGTGCTCCTTGCAACTGGTCAAACAAGTCATCAATACGAGGTAGAGGATACCTATTCTTGATAGTGACATGGTTCAATTCCCGATAGTCAATACAAAGTCGCATACTCCCGTCTTTCTTCTTTACGAATAAAACAGGAGCACCCCAAGGAGATGTACTAGGACGAATGAAACCGATGTCCAACAATTCCTGTAGTTGGACCTTTAACTCCTGAAGTTCAATAGGAGTCATTCGATATGGGGTTTTAGAAATGGGCTTTGTACCAGGTTCAAGATCAATAAAGAATTCAACTTCTCGTTCTGGGGGTAGACCGGGAAGTTCTTCAGGAAATACGTCAGGAAAGTCAATAACAACAGGAATATTATTCAATTTTGACGTGTCTTTATTTAAATCCATAACATGGGCTAAGAAAGATTGACATCCGTTTTTCAATAAACGAATAGCTTTATGATTAGATATGACAGTGATTGATTTTAATGGTTTAGTTGCTTGAATTCGAACAACAGGTTGATTAGGAATATGAAAACTAACAACCTTACGAAAACAATCAATTTTGGCATGATGAGTTGTTAACCAATCAATCCCTAAAATCACATCAAAAGCAAGTATCTTTAAAGAGATAAGGTCAACAGGTAAGATAAGGGTGCCAACTTGGATTAGACAAGATTTATAAACAGTGGATGTGATGAAAGTTTCTCCTAACGGAGTTTCCACAGATAGGTCAAAGTCTAATTTCTCCGGAGTCAAGTTTAAACGTTGAGCACAAGCAGGAGAGATAAATGAATGGGTAGCACCGGTATCAAGTAAGGTATAAACTTCACAAGAATTTATAAATAGCTTACCCGTGATCACCTCGTTTGGGTTCCTCGCATTTTGACCAGTCACAACAAACGCTCTTCCAAGAACCGTTGACTTTGACTTTTCTGGGACAGTCTTTTGAGTCATCGTCCCCGCTGGAATTGGTTTCCCTACCGTACAATCTCGAGCGATATGTCCTTCCTTTCCACAATTATAGCATAACTTGAACTGTTGTGGGCAGTTTGGACTGATATGTCCCTCTTTTCCGCATTTGTAGCATACGACCGGTGGTCGTTCCCCTCCCTTGGAACCAGTTGCTGCTGGTGCTGCCATTTTCACATTGTCATTGTTGAATCTCCTCTTTTTAAAATCTCCTCTTGACTCGCTTCTTCTATTTTCGTGGCTATAATTACCACCAGAGTGGTTACCATTTTTGTCCGTCTTTTTCTTTCTCCACTGGTTATTGTTGTTTTGCTGACTGCTATCTCCAGTATGATCCTGATTGTGGTACCTCGGTTGACCGTACTCGTTATCTCGCTCCAACAATTGAGCCCTGTTAACAACATCTGAATAGAGAGAAAATTTATGAGAGATGAGATATTATCGTATGCCGGGTTTCAAACCTCTCAGAAACATCCGCGTCATACGTTCCTCATTCTCCACCAAATGAGGTGCAAACCTGGATAACTCTGCAAACTTTGCCTCGTACTGAGACACCGTCATGTTATTTTGTTCTAATCTGATGAACTCCACTTCCTTCATATGACGAACACTTTCAGGAAAGTATTTGTCATTAAATAGTTTTTGAAACGTCTCCCAAGACATGCTGAGTGTAGCTGGATGGGTACGCTTCACAGACTCCCACCAGTAGTCTGCCTCGCCACGGAACATAAAGGTGGCGAACGGAACCTTCTGCTCCTCCGTGCATCCCAAGACATCGAATATCTTGGTAATTTGCTTGACCCACGTTTCCGCCATGATCGGATTTGGCTTTCCTTTAAATTCTGGGGGTCCCAACTCTTTGAACTGCTTGGCTGTGACAACTCGTGAATTGCTATCATTTCCTCCTGTATTTTGAACACGAGTCTCCCTCGTCTGATTTTGCATGAACTGCAAAAAGCTTCTAAACATTGCGTCGTTCATCGTCTGATCAGTGGTGTTGTTCACAGGAGGAACATTGCCAACCCGTTGCACGTTCTCCTCATTGGTAAGTACAGGCATCTCCACGGTCTCATTAACTCCACTGTTAACATTCTCGGTTGCCATTCTTAAATACTGCCATAAAACAAGGGTTAATTAAGCAAATCACATATCACATAATATCCCTAAATACTGACCAACTAACAAATAAGCTTAGGTAGGACACACTAGCGAAGGAATTATTCGTCTCTCCCCTCCTAGTTCTATTCCCCGATCTCCGCCAGAGATCATATCCCTAACCTTTGATACCAACTGTGACACCCCCAAAATAGGTATACATCACCCATTCTGAGTTGTCAATACACGGTTCAGAAACAACTACAACTTTATTATTACAACATGTAAACTATGAGTTTAAATACAGATATTGCCATCTAGACAACATCCACATAAATAAATCCCCATAATAATTATTGATACATTATTTTACAAAAATGGTGAGGACTACTAAACAACTCTCCCTAAAACCTTCATTCCATACCCCGACTCGTACTCGCTATATTCTCGCCTCCTGAGAAGAAAAATGGAACAAAAAAGAAAAAGGGTGAGCTCAACTAGCCCAGTAAAGAATATTATGACTAAGATAATATACAACAAAATTATCGTTAGTCTTCAACAGGGAAAAATCTGATAGAATACAATAGACAACAAATGTTAAATCAATATTCGCAGCGGAAAATATTAATTCATAGAAGAGTTACGTAGAGAATGAAATCTACTAATGTCTATGAATTTAATAGTCCATCAACAGTATTTTTATCCCTGTAACATCAATCAATGCACCTCTTGAATCATATATTCATCCTTGCACTACAGACCAAGGATATTCATCAGCTGGTCATGTTCATCTAAACAACTGTTCATCTTTGCACTACGGGCCAAAGATATTCATCAGAAATCATTCATCTTTGCACTACAGGCCAAAGATATTCAATAATATCATCATTTAAGACTGAGGATGATGGAAAATATTTTTAAAGAAACGAATCCAGTGAAACAAAATGACAAGGATTAAGGATTAAGGATTCGTACTTAGTTTTATCCACATCCAAAAATACCTCAAAAATAATTATAGTGGTGTAAAATTCAAGAATGATCAAAACATGGATACAATCAAAACTAGTATCCGGAATAAATATTTTAGACAAAAAGAAGAAATTTAATTTTTCGGTGAATAGTGCCGTATTCGTGAGTAGTATCGTATACGTGAATAGTGTCGTATATGTGAATAATAACTCCGACACCAAAAGATAGTAATTTCACAAAAAAAAACATCTTCACGCTTCGTGAATAGTACTCGTGAATAGTAACTCGTGAATAGTAACTCATGAATAGTAACTCGTGAATAGTAACTCATGAATAGTAACCCCGACATGAAAAAGTTCCAAATTTGATAAAAAGTTCAGATCAATACTTCGGCATAATGATATTAGAAGAAATAATATCATTTTAAAAAAAATAATATCCCTTACCTCGGAAGATCAGTACTTCTAGTTGAAACACCGGATATAGGCTATGACTTGAACTTACTCCGTATAGCAATACTCAAAGTATACTCAAAATACTCACAAGAATACGCTCGATAATATAGAGAGAGAAAACTTCAGTTTCTGGTGTGATTTTCAATTCTAACCTAAGCACCTATTTATAGGAAATTGCTTAGAACACCAAAGCAGAAAATTTAATAAAATATATTATAAATTTCATACGCCTCCTTGAAAAATCAGATTTCTAACACATCCCACATGCTCATCTTCTAGAAGGAGTGAAAAAAAACGTTTTTGTTAAAGAAAATATTTAAAACTTCCAAAAATCAATTATTTCGGAGCTTCAGAACTTCAATAATTCATAATAAATAGCCCTTTTATCAGAAAATTCGAATCTCGCGAGTTTTTATAGGAAATTCAATTCTCTACAACTTTGCAGAAGGAAATTTTTCCAAATTCCAAACATAAATTGACCAAAATCCACAAACGAGCGATTTTACAGGCTATAATCAAATTTCAGTCAAGAAATGGGGTCCACCGACATATTTAACATGTTTTAAATATTTTTGATAACAAAAATACTCCTCCTCCACATATACTCATATATCCCACATTCATCGTAAAAATACCATCATTATTATATTATTAAAATATAATAATATATTTAAATGAATTATTTTATCATAAAAAGATAAAATATTAATTTTCAACAATTGTCACATTAAAAATTTTCTCCATCTATATCCACATAAAATCAATATTTTCCTCATCATATAAATCAATAATTTAATTATTCACAAATAATATTACAGAATCACAATACTGACAACCAGGCCGTTCCCAGGAAAGAGGGGGCTTTCCAATAAGAATTTCTTCTTACTGGCGCGCGCAATTAGGTGACCAAACCTCTCCTTAGACAGAACTTTCTAGACATTGCCAATAATGTTATCTAATAATATTATTCAGATAATATGAATTATTGATTCGATAATGACAAATACTGTGTAATGACAATTATTGAAACAACAACAATATAAAATATCAACGCAACAATTATTGAATCAATAAAATAAAGTAATGAACAGTAATTACTGTAACCATTATTGAGTAGTGCCTTCTTACGTAAGAGTCAATAATTGGTGCAATACCGTGTGCTACTGTGCAACAACGCGTATTACTGTGTTTTAACCACCATGTATTCCAACAGTGTAAACGGTAACAACTACGCTGTTATTTTTAAACAACTTATATTTGTCGTTTTCTTCCTCCAATCGCTTTCCGTTATGGGCCCACACATGGTTGCGCCGTCGTACGAATATTCCCCGACAGTACGAATATTCCACGACCAAACGAATATTCCCCGACAACAATAAATATTTTATATTATTTTGAAATATTTACGTATTTTACCCATAACTATCCACATTAATTACATCAACCCTTACTATTTCAAAATAATAATTAGAGGAAATTAAATTTCATTTATTAATTATTTGGGGTCTTACAACGCCGTTATTTTTAAACAACTTATATTTGTCGTTTTGTTCCTCTAATCGCTTTCTATTATGGGGCCCACACATGGTTGCGCCGTCGTACGAATATTCCCCGACAGTACGAATATTCCACGACCAAACGAATATTTCCCGACAACAATGAATATTTTATAACCATTTGCTTATTTTGAAATATTTGCGTATTTTACCCATAACTATCCACATTAATCACATCAATCCTTACTATTTCAAAATAATAATTAGAGGAAATTAAATTTCATTTATTAATTATTTGGGGTCTTACATTTTATATTAATTAAGAATTTAGTTATAGAGATTTGATATTGAATATGATAATAAAAAAGTAATAGCAAATTAAAAACATCATATCACTTTATAGTCATAACATATAAATGTATCTCTATTTTTAAAACGGACTAAAAATAAAAATATATATCTAATTTTAGAAGTGAATGAGTATTTGTAACGAACGAGAATTTTATAATTAATTTTAAATATTTATTGAATTAAATAAATATTTTAATTTATTTATTTATTGAGATAAATAAATAATTAATGAAATTATGGTGTAATAATTTAGTTAAGTGTCTATGTTTACTAAATTAATGAATGGTAATTTTATTATTTGAAGATTTAATTTAACGAAATAATTAAATTAAATAAAATGATGTTCTAGTTTAATTGATAATTAAATTAGATATATGATAATTTATTAAGCATAGGTACAATTATAATGAAAATTAAAATTATTATAATTGTAATTGTAAGTTATTAAAATTAATTAAATAAAAGTGTGACAAATGAAACTATATAATATAAATGTTATCAAAATAAATTGAAAGAGAGGTATTCTGTGTAGCCAAACATGGCCTTATAGCCTTTGGCATAACATAATCGATAGGTACTTTGTTTTTTTTAATTGAAGTGTACGTTGGGGGAAATGCCATATTAGTTTATATCTATGTGTATATTCCTAAGGCTAAGTAGAACAAGAACAATAGGGAAACACAATGAAATTGAGAGAGAATTCTCTGTAATCTTGTTAAGAAGAAGGAGAAGGATTGCTAAACCTTGTTATCATCATCTTGCAAGTAAAGGATTAAGGTATAATCTATCCTAGATTCTAAATTTTTGCTTTGCAATATCTATTCTATGTGAATTAGAATTTTTGTTGTAATAGGGTTGAGGTGTTGATTATATATAGATGTAATCTGATAATTGTCATACATAAGTGATGTTGAAGTAATCAAATTCGTAAAATTGGGTTTGAAGAAGAAAACTTCAATAACAGTGTTATATATATGTAAAATGGCTTGATTGAGTCCAAAATTTTATGTTTAAACTTTTATATAATCTAAATATTGATTGTAGATTGTGTTAGTATATTAAGAAACGAAAACAACGTAATTGAAATGGTGTAATTTGGTTAAGAAACAAAGGTTTGGCGATTGAATTAGCTAAAAGTATTGAAATATGAAGAAATTGGTAAAATATGGTTTTTGATGCCTAAAAGTTAATTATATATAATGTTTATGTTGGTAGAATAATGAAGTGCATGCTTGGTGATGTTGTTACCAAATTCTAGTTGGTGAGGTTTGTTAATTTTTGTAGTAATTAAGAAAAATTGAGGTTTGGTATCGTAACAGCAGAAAGCTGCTGCAGTTTCTGTCTGCGTACTGGCGCAGCTGCGCCGGTACCAAAGGCAGAAACAGCGCAGTTGTTCCTGTTAGCTTTCTGAAGTCGTGCACCAGCGCAGTTGCGCAGGTGCCAAGGCTTGGGGCAACGCAGCTGCGCCGTGCCCTGAGCATAGACAATATATTTTGATTAATTACAGACTATAATATGAAGACATAATCTAGTTTAGTATGCATGATAAAGATGTTAAATCTTTATCATAAGATATAATAACAGATTGTAATGTATGATAATACCAAAAAGTGAAGATTTTAAATAATCACTTAACAAGTTATAAAATGAATGAAATTTGATGTTGCAAGAGTTAGATGTGAATGATAAAGCTTTATATTAGGTGATAATGAGTTTTCAGATTTGTATGAGTTGTTAACCAATATAAATAGACATTAAGTTAAATGTTATAACTTAGATGGTGGATTGAACCTATAAAGCTAACGATAATATAACTAATAGGTATTGCGATTTCAATGGTATATGTGGAGTAATTGGCGAACGTTATTATACTTGTGTAGCTTACACACGAGGCAAGTTCCCTAACTTCATTCTCTTTATAATGAATACAAGTTTCATAACTATGTTTACCTTTTGATTGTCAAGCAAGCTTTCTAACCCTAAATTATGCAAGTTCCTAAACCTTATATTAAAGTTGAGCAAGCTTATTGATTCCATCTTGTTTATGATTATGCAAACTCTTGTATTCTAACTCTTTACATCGAGCGAGTTTCCAATTCCTAACTCTTGTTATGGCTATTCAAAGCATATACTGTGACACCCCCAAAATAGGTATACATCACCCATCTTGAGTCGCCAAATACATGGTACAAAATTCAAATACAACTTAATTATACATCAGTCGTGTAAAATATGACAAAACATAATCTAAGAGTTTTAATAGGAATATTGTCATCTAGACAATATCCACACTCAATGGAGTCCTCATTACATTTATTGTCACACTATTTAACAGAATAGTGAGGACTACTAATGCTATCTTCTGGACCGTCACTCCATTCTCCGACTAGTCCCGGCTACGTACTCATTTTCTGAAGAGAACAGTGAAAGAAAGGGTGAGATCAACTAGCCAGTAAGAAATATTATGAATAAGATAATGCAGAATAAATTATCATTAGTCTTCAAAAATGTTAAATTGATAAAATACAATAGACATCAAGTTTAACTGCAGTGGAATAAGCAATCCATTAGAAGAGTCAAGTAGAGCATGATATCTACTATCTTCTATGATTTAAAATGTTTTCATCAATTTTTTATTGCTGAGACTCAGCTTAATAAATAAACCACATCATTGAATCCTCCCTGCACTACGGGCCAAGGATATTCATTAAATCATCAATGGTCATGACTATACCGAATAATCCCCAGTCATAATCATACCAAAAAAAACTGTCCATCAATGCATTACGGGCTACTGAGGACTTTTACAACATCATTTATAACATTACAGGTCATGATTATACCGAATGATCCCTGGTCATAATCATACCAAGTTCATTTATGCACGTAAGCCAAAGATGACTTTCATCACATTATAAGCATGAAGATGATGACAATGACATAATAATTCAATAAAACAAGTTCAAGAATAAATTTATAAGTTAATTTATCCTGAAATCAATAACGTCAAAATTGTCAACATGATACTGCTTTATGGAGTAAAATTCAAGAATGCTCAGGAGAATATTTCCATGAAAAGATACTGGACGAAGCGCAAATATCCACAATATTCTACTAATTTCATGGAGTATAGAAGTTAAACCTTTAACCAACTGAGTAAAATAGAATATATGAAACTGCAAATGGATTTTTGCCCGTCATGCGGTAATCCACGTAGATAGATCATTTCCACAATTTAATAAAGAATGAATACAAATGATCATTCACCATGCATGCGGTAATCCACATAGACAGGTTATTCCAACATAATAATAAAGAATGGAATAACAGAAGAATTCACCATGCATGCGATAGACCGCACAGACAGGTTATTCTAAACAGAATAATAAAGAATGGAACCAGGTCATGCGTAAACCGCACAGACAGGATATTCCAACAGAATAATAAAGAATGGAACCAGGTCATGCGTAAACCGCACAGACAAGATATTCCAACTGAATAATAAAGAATGGAACCAGGTCATGCGTAAACTGCACAGACAGGATATTCTAACAGAATAATAAAGAATGGAATAACAACATAATTCACCATGCATGCGATAGACCGCACAGATAAGTTATTGAAATAGAATAATAAAGAATGGAATAACAGAAGAATTTCACCATGTATGCGGTACTTTGCATAGACATGTTATTCCAACATAATAATAAAGAATGGAATAACAACCCTTATGAGTATTGAAAGAAATAATTTTCCTCATGAATAATAATAAGGAATGGAATAACAATAGCTCTCATCATGAATACGAAAGAAATAATACCCCTTACCTTAGAAGGAACTGGATATTGGAATCGTGAGGTAGCAGACTTCTCTTATTCTTTCTCTCTATAATTTTTCTCTATAATAATTGCTCTAAAGCTTTAGTGAATTGGTGAGAAATGAAGGAAGAATGCGCTTCTATTTATAGGAAAATATAGTTTCGATAATTGCACGTTTTGGGGCTCAAAATATTATAGTACAATACCTCCAACTTTTCTTTCATTTTTAATTTAGTCCTACAAGTATTATCAAACTTGCACCACCTCCCCTAATAGTAAATAATGTGAATCAATCGTTCAATCATACGAATCAATAGTTATAATCATGTAAAAATACGAATTACAGTATAGTACCTCCATCTATACCTCCATCTTTAACTTAGTCATGCAAGTATTATCAATCTTGCACCAACTCCCCTAATAGTACATGAATGTGATTCAAAAGTACACAATGTGAACAAATAGTTATATAAGCATGTGAATTAGTAATAATTAATTGCTCATTTATCCGATTAATTATCCGATTTATCAATATAACCCCCAGACATCAATTATCATTGGAATATATGTCGATTTCCACTAATATTAATAATCACAACACAATGGAACTATCAAATTCTTCTTTAATCAACACAAACGTATTCATCATTAATATTATAACTCACAATATTTAACAACCAGTTCGTTCCCAGGAAAGAGGGGGCTTTCTGATAAGGATTTCTCCTTATTGGCGCACAATTAGATGACCAAACCTCTCCTTGACAAAACTTCTAAACATTGTAAATATTGCAATTTAATAATATAAATAACTTTGTCGTCTCAATTATTGATTTAATAATATAACATATTATGCAGATGATACTGTGACAATAATTGAATCAATAATATGAGAGATATGATACAGCAATTATTGTAGCAATAATTGAGTATAACTGAGTGACTTCTCACGTAAGAATCAATAACTGATACCGTGTGCTACTATGCAACCACACGTATTACTGTACTTTTACTACCGGGTAGTTCAATAATTTTAACGGTAACACTTCCGCCGTTATTTTTATAAAAAGATAATTCTGTCATTTTCTTATTACGACAATACTTCTGTTGTGGGGTCCACCAATGATTGTGCTATCGTACGAATATTCCCTGTTAAAATGAATATTGCATGACCAATCGAATATTATATAACCGCTTGCTTACTTTGCAAAATTTGTAAATATTACCCACAACTATAACATTATATTATATCCACACCATAATATTCAAAAATATATTTCGAGAGAAATTAATCTTTATTCATAAAAGTTAGGGACTTACATATACTGTTTAACTTCAATGTTCCTAATGAGATTTCCTAACTCTTTTGGATGTAGTACTTTCCATATATATACCATGTCTATTCAATTGTATATTGTCATTATTCGATCTTTGACTTAAGTATCATTGTTCAATTCTATATTATTGTGTTGAACCTTTGAATACCAAGCAAGCTCTTATTGATTGGACTAATCTGTAATTGAATAGCGTTCTAAAATTCTAGAACCGCTGATAAGCTAGTTCCAAACTAAACTTTCTTTAGTGCGGAAATCCTTAAGTCAAATTGAGATGAACAACCAGGGGATTATGTACGTGTAATGTTTAGATGTTTGTGCACAATACATGGTACAAAGGGTTGATCCCCCTAAGTACGTAAGGAAGGGTTTATATAGTCTAAACGACTGTTAAGGTTGAGGTAATAATAACTAATTATCAGGGACATAGTTCGTGGTCTTAAGACCCTCATACATAAATTTTGAACATATTTTATTCTTGATTCGTAGAACGAGTTTTCCATTATTCAATATTCGTTGTCTAATCTCAAGTTATTGCTATTATTATTCTTTATATTAGCGAGAAATTATTTGCCCACTCTTGTAATTAACACTGCAGCAAAAGTTGAGAAAAGTCGATGAGCCATCTTCTAGCAAAGGAAAGGGCAAGATGTCCAAGTGGTGAAGGATTATTTGAATTTATTTAAATGAATTATGTTAAAAGACTCATATTATTTTGTGATGTATTTCACAGACTTATGTAATAGTTTAAGGTTTGATTACCTGGGATTAATATAAGTTGATGTAACCTTTTAATGGGAAAGGTTATTATTTAAGTTATGTCTTTATCCTTTATTATGGATAGTTATATGTAATTGTTTTGAATAGTGAGCACCAAATCCTGTGGGAGTGGAGTACACGGATTTGGGGGTGGCACAGGTTCGTATCAGAGCTTTAGGTTATAAACCTTAGGAAGTAACCTTTAAGGAGACAGAAAACGTAGGGGTTTCAAACTCTTATCGAGTTTTAAGGAATGTATTAAGGTATCCATTAAAGATAAACAATAAAAGAATTTATGTGATATGTGTTAATAACTTATGTACTCGTGAGTATCGAAGAGTGTTACATAATAAATAAAACTTAAAGTATTTTATTGTCAGGATGTCTAACGTTGGAGGATCCAGTCAAGCTAGAGAACTGATACCTCAGATATCTAGGGATGAGGAACCCCAAGACGTTCATGTGGTTCAAGAACAGTTAATTCAAAGGGAGACTTCTCTGTTGGTCGTTGAGGAAGAATATGAGGATGAGCCTGTGACTGATCTTGAGGAGGAGAACTCTGAAGAAATAGAGGTGGAGGATGAGGAAGAGGATCCTATGGAGTTTCCACCAAACTCCATATCAGCTGAGATGTATGATGCACTGTATGACCAAAAAATAGAATTACAAGATAGGATTGAGGAGCTAAAAGAGTTAGCTGAGATGCGTCGAGCTACTATAGAGCAGAAGGATGCCAAGATTCAAGAACTTAACTCACGACTTGGTAACACGGAGCGGAACCTAATTCATACAAAGGGACAACAAGTGGATCTGTTGGTTGAGAATGAGAAGATGAAGACTGAAGTGGAAAAGCTAAAAGATGATTTGAAGGAGGAGTCAGCTAAGCGTGTGACAGTAGAGGACGCATGAATGAAGGCTACTCAGCGTGCAAATTGTGCTAAAGCTAAGTGTTAGTTCCTAGTAGGCAAACAAGAGATCTAGAAGGAGGGTTGAATAGATCCTTTTTAATTTTTAAATACTTTTCCCTTTTATTTGATTATTGCTAATGAATTAGCATATGATAAACATAAGAATTTTTTCAAGCACATCGGAATAAGTAAAAGATCCCCTTCATTGATATATTCATAATCATACATACATTGTTCTTAGAGTTAGTTAAGTTGTAAGCATTTAATACATACATAACAGTTATAGCAGGTAAATATATAAAGTAAATGACATAAAGTAAAAGACACAAGGGATTTTAAGTGGTTCAGAGACTCAAGCTCCTAATCCACTCTTCTGCTTTTAACTAGTAGGATTTCCACTAAGGAAGGGCAGCACCCTGAATCACTAAGATTCTTTCAAAGCCAGCAGCCTTGGAACTTCAATTCACTAAGAACTCTTCAAGGCTAGTAGCCTTGGAACTCCTCTAGTTCCCTAGGAACTCTTCAAGTCTAGCAAGCTTGGAACTTTGTTTAGTCCCTCCAGACAAGGACTCCTCAGGCCCTGGCTTCTTGTTGTTGTAGTTGTTGTTGTTGTTGTTGGTGCTGAGCTGCTAAGATGTCTTTAAGCTTGAACATCTTTTGTACTTAGCAGCTTGACGTAGTCCTCTTGGTATTTTGCTTGGAGTCTAGACTACATCTTCTTTGGTGCAGCTGATCTTTACTCTTTTATGTTCATCTTCATTTGATGTCAGCTGTGCACCATCAGCATCTAGATATGCTAAGTCTCTGAGCTTTTGATAAACTTCGTCTGGCACATAGAAATCCTTGAACCCTTCTTGAAAGTTTTGCATACATGATTCTGCATCTATTCTTTTTTAGCCTTTGGTTTATGGTGATCTGTAGAGTGGCTCTCTTGATCTTCTTTGAACTCTGCCACTTTTCTGAATGCTATCTTCTTGTCCTTCTCATCTCTCAGCTTAGCTGTCATCTTTAGTAGCATTCTCATCTTTGTTGAGTGAAGCTCTAGTTTGTTTAAGTCCTTCTCAAAGATGCTTCACTTCCACCTATGTAGTCTCACTGTCACTAAGACTTATTCTGTTAATCTTTGGTGGAACTCGTAGAGTCAACAATAACATTCTACCAACTCAACGATTCTATAACTTAGCAATCATCAGCTACTTTTGATCTTTGAAGCTTTGTTGATTTATACTCCTTCCCAATCTTCCCGTTGGAAAGTAGCCGTTGAAAGTTTTTGAATTGCTTCGTAGATCTCGAGTTATTTGGTGTAGACTGTAGATGTGACATGACATCCCTTTTTCTGACTTTCGGACACTACAGTCTACTGTTTCACCTACCCTGTCAGAGATGTCACTTTGATACCTTGGGAAGGTAGTCTTCTTTATTTCTCCTTTCTAACTTCTCGATTAGAACGTCATGATCTGTCCTTTTGCATCGATGCTCTCAACTAGCAATGTTCAAATATCAGTCTTTAGATTGAATCATTGTCAATGCTTCAATCTTCAGATGACTGAACTCTACGATTCTTATACATGTGTTCTTGGATTTGATTGTAGTGTCTTGTTGAATGTTGCTCATTGATAGGTTAAGACAACACTATGATCTTGAAAAGTATTCATTTGATCTTCAATGTAGAACACCTCTTCCTTCTCTTATGCAGCGTTTCAACACTTTTGTTTGCTTTGACTGATCTTAGATACTGATAGCTTGTTCCTTGTCCTGGCTTCTTCTGAACAGCAAGACACCTCAGATTTGTGGCATGCCCGACTTGCTTTCTCCTTGTTATCTCCCATTCACTTATCATCAATGAACTGACCCATGTTTAATCACGTTAGCATTGTTCTTCAGAAGATGTCCAGTATTTTGTTAAACTATATCAGTTCCTTCTTTACTTGGCAAACAATATGATCCTGGTTGACCCCAAGATTGTTGTCTTCTGTTTATTTGACAGCTACTGCACTTGCTGACTTTTCCTTAGTCAGTCATTTTAACTGAAATCTTCTTTTGATCTCCTTGTAGAAGACTTCATCTTGAATGGCTTTCCAACTCAATCTGGATGCTGATTGGATTGGTGCTAAGATCTTCTGTCATCTTGCAAACCATTCGTTGAGTGCACTCTGGTTCCCTTCAAGTGGAATATATCTTTGCAGCTTAGACCAGAGGCTTCATACTTTGGATATTCTGGGAGTGCTCATTTATTAAGAATCGTTTTTGCTCTACTATTCTTCATTGGCGTTGTAAGAACATGTGTTGAAGTCTCAGTTCTACACTCTACGATTTAGTTTTGGCTGTTCAGACACTACGACTCCGAAATCAGATCTTGACACTCTATGATTTTTGTCGTTGTGCTTGTTGTCTTCATCTGATCTTGCTAGACTATGACCTCTGCCTCTGATACGATCAGTAGACTCTACGACTCTGAGTGTAATCTATGATTCTTGACTTGGCTTCGGCAGATGCTCGGT
Source organism: Panax japonicus (assembly GCA_020205505.1). Classification (NCBI taxonomy): domain Eukaryota; kingdom Viridiplantae; phylum Streptophyta; class Magnoliopsida; order Apiales; family Araliaceae; genus Panax; species Panax japonicus. The sequence goes on along the minus strand of CM035095.1, from coordinate 41,878,917 downwards.
CGGCTCGTAGGTAGGCTGTCTCTATGATTCTGAACATGACTTCTTCAGCAGACTACGGCTCTGAGGAAGTTCTCCTCGACACACTACAATCCTTCCTTGTCTCTCCTGAAAGTCTACAAACTCCGAGATCTACTGTCTTGCAGACTATGATTCTGCCTCGACAACTCTTAAGTTTTCCTTGACTCTCTTGACATACTATGATTTCTAGTGCTGTGCTCAACGATCAGACAAGCCTTTCTATTACATCATAAGATCAACCTAACAAGCTTGGTCTTTCTATACTTATAGTCCCTCTACATCATTTCTTTTTAAGGACTTTATAAAGCTGTTTTACTTATGTAGTATCAATCCTAACATATTTGATCAATTCATTCTAAGTCCTTGTACATATGTTCCTATTCTCTATCAAAGAACTTTACAACTTTTCTTAATACAAGCATACTTGAATATTCATATATATATATATATATATATATATATATATATATATATATATATATATATATATATATATATATATATATATATCATAATCAAATCATATATAAACAGGAATATCATTCACATGCTTATTCCTAACACTAAGGTCTAAACGAAGAAGGCCGAGATGAATGAAATAGATTATGCCTTTCATTCTGCGATTGATAGGGCCCATGATCGAGTCTTTTACTATCCACCTCAGTTTGAAGACTTACTGTGGTTCGTGATGGATCGTAGAACGACATATCATATTATGGAGGAAGAGCGTAGAGAAGCCTCTCGACGTCTGAATATGCCAAGATATGAATAATAATAATAATAATAATAATAATAATAATAATAATAATAATAATAATAATAATAATAATAATAATAATAATAATAATAATAATATGTGATCAAGTATATGAATAAATAAATTGTAAGTCTCTTATTTTGAGATAAATAAAGGGGCAGTATGAAGATGTAATCCTGAAACTTGTTTAGTTCAGGAAAATGGATGTTGATAGCAGAGATGTTATCCTTATTATGTTTCGGAAAATTATGAATGAATACAATATCAAAGTTTATTGAATGTTATGAGTTATAGCTTTAGTCTTAGAATGTTTAAGTTAAACTTTAAACATTCAAGAAGTTGAGTAATGAACTAATAAGCATATCTTTTAACATAAAATGCCTCCTAGAAGAAGACAACCACACCAACAACCACCTCCTGAGGGGTCTACTAACAATAATAACGAGGCCAACGTTAACCCGGCTCAGCAGTTGGTGACTTTGTTAACGGGAGCACTTGCAAATCAACCGCAAGCCCAAGTCACAACCTTCAAGAAATTCAAAGCGGTTGGATCGCCGGAGTTTCAAGGGTGTATGAATCCAGTTGAAGCCCAAACCTAGATCATGGAAATGGAGAAGGTGTTCGATGTTGCCAGAGTCAACGACGATCAGAAGACCGCTTTTGTAACATTCATGTTGAAGTCTGAAGCTAGCTATTGGTGGCAGGCGAATAAGGTTCATGGGGGACAGGGAATAATAGCGTGGGATAGGTTTAAAGAGAAATTTTTCGAGATGTACTTTCCAGTGAGTTCTCGAAACCAGTTGGAAATTCAATTCTTGGAGCTTAAACAAGGAACCATAACTGTGCCAGAATATGCTGCGAAGTTTAATGAGTTGGCAAGGTTTGCTACTTATCAAGTTAATACCGATGAGCGTAAGGTGTGACACCCGCAAATCTAGGTACTCCATTCCCATAGAATTTGGTGCTCACTATCCAAAGCTATTACATCTAACTACCAATAATAAAGGATAACGACATAATTTAAATAACTTAAACAATAATATTCCCCATTAAAGGGTTACATTAATTTTTAAACAATCATAGGTAATCTAACCTTAACTTATTACATAAGTCTGTGTAATATATCACAAAATAAATTAAGTCTTATAGCATATTTAATCCAAATAAATCCACATAAATCTTCAACACTTGGACATCTTGCCCTTTCCTTTGCTGGAAGATGGCTCATCGACCTTTTCGACTTTAGCTGCAATGTTAATTTCAAGAGTGAGTAAACAATTGCTCACTGATATAGAGAGTAATAATAATAACAACATGAGAATGAACAACGAATATTGAATAATGGTGAACTTGTTCTACGAATCAAAAATAGAAAATATGCTCGAATTTATTATCTGAGGGTCTTAAGACCACGAACTATATCCTCGGTATTTAGGTATTATTATTACCCAACCTTAACAATCATTTAGACTATACAGACCCTTCTTTACGTACTTAGGGGGATCAGCCATTTGTACCATGTATTATGCACAAACATCTAAACGTTACACATACATAATCCCCTATGTTAGGGTTGTTCGTCTCAGTTTGAATTTAGAATTTCCGTACTAAAGAAAGTTTAGTTTGGAACTAGCTTATCAGTGGTTCTAGAATTTTAGAACATTATTCAATTATAGACCAATTCAATCAATAAGAGTTTGCTTGCTACTAGAAGGTTCAATACAATAATATATAATTGAACAAGGTTATTTAAGTCAAAGATTGAATAAAAACAATATACAATTGAGTAGACATGGTATACATGCAAAGTACTACATTCAAAAGAGTTAGAACAATCTCATTTGAATCAATGTATTAAAATAATATGTGTTTTGAATAGCAATAACAAGAAATAGGAAAGTGAAACTCGCTCGATGTAACGAACTAGGTTACAAGAGCTTATACAACCATACACAAGATAGAATCAATAGGCTTGCTCAACTTTAATATAGGATTTGCATAATGATAATTTAGGACTAGAAAGCTTGCTTGACAATAACAAAATAACGGAATTATGAATCTTGCATTCATTATAAAGAGAATGAAGTTAGGGAACTTACCTGGTGTGTAAGCTACAAAAGTATAACAATGTTCGCCAACTACCCTACACATGCCATTAAAATTGCAATACCAATTAACATTATCTTTATAGGTTTAACCAACCATTTAAGCCATAACCTATAACTTAATGCCTAATCATATTAATTCACCATTCATACGAACCTGAAATTTCACTATCGCCTAATATAAACTTTATCATTCACTTCTAACTCTTGAAAACGTCAACTTTTGTTCATTACATAACTTGTTGAAATAACCATTTAAAATCTACACATTTTGTATTACATTACATCATAATCTGTTATTGTATGCCATATTATGATTTAACATCTTTATCATGCATACTCCACTAAATTAGGTCTTTATTTTATAGTCTACAAATAATCAAAACTCACTACCCAGGCTCAGGGCACGGCGCAGCTGCGCTGCCCCAGGCCTTGGCACTGGCACAAATGCGCTGGTGCAGAAATGCAAAAGGCCATACGGCACAGCTACGCCGTTTCTGCCTGTGGTACCGGTGCAGCTTCGCCGTACACAGACAGAAACTGTAGTTTGCAGCTCTGTTTCATAAGACACCCAATTTCACCCAATTTCTACAGAAATTCACAAATTCTAATAACTAAAACTTTGTAATAACATTAATAAACATGCAATTCATCACTCTAACAACATAAACACTATACATACTTAACTTTTAAGGATCAAAACCACACTTTTTCCTAATTTCTTTATTTTTAACACTTTTAGTGAATTTGATTGCCACAACTTCATTTCTTAACCAATTGACATGATTCAAATAACGTTGTTTTCATTTCTTGATTTACTAACATAATCTAACATCAATTTACAGATTATACAAAATATTGGACATCAAATTTTGTACTTAAACAAGCCATATTACACCCAATACACACTGTTATTTGTTTTTCCTCATACAAACCAATTTTCACATTTTTTATCATCAAATAACACTCATATACGATGATTAACAGATTATAACACCATATATATATATATATATATATATATATATATATATCAATCCAACATGATTTAGAAATTTACAAACAATAATCATTGGAAACTCAAAACATGAACATTAGGAGTAAAGTATACCTTAAATCCTTAGTTGTATGCTAGCAAAAGATGGTGACAACTTCTCCTTCCTCTTGACAATCTCAGAGAATTCCCTCAATTCACTTTTTTTCCCCTCTTCTCACCAAACTCTCTGTTCTTCTCGGTTATCTAGCCTTAGGGAAAAAAATAGAACGCGTAATATAACTGATATGCCTTCTCTCCCATGTACGTCAGGTCACAAACCCAATAGGTTACGTCGGTTAAAAATAAGTTAAAGGCCACAAGGCCTTGTTTTGCTAAACACAACTCCCCCTTCTACATTATTTTCATAATATTTTTATTATATAGTTTTTAGTTGTCATATTTAACTAATTCATATAACTTACAATTATAATTATAATAATTATAATTTTTATTATAATTATACTTATGATTAATAATTTATTCTATATCTAACTTAATTATTAAATTAGACTTAAACATCACTTTATTTAATTTACTTATTTTCTTAAATATTAAACAATTCATGTGAGATCCCGAATTTTATGAAATGAAAGTATTCAATTTTCTTATAATCATTCTATTTAGTTAATTGTTAAATTGATAAAAGGTTAAAGTTAAGGGTGATATGTGAATTTTTTTTCAAAGTAAGCAAGTTGTCATAAAATAATCGGTGATAAAAGTATAGTAATACGTGTGGTTGCGTAGTAGCACACGGTATTGATTATTGATGTTTGCATAAGAAGTCATTCAGTTATACTCAATTATTGCTACAGTAATTGCTGCATCATATCTCTCATATTATTGATTCAATTATTGTCACAATATCATCTACATAATATGTTATATTATTAAATCAATAATTGAGACGGCAAAGTTATTCATATTATTATTTGCAATATTGACAATGTCTATAAGTTCTGTCAAGGAGAGGTTTGGTCACCTAATTGCGCGCCAATAAAGAGAAATCCTTATCGGAAAGCCCTCTCTTTCCTAGGAACGACCTAGTTGTTAAATATTGTGAATTATAATATTAATGATAAATAAGTTCGTGTTGATTAAAGATGAAATTAATAGTTCCATTGTGTGGGAATTATTAGTGTTAGTGGAAATCGACATTTATTTCGATAATAATTGATGTCTGGAGGTTATATTGACCAATCGGGTAATTAATCAGATAAATGAGCAATTTAATTGCTATTAATTCACATGATTATAACTATTTGTTCATATGTGTGTACTATTAATTCACATTCTTGTACTATTAGGGGAGTTGGTGCAAGATTGATAATACTTGCATGACTAAGTTAAAATTTGAGGTATAGATGAAGGTATTATACTATAATTAATTTTTTCACATGATTAAGCATGACCTGGTTCCATTCTTTATTATTCTGTTGAAATATCCTGTCTGTGTGTATTACGCATGACCTGGTTCTATTATTTATTATTCTAGAAAAACCTATCTTTGCGGTCTATCGTATGCCTGGTGAATTCTTCTCTTATTCCATTCTTTATTATTCTGTTGGAATAACCTGTCTATGTGGATTACCACATGCATGGTGAATGATCCTTTGCATTCATTCTTTATTAAATTATGGAAATAATCTGTCTACGTGGATTACTGCATGGCGGGTGAAAATCAATTTGCAGTTTTATATATTCTATTATACTCATATGAGATATCATTTCTTTTGTACTCATCATGGAATATCATTTTCTTTGGTATTTTTTTACGAGTTACTATTTATGGGTTACTATTCACCCCATTACTATTCACTATAGTATTATTCACTCGGGTATTCGGGGCACTTTTCGTGTCAGAGTACTATTCACGAGTAACTATTCACCCAAATTATTATTTACCTGAATATTATTCACTCGGGTATTTGGGGTACTTTTCATGTCGAAGTACTATTCACGAGGTACTATTCCCAAAGTACTATTCACATGGTACTATTCACGGGGTACTATTTACCCGAAAAATATATTTTTTTTCAGTCCAAATTATTTTTGGTACATGAATATTATTCTTGAATTTTACTCCACAAAGCAGTATCATGTTGACAATTTGGATATTTTTAAGCTCTGGATAAATTTAAAGTCTTTTATATTTATCCTTGATTTCGTTTGATTAATGCTTATATCATTGTCATCATCCTCATGCTTATATTGTGATGAAAGTCATCTTTGGCTTACGTGCATAGATGGACTGTTGATTATTAGTTTTACAGTTGTATATTTTTGGCTTACGTGCAAAGATGGACTGTTGATTATTGGTTTTATAGTTGTATATCTTTGGCTTACGTGCAAAGATGGATATATGTATGACATGATCATAACCACTGATGATAATAACGAATATCCTTGGCCCATAGTGCATGGATAATTCGATGATGTGATTGGCAGGATCATGACCATTAGTTAACATTTGAATGTCTTTGGCCGTAGTGCACTGACAGACAATTGAATGGTATGATCATGACCATTGGTTTTATAGTTGAATATCTTTGGCCCATACTGCAAAGGTAGATAACTGGTTGGTATGATCATTGTTATTACATTTGAATATCTTTAGCCATTGGGGTAAGGATATTGAGTAAACGTTCTATTAAGCCTTTGTGGCAAGGAGAAACTGTTAATTTACATGATTATAAATATGAATTGTGGATTTAACTATAATCTTTGGTGATTTAGGTGAAGACAGGTGATGATAGTTCTTTTTGTCTTGGATATAACAAAGAACTGTTGTTGAGTATTACAGGAATAAAATATTAATGATGGACTTTTAATCTAGAAGAGATAGTAGACATTATGTTCTACTTGACTCTTCTAATGGATTGCTTATTCCGCTGTAGTTAAACTTGATGTTTATTGTATTTTATCAGTTTAACATTGTCGAAGGCTAAGGATAATTTATTCGGCATTATCTTAGTCATAATATTTCTTACTGGGCTAGTTGAGCTCACTCTTTTCTTTCATTGTTCTCTTCAGGAAATGAGAGTATAGCTGGGACTAGTAGGGGAACAAAGTGATGGTCCGAGATGTTTGTATTAGTAGTCCTCACTATTCTGTGAAATAGTGTGATAATAATTATAATGAGGACTCCATTGGGTGTGGATATTGTCTAGATGACAATATTTGTATTAAAACTCATAGCATATATTTTGTCGTATTTTACACGACAGTTGTATAATTAAGTTTGTATTTGATTTATGTACTATGTAAGTGACGACCCAAGGTGGGTGATGTATACCTATTTTGGGGGGGCATCACAGTTGGTATCAAAGCTTATGGATATGATCCCTGGCTGAGATGTGAGACAAGAACTAGGAGGGGAGAGACGGGAAATTCCTTTGCTAGTATGACCTACCTAAGTTATTTGGTATTTAATTGGTCGGTCGGAGTATAGGGATAATATGTGGCATGTCAATTAACCCTTATTTTGAAACTATATTCTAGAATGATATTTGAAATACAGGAGATGAGAAATGGGAAAATCATGATAGAGAGGAAATAACCGGGAAGGTACAATACGAAAAGAAAGCAAGGTATTCTCATCTCTTCGACATACCAAGTACGTACGTAAATTTTGAGGGCGAAATTTCATAAGGAGTGGAGATTGTGAGATCCCAAATTTTATGAAATGAAAGTATTCAATTTTCTTATAATTATTCTATTTAGTAAATGCTTAAATTGATAAAAGGTTAAAGTTAAGGGTGATATATGAAATTTTTTTCAAAAGAAGCAAGTTGTCATAAAATAATCGGTGATAAAAGTATAGTAATACGTGTGGTTGCATAGTAGCACACTGTATTGATTATTGATTCTTACATAAGAAGTCACTCAGTTATACTCAATTATTGCTACAGTAATTGCTGCATCATATCTCTCATATTATTGATTCAATTATTGTCACAATATCATCTACATAATATGTTATATTATTAAATCAATAATTGAGACGGCAAAGTTATTCATATTATTATTTACAATATTGACAATGTCTAAAAGTTCTGTCAAGGAGAGGTTTGGTCACCTAATTGCGCGCCAATAAGGAGAAATCCTTATCGGAAAGCCCTCTCTTTCCTAGGAACGACCTAGATGTTAAATATTGTGAATTATAATATTAATGATGAATAAGTTCGTGTTGATTAAAGATAAAATTGATAGTTCCATTATGTGGGAATTATTAGTGTTAGTGGAAATCGACATTTATTTCGATAATAATTGATGTCTGAAGGTTATATTGACCAATCGGGTAATTAATCAGATAAATGAGTAATTTAATTGCTATTAATTCACATGATTATAACTATTTGTTCATATGTGTGTACTATTGATTCACATTCTTGTACTATTAGGGGAGTTGGTGCAAGATTGATAATACTTGCATGACTAAGTTAAAATTTAAGGTATAGTTGAAGGTACTATACTATAATTAATTTTTTCACATGTTTAGAACTATTGAGTCACATGATTTACTATTAGGGGAGGTGGTGCAAGTTTGATAATACTTGCAGGACTAAATTAAAAATAAGAAAAAGAGGAAGGTATTATACTGTAATATTTTGAGCCCCAAAACGTACAATTATCGAAACTATATTTTCCTATAAATAGAAGCTCATTCTTCTTTCATTCTCACCAATTCACTAGTCTTACAAGAGCAATTATTATAGAGAAATTATAGAGAGAAAGAAGAAGAGAAGTCTGCTACCTCACTATTCCAGTATCCAGTTTTCTTCTAAGGTACGAGGTATTATTTCTTTTGTATTCATGAAGAGAGCTTCTGTTATTCCATTCTTTATTATGAAGTTGGAATAACCTGTCTATGCGAATTACCTCATACATGATGAAATTATTATATTATTACATTCTTTATTATTATGTTAGAATAACATGTCTATGCGAAATATCGCATACATGGTGAAATTCTTCTGTTATTCCATTCTTTATTATTATGTTGGAATAATCTGTTTATGCGAAGTATCACATACATAGTGAAATTCTTTTGTTATTCCATTCTTTATTATTCTGTTGGAATATCCTGTCTGTGCAAATTACACATGACCTGGTTCCATTCTTTATTATTCTATTGGAATATCATGTCTGTGCGTATTACGCATGACCTGGTTCCATTATTTATTATTCTATTGGAATAACCTGTATGTGCCGTCTATCGCATGCCTGGTGAATTCTTCTGTTATTCTATTCTTTATTATTTTATTGGAATAATCTATCTATGTGGATTACTGCATGCATGGTGAATAATCCTTTGTATCCATTCTTTATTAAATTGTAGAAATGAACTGTCTACGTGGATTACCGCATGGCGGGTGAAAATCCATTTGCAGTTTCATATATTCTATTATACTCGTATGAGATATCATTTCTTTTGTACTCATCATGGAATATCATTTTCTTTAGTATTTTTTTACGAGTTACTATTCATAAGTTACTATTCACTCGGTTAATATTCACTCTAGTATTATTCACTCGGGTATTCGGGGCACTTTTCGTGTCAGAGTACTATTCACGGGTTACTATTCACCCAAATTACTATTCACTCAAATATTATTCACTCGGGTATTTAGGGTACTTATCATATCGGGGTACTATTCTTGAAGTACTATTCACAGGGTACTATTTACGGAGTACTATTTACCCAAAAAATATATTTCTTTTCTATCCAAATTATTTTTGGTACAAGAATATTATTCTTGAATTTTACTCCACAAAGCAGTATCATGTTGACAATTTGGATATTTTTAAACTCTGGATAAATTTAAAGTCTTTTATATTTATCCTTGATTTTGTTTGATTAATGCTTATATCATTGTCATCATCCTCATTCTTATATTGTGATGAAAGTCATCTTTGGCTTACGTGCATAGATGGACTGTTGATTATTAGTTTTACAGTTGTATATTTTTGGCTTACGTGCAAAGATGGACTGTTAATTATTGGTTTTATAGTTGAATATCTTTGGCTAACGTGCAAAGATGGACAGATGTATGACATGATCATAACCACTGGTGATAATAACGAATATCCTTAGCCCATAGTGCATGGATAATTCGATGATGGGATTGGCAGGATCATGACCATTAGTTAACAGTTGAATGTCTTTGGTCGTAATGCACTGACAGACAATTGAATGGTATGATTATGACCATTGGTTTTATAGTTGAATATCTTTGGCTCGTAGTGCAAAGGTAGATAACTGATTGGTATGATCATTATTATTACATTTGAATATCTTTAGCCTTTGGGGTAAGGATATTGAGTAAACGTTCTATTAAGCCTTTGTGGCAAGGAGAAACTGTTGATTTACATGATTATAAATATGAATTGTGGATTTAACTATAATCTTTGGTGCTTTAGGTAAAGACAGGCGATGATAGTTCTTTTTATCTTGGATATAACATATATATTGAGTATTACAAGAATAAAATATTATAATGGACTTTTAATCTAGAAAAGATAGTAGACATTATGTTCTACTTGACTCTTCTAATGGATTGCTTATTCTGCTGCAGTTAAACTTAATGTTTATTGTATTTTATCAGTTTAACATTGTTGAAGGCTAAGAAAAATTTATTCTGCATTATCTTAGTCATAATATTTCTTACTGGGCTAGTTGAGCTCACCCTTTTCTTTCATTGTTCTTTTCAGAAAATGAGAATATAGCTGGGACTAGTCGAGGGAACGGAGTGATGTTCCGAGATGTTTGCATTAATAGTCCTCACTATTCTGTGAAATAGTGTGATAATAATTGTAATGAGAACTCCATTGGGTGTGGATATTGTCTAGAAGGCAATATTCGTGTTTAAACTCTCAGCTTATGTTTCGTGGTATTTTGTACGACAATTGTATACTTAAGTTTTTAGTTGAGTTCTGTACCATGTATCTGGCGACTCAAGATGGGTGATGTATACCTGTTTTGGGGGTGTCACAATTCATTTAATTTAATTATTGCATTAAATTAAATCTTCAAATAAAAATTACCATTATTCAAATAATAAAATTTCCATTATTTTAATTTAATTAACATTAATCAATTTAGTTACTAAATTCCTGCATTACAATTCCATCAATTATTTATTTTTCTCAATAAATAAATTTAATAAAAATATTTATTTAATTTAATAAATATTTAAATTAATTACAAAATTTCTCGATCGTTACATCCTTCCCTCCTTAAAAGGATTCTGTCCCCAGAATAACGACTCGACAAATTTATTCGTTATATTCTTCCCTCCTTAGCAGAATTCTGTCCCCAGAATCGCTATACAAGATTAAGCAAATAACTGAATATAATTTTTCATCATAACATCTTCAAGTTCCCACATAACTTTTTCAGCATTGTGGTTTCTCCAGATTACCTTAACAAAAGGTATCACTTTATTCCTTAGTACTTGCTCTTTCCTGTCGATAATTTGAACAGGGACGTCTTCATAGTTCATGTCTTTTTCAAACTGTAATGGCTCATATTCTATAATATGCTTATAATCAAGCTTATTTGGCCTCAATACCGAGACATGGAAAAAGTTATGAATATGCTCCAATTCAAGAGGTAAAGCTACCTCGTACGCCACTTCACCAACTCGTCGAAGCACCTCAAAAGGTCCTATAAATCTAGGCTTTGTTTTCCCTTTTTGCCAAACTGAATTTTCCCCTTCCAGGGAGACACTTTCAAGAAAACAAAACTATCGACATCGAATTCCCGATTTTGTCGGTGTTGATCGGCATATTTTTTCTGTCTATCCTGTGCGGTAATCAATCTTGCTCGAATCACCTTGATCATCTTGACGATTTATTGTACTAACTCTAGGCCCAATAGCTGACGTTCACCTACCTCATCCCAACATAACGGAGTTCTACATTTTCTGTCGTATAACGCTTCGTAAGGCGGCATGCCAACACTCGCGTGATAACTATTATTATAGGCAAATTCAAACAATGGCAGATGGTCATCCCAATTTCCCTTGAAATCTATAATACATGCTCTGATCATATCTTTTAGTGTCTGGATGGTTCTCTCACTCTGCTTATTAGTTTGAGGATGGTACGCTGTGCTCATTCTCAATTGTGTTCCCAAGCACTCTTATAGCCGTTTTTAGAAATTTGATGTGAAACGTGGATCTCTGTCTTATATAATAGACACCGATACATTGTGTCTTGAAACAACTTCCTTCACGTACAGTTTTTGCCAACCGGTCTAGGATAAATCTAATCTTGATTGGAAAAAAGTGTGTCGACTTCGTCAGTCGATCGACAATCACCCAAATGGCGTAATAACCTTGCTGAGTCGTTGGAAGACCTACCACAAAATCTATTGTGATATACTCCCATTTCCACTCTGGTATCTCCAACGGTTGCAATAATCCGCTTGGCCTTTGATGTTCAACTTTAACTTTCTGACATGTTAAGCATTTCGCCACACACTCAGCCACATCCTTTTTCATAATTGGCCACCAAAAATGATGTCTAAGATCCTGGTACATTTTCGTACTTCTAGGGTGAATCTAATATCTTGAGTTGTGAGTGTCACTCCGAATTTCCTCTTTAACTTCCGGTACTGGCGGAACCCAAATTCTCCCTTCGAATTGAAGTAACCCTTTCGAATCAATTTTAAATTTGTTTTCTTCACCTTTAGATACTTTTTGTCTTATCTTTTTATAGTTCTCATCCTGAAGTTGTGCATTCTTCACCTTATCTAACAACGTTAAACTGTTTCCCATCTTGAACAAATTTTCGTCTAATTCTGTCGGATATTTAATTTCTAACTCCATCTTAGCCATTTCTGACACCAGCTTCTCCTGAGAAGTAAACTTCATTAACTTCTCCCGTTCCTTCCTACTTAAAGCATCAGCAACAACATTCGCCTTTCCGGGATGGTAAAAAATCTCACAGTCATAGTCTTTAATCAACTCCAACCATCTTCTCTGCCTCATATTCAAATCTTTTTGTGTAAAGATATACTTCAAACTTTTATGATCGGTATATATCTCACACCTCTCTTCATAATGATAATGTCTCCAAATCTTCAGAGCAAACACCACCGCAACCAACTATAAGTCATGAGTCGAATACCCTTTCTCGTAATCTTTCAATTGACGTGATGTATACGCAATAACTCTGCCATTTTGCATAAGCACACAGCCTAGTCCTTTATGCGATGTGTCACTATACACCACAAAGTTCCCTGTATCATCAGGCAATGACAATACAGGTGCTGAACTCAATCTGTTCTTTAATTCTCGAAAACTTTCCTCACACTTCTCCATCTAAACAAACTTAACTGCCTTCCTAGTTAAATTCACCAACGGAGTCGCAATTTTGGAAAAGTCTTGAATAAAATGCCTATAATAACCTGCCAATCCCAAGAAACTTCTTACTTCTAACGGTGTCTTCGGTTGATCCCAGTTTATTACAGCTTCAACCTTTGATGCATCTACTGAAATTCCGTCCTTATCAATAACGTGCCAAAGAAACTGTACACGTTCCAACCAAAACTCACATTTTGAGAATTTAGCGTACAACTTCTCTTTTCTCAATGTCTCCAATGTCACTCTTAAGTGTTCAACATGTTCCTCCTTGGTTTCTGAATATACTAATATATCATCAATAAACACCACCAGAAATTTGTCTAAGAATGGTTTAAACACCCTGTTCATCAAATCCATAAATGTTGCAGGTGCATTGGTTAAACCAAAAGACATAACCAGAAACTCGTAATGACCATACCGAGTTCTGAATGTTGTTTTTGGTACATCCTCTGACCTCATCTTCAGCTGATGATAACCACTCCTCAAGTCTATCTTTGAGAAATATCTTCCCCCCTTCAGTTGATCTAACAGATCATCCATTCTAGGTAATGGATACTTATTTTTAATCATGACCTTATTCAATTCTCGGTAATCAATGCAGAGCCGCATCGATCTATCTTTCTTCTTAACAAACAACACTGGTGCTCCCCATGGCGATACACTCGGTTGCATATACTTCTTGTCAAGAAATTCTTGCAACTACACCATCAACTCTTTCATCTCTATTGGATCCATTCAATATGGAGCTTTAGATATCGGGGCCGGTCCTGGTACCAAATCAATTACGAACTCGATTTCTCGATCCGACAGAAGTCCCGACAAATCTTCTGGAAATACATTTACAAAATCTCTTATGATCGGTATTTCTTCTAACTTCACACTCTTCTTCTGTGTATCGACTATGTAGGCTAAGTATCCTACACATCCTTGTCTCAACAACTTCTTGGCTGGCATCACCGTTAGACAACTATCTTATCAAGGTGACTAGCTGCCATAGAACACAACCTTTGACAGAGTCATAAGGTTAACACATTTCCTTTGGCAATCAATTACTTTTCCGTAGTTGAATAACCAATCCATTCCTAGTATAATGTCAAATTCCCCAAACTTAATTGGTATCAAATCTACCATCATCTCGTGACCCTTTATAACCACTCTACAATTCTTATATATAAATCTAACAGGAAATCACTTCCTTATTCGCAATCTCTATGCTTAAGGGAAATTCTAATTCTTCCCGAGGCAAATCTAAGTTTTGAGCAAATTCATTGGATATAAATGAACAAGTAGCACTCGAATCAAATAACACATAAGCATTAATACCATTAATCGGAATGATACCTAACACCACATCCTTAGACTGCATAGCATCTTGCACGATCATATTAAAAGTCCTCGCGGTAGGTCGGATTGACTGTGCTGGTTCAGTGATAGTCAATGCACCACCACCGTTGTTTCCCTTTCCTCCACTTACATTTCCCGCTGGCTTTTTAGGGCAATCACGAGCCATGTGATCCTTTGAACCACAGGTGAAACATGTTCCTTTCTTTGGGCTAAAATAGTTCGGTGCAATGTGTCCCTCCTGACCACAATTGAAACACACCCTTTTACCCTTCAAACATACCCCAGTATGGTTCTTCCCACAAGTAGCACAAGCTTCAAACTTTTTCTTTTGTTGACTTCCTTGCTGTCCTCCTATAGTCGAATTCTCACTCCACTTCCTCTTCTGATTGTTACTTCCATTATTACTTCCACCAACCTTACTTTCATTCTCATTCTTTCTCTTCTTCTGTTCTTAGTTGTACTTGGTTAAAGCATCACTTCCTCCTTCCGCGATAATTGCCTTTTCCAGTACAATCGCAAATGTATTTAACTAGAACACTGAAACCTTGCTATAAAGCCAGGGCTTTAACCCTTGTTCAAACCTTCTTTCCTTATGCTCACGGTATTAACTTGATAAGTGGCAAACCTTGCCAACTCATTAAACTTCACAGCATATTCTGGCACCGTCACGGTTCCTTGTTTCAGCTCCAAAAATTGAACTTCCAACTGATTTCGAGAACTCGCTAGAAAGTACATCTCAAAAAACATCTCTTTAAATCTATCCCACGCTATTACTCCTTGTCCCCTATGAACCTTATTTGCCTGCCACCAGGAGCTAGCTTCAAACTTCAGCATGAACATTACGAACGTAGTCTTCTGATCCTCGTTGACTCTGACAACGTCGAACACCTTCTCCATTTCTATGATCCAGGTTTGGAATTCAACTGGATTCATAGACCCTTGAAACTCTGGCGGTCCAACCGCTTTGAATTCCTTGAAGGTTGTGACTTGAGCTTGCGGTTGATTTACAAGTGTTCCCATTAACAAGGTCACCAACTACTGAACTAGGTTAGTGTAACAACCCAGAGAATCCGGATTGTTCAGAATTTAAGTTTAAATAATTAGTTATTAATAAAATGAATTTTGATTAATAATATTATGTTCTATATGTTTATTAATCGTTCTAGAACCTAGGATGATTATAAGTCGTGAGGATTTTGGCTACAAGCTAGACTGAACGAGTAAGAATTTTCAAGACGATAATAAGATATTTCTGGGAATAAGAATATTTCTGGGGAAAAAGACGAAATATGCACTATTCACCCGATGAAATCCTAAGGTTTAGGGTTTGAATAATCTAAGCCTTTTTGAGAGTTCAGTATGTCGAAATGACATTCCGTTGAAAGATTTGACAAAAATATGACCTAAAAAGTTAAGTAAGTCTATAAAATTCTTCTCAAAAAATGTGCAAAAATCGAACGAAATAAAAACGAAGAAAAGTACTGTTATGTACCTTTCACTCATTTAACTACGTTAGGGAAAAACGTGAAGGAAAATGCTTAATGGCTAAGTAAAGTGCTTATAAGTGATGAGCAAGTAAACTTAAGGGTTAAGTAAACTTAAGGGCTAAGTAAAGTGGTGGGTAAGTTAACTTAGTGCTTAAGCCATGAATAGTAAGGAGGTTTGAGGGTGAAATGACTATTTTGCCCCTAGCCTTGGTTTTCTATAAATAGGAAGCTTAAATAATTTGTTTAGGATTTTGAAAATCCTACAACAATTGAGAGAGAGAGAGAGATTTCGAATGAGAAATAAGAGGAAAAGGAAGAGGAAAAGCTTGCTCGAGTGCACGCTTTGTCCTATGGAGGAAGATTAAAGAAGAGAGGTAATCCGAAAACCTAGCTTCAAATAAATTTTCTTTAAGTTTTCTATATTAAAACATAGCTTAATAAGAATAAGAAGTAAATGATGTTAGGAATGATATCATATGGTTGAAATCATTGAGAAAAGAAGAAATAAGAAAGTAGAAATTTAGTTTATAAATTTCTTAAGGAAGTGTACGATTCGTAATGAATTAGAATGATCCGAATGGATTATATGAATGATTAGGTGAAATAAGTAAGGAATGGTGTTCTATAACATCAAATTCCAATAAAAAGTAAAATCGTAAACAAAATATCGATTAAAAATGATGAACGAACGAAGAACGCGAAGAATACGCAAAGAACACGAAGAACGTTGTTGATGGACAAATTTAAAACCATCGTAGGATAATTATTATTAATGGACAAGTTTAAAACTATCACGTATAAGTTAGATGTTTATTACTTAGTTAGGAACGGTAGAAACGTTCATGAAGAACGGATTAAAACTTAACTATAACAAAGTTATGAAAAAGAATTCGTAAAAGACAAACGAGAATTAAAAAGTTAGTAAATGAACCCGAATGTGTAGGGTTTCATAAGAATGTAAGAGAACGTAGAAAACATGAGTCGTGGACTCATGAATGAACGAATTCTGAGTTCGGATGGCCGAATTACGGACGAATAAACGAAGAGCGTTAAAAACGTAAAACGAACGAAGGGTGAAGATTAAGCTAATTGAATGGCACGTTAACAGATTCAGAATGAATTTCTATCTAAGGGGGATTGAAGTACGTAAGATAAGGAAAAGAATGGCTTTGAACGACCTCATTCCGAGTGATAACGAATAAGTTATGAAAGCGGGAAGTAAACATCTCAAATTGGATTTAACACTTAGAGAAATTTTCTAGGGTTAGGGCTTGGCACCGCAGCGCCAACCATGCCTTGTAGGGTGGTGCTGCAGCACCAGACCAGGGAGCCAGGTACTGCAAACTCGCGCTGTGGTATGAGAGATAAAAGGGAGAGTGGCGCCGCAGCGCCAGTGTAGGGAAAAACCCAGAGAAGAGCTTTTAACTGCTCAACTCTTGGGGGAAACATAAGGGAAGATAAAGAATATAATGTTCAACTAATGTAACACTTAATTAAATGATTTAAACCTTTAATGAAGGTTGAACGAAAAGATTAAACAAAATTAAAAGAAGGTGAACGCGGGTTACGGAACCGATATCCGGGGACCGTAGTCGCGATAAACGAACGTGAGGGATTGTTATGATGGTGATTCCTTAGACGTTGATTGACAAGGGTAATGAATAACATTTCGATTTTATGGTGTGGTAATGAGAGATAAGTTTAAAGCGTATAGACGCTGTGAACGCAATGCACTTGTATTGAATAATCGGTCTTAGCATACCATGAACCATATGGCTTCGACATTAAGGAAGAATAACGAAGGGTATTAAGGAAGCCGTAGCGAATGGTAAGAAGATTAACGAAAGCTAAATGTAAGTCGGATGAGAATGTTTGAATGAAATATAAGCGTTGAACACTTTAACTGACGTGAAGGTTGAGTGTATATAAATACTAAGCGGATAGAACCTACACCCCGTGTATGGTTTGACCGTAAGATAATGAAGATCAATGATTAAACCATGAATGGTAAAAGTCTAAATTCAACACAATGATGTTAACGTAACGAAGCTGAGTTAATGATTAACTTGAATGATTGCTCTGAGTATACAAAAGACTGTATGACTTAGACGATAAAGAATGAATCCTGAGATATGGCATTTAGTTGCCACAAAGCCATAAGGAATAAGAAATTGACTTAACGAACATTATAGTTTAATAGTTCGGATAAGTTAAGATAAGTTAGATTGTGGTGCAATCGTAACCTTTGATGGTTGGCATATGGAAGCTGGGCTAAACAATTCCTTCAGAGAGAGAAGGTATATACGAAACTGGAAACCGATCTAACTCACTGTGATGGCAGTGTAGATGAGACGGGAACTTGTTTGTTGGTTGCTTGTGGGAAACCACATAGAGTACCATATGGACTACTAGTAGAGAAACGATGTGTGCTGAGTCATAGAGAAGTTATAAGAAGAAGATAAGAATATAAAACATCAAAGATGATGAACATACAATTAAGACATCTTCGTATGTCATGAAGCCATAGAACGGTAATAAAAGTGGTTGCGTAAACTTAGGTTGCAAGAACACGAACCCTAAGAAGTAAAGTTAAGCGAGCTAATGCATAAGTCAAATATACATGTCTAATTGAGGTATGTGTTGTTTTTCTTATGTGCTACATAGGAATTGAAATGAGCAGTTCAGCGTAAGCTGCAGCTGGGAGTAAGGCAAGTTTCCTAACTTCATTCATATTCTAAATGAAAGCTAGTTTCTTAAACTTCTCAGATGTTGAACTTGAGAAGTTCTGTCTATGTGCGAATATGTGATATTTGTACAAGGTGGTAGAACGTATGAGGCCTTGTGCCACAATGTGAACACTTTGGTGTTTCTATGAGATGAACTGTTCTATGATTTAACTATTTAATAAGAGAATGCTCTGTTTATACATGATCCGTTATTGTTAAGTCTGTGCTAATGATTCTAACCAGACAGAATGTGTATGAAAAAGGTAGAAGAATGAAAGTATTTTAAAATGAAAATGAATATTGTTTTAAAATGATAGAAATCGAGATTATTCCTATTATTCAAGCTACTTCATAACCTTTGTTCAGTTATTGAAGTTCTAAAGGAATGTTTAAACTCTTGAAGTTATTTGTTCAACTGTTATGACTTGCTGAGCAATTGAATGCTCACACTTACTTTAAATGAAAAACATTTTCAGCGAACGATGTTATAAGAACTTAAGGATCCCGTAAAGATCAAGCTGACCGGTATCCAAAAGCAGTGTCCATTTCATATATGAATGATCGTGAAGATCAAACGAAGACTTGTAATGTAGAATAGCTAAATTAAAATATAGACTAGTTTAATAAACTGCTATGTATCCTTGGTGGCGGATAAAAGTCACTCGTGTAAGATGAAAAGAATAATATAATTATCATTATTTGTAATGAATAAGATTATAAGGTTTTAGAACTTGGGAATTTAGAATGTATGTTGCTATATTTCAGTATATAATGATGTATGTTGGAAGAATGATGTACTCGTGACATACGAAATCTGGGTGTGAAGATAGACCGGATTTCGGGGCGTTACAAGTTGGTATCAGAGCTGATAGGTTATAAATCTTAGGTATGAGTACCTAAGACTATAATCGTAGAGAGAAGGATAAGAAGATCACCATGTGATCATAGTAAATCATAGTAACAGATGAGCTGTTAAACGATGAATGATTTATAGCTAATGCTATGAATGAATGGTACTACGAAGTAGTACGGGAAGAAGAACTCAGATTGAGTTATAAATGATAGCATGCGAATTAAAGAAAATTCATATTAAGTAAAGAGAAATTTAAAGTTGTAAAATTTCAATTGAGGACTCATGTGATAGCTGATTTGTATAAACCTTTGTTATGGGCAGATGATTGTGCTTGGTGTAACAATTGTTTAGCTTATTACAGTGATAATCATTGGAATTGGTCGCGCTATCAAGATGTATATGTCGAGAAGGTGAATCTTTTCTCATGTATATACTTGATAGGTAGAGAACGATAAGGTAGGTGCGAGTTCTTGAAACTCATACATATAGTATGTTCGTGACTCATAATGATATGGTAGGTTTTTGAACTTCTCAGTGAATGGACGTCTATGGTATAACTGAGATAGTTCTTAAACTCATATTATTGTGGAAAGTTCCTGAACTCATAATGTGTGGTAAGTTGATGGACTGTACTAAGGTATAGTGGTGATTAGACTGAAAATGAGTAATTTTTAGTAGAATTAGCATTGAAGGTACTAGAGAAGATTAAGTATTGTCGAAAGTAAGACAATAAAGGAAGATGGAGAATAGGATATTCCAAGTCATCTAGCTATGCAAGATTTTATAATTTGTTGAAATCGTGCTTATGTGTGCGTTTGAAAAAGGAAAGAATTGGTTCAACTTTTGGAACCACTGGATTTTAAAAGAACTATTCTTGGTATGTCTATGCTAATAGTTTTGGCTAGATAGAAATTGATTTGAAATATCAAAAAGAATTTTATATCATCAAGGCATTTGATGCAAGGATGGTAAAAAGATGGAGTTATTAATGCAATTGAACCTGGTGATGGATGTGATCTTAGGATCAACAACCCGCTATGGTATGATGTATAATGACGAAGTCACATACTGACGAAGTCCTCAACGTACTGTGAAAAGTACGGTATCATGATGTCATAAAACATTTTGATATATTGAAAAAGAATTTAAAGAAGTAATTGATGTCAATTGAGTTGACTAGACGAATGTTTCTAGTTGATATCCAATTTATTGATATGGTCTAAGCTACTTGATTTGGCTAAGAAAAATAGTATGTCATGTTTAAAAGAAAATCGAGCTTTCTTTGAAGTTGTTCCAATCCAAGTTTTTTTGGTGTCGAATCTAATGATTAAGTCTGAGGTGAACACACCCCGAAATGGGGTTATACAATGGGTTGATCGCCTATGTAAAATCCCAAATTTTATGAATAAAGATTTAATTTTCTCGAAATATTTTTTGAATATTATGGTGTGGATTTGAGATAATGTTATAGTTGTGGGTAGTATTTATAAATTTTACAAAATATGCAAGTTGTTATATAATATTCAATTGGTCGGGGAATATTCTTTTTGTCAGGGAATATTCGTACAACGACACAATCATTGGTGGACCCCACAACGGAATTATTGTCGGATTGAGAAAACGACAAAAATATTTTTATGAAAATAATGGCGGAAGTTTTACCATTAACTGTTGAAACACCCGGTGCTAAAAGAACAGTAATACGCGTGGTTGCATAGTAGCACACGGTATTGATTATTGATGCTTACGTGATAAGTCACTTAGTTTTATTCAATTATTGCTATAGTGATTGTTGCATAGTATCTCACGTTATTTGATTCAATTACTGTCGATATTTTATATATTATTAAATCAATAATTGAGATAACAAAGTTATTAATATTATTATTTGTAATATTAACGATGTCTTGAAGTTCTGCCAAGGAGAGGTTTGGTCACCTAATTACGCGCCAATAGGGAGAAATCCTTATTGGAAAGCCCCCTCTTTCCTGGGAACGACCTGGTCGATTAATATTGTGAATTATAATAATGACGATAAATGTTGTTAAATATATTGAGGTGTCTTTTTATGAAGTTACGGAAGTTCATATATATATATATATATATATATATATATATTGTTTTATTAGTATTAGTAGTGTAATAAAATAGAAAAGCTTTTTATATAAAACATAATACTTTTATAAAGTTATTTGTTTTATTAAACAATAATTAGAATATAATATATTTTATTATGCATAGTATTTGCATAGTAAAATCTTTTTATATAAAATAGAATACTTGTATAAAGTTAATTGTTTTATTATATTTTAAATAATATATATTATATTATATTATATTATATTATATTATATTATATTATATTATATTATATTATATTATATTATATTATATTATATTATATTATATTATATTATATTATATTATATTATATTGCATAGTATCCTTTCTATTTTCCTATAAATAGGATGCTTAGTTAGAATTGAAATGACACCAGAAATTCAGAGAATTCTCTTCTATAATCTTGAGCGTATTTCTTTAGAGTTTTAAGAAGCTTTGAGCGTAGTGCAAGTTTTCTTCAATTATATCCCCGCCCTAACCGTCGGAGTACTCTTCTTTATAAGATAAGGGATATTATTTGTTGTACTCGTAAGCGGTATTATTTCTTTCATATTCATGAAGAAAACTTCTGTTATTCCATTCTTTATTATTATGTTGGAATAACCTGTCTATGCGAAGTACAACATACATGGCGAAATTCTTCTGTTATTCCATTCTTTATCATTCTGTTGGAATATTCTGTCGGTGCATATTACGCCTGACCTGGTTCCATTAATTATTATTCAGTTGAAATAACCTGTCTGTACGGTCTATCGCATGCATGGTGATTTCTGTTGTTATTCCATTCTTTATTATTCTGTTGGAATATCTCGTCGGTACGAATTTCGCCTGACCTAGTTCCGTTCTTTATTATTCTGTTGGAATATTTTGTTTGTGTGTTTACGCATGACCTGGTTCCATTCTTTATTATTATGTTGGGAATAACCTGTCTATGCGATCTATCGCATGCATGGTGAATTCTTCTGTTATTCCATTTTTTATTATTCCGTTGGAATAACGTATCTATGTGGATTACCACATGCATGGTGAATGATCCTTTATATTCATTCCTTGTTAAATTATGGAAATGATCTGTCTACGTGGGTTACAGCATGGCGAGTGAAAATCTATTTGCAGTTTTGTAATTTTTTTGACCCTCAAAAATACTAGAAAGTCATAATATAACCATTGGACTGTTGATTATGATGAAAGTCATAATAAAAGCTTTGGACTAATAAAAATCATGGGTATATGTAGTATTAGTAAGTGTTATGATGAGTTAGGTTGGTTATTATGTGAAAACATGAATGTTTCTTAGAAATCACAAAGGGTTGAAAATCAGATTTTTGGTGAAAATGGAACATGAAATTCAATTGACCATATCTCATATTATATTTTGAATTTTTGAGCGTGGTCAAGTTCTAGAGTTAGATCTATGAGTTTTCTAACTTATCCAAGTGGAATCACTGAAAAAGGTGTTGTAGATTTTCGTATGGACTAATTTTAGCAAAGGAGTCAAAACTGCAAAGTACAAAAAAAGCTACTACCCAGAAATTTAAAAGGGTATTTTCGGCCACTTAATTTGTGAGAAAAATTTTAGCCTTTTGGGACATGGAAATATAGGTTATAAAGTACCTCATGTCCAAAAATGAGCTCATTCCGACTTAAAATGAGCAAGTTATGACTATTTCAATATTTAGGGTTTTTCGACGAAAAACGTTATAACTGGAGTTCTATAACTCTGATGACCATGAAATTTAAACTAGAAGCTCACGTTAACATGTGTAAGATCCTGCCAAGATTTGGGAATTTCTGGAGTTAAACTTGAGGTAGCTAATTTCTTAAGGAATTAATTAGATATTTATTTTTGAAAAATACTTAAGGGAGTTGAAAAATTATAAACAAATAATTGTTGTGTATGAAATATATGTATATATGCTTGGACAAAGGATAGAAAAATAATAAGTTGATTTGGTAATTTTTCATGAAAATGGTTTAGTTACGAACATATGAGTTAAATATGTTATGTGACGTTGAAAAATTGGTAAATATGATTTTATGGCTTGAAAATCCTATATAGGGTATATGCAGATTTTTAATGAGGGATTTGATCATTGGTGATGAAATCTTATGAGTATGACATTTTTGAATGATTAAATGCATTATTTGGTAAAGTGTAAATAATTGAAATAAATTGTTTATAAGTTTAAGAAGTGATTAAAATATTGTTATAATATTAACAATATTAGATTATGAGTTATTTAAAGTGATGGATAATATTTGGATAAATTTAAAGTCTTTAATATTTATCATTGTTTTCGTTTGATTAATGCTTATATTATTGTCATCATTCTCATGCTTATTGTAGACACTCGAAATTTTCTTTTTCTGTTACTAACTGTGCAGGAGGGCAAAAGTGTCTTTTTCACACTTCAGAGATAACCCTAGAGGACCACAACATCAATTCCAACCTCAGAGATAACCCTGAGGATATTCGAAGTCAACAGCATGACCATCTCAGAGATAACCCTGGGAAAAACCTGCTACAACTGTGCTAAAACCGGAGATAACCCCAGAGGAGGGGCAAAATGGTCATTTTGCCAACTCAACTTCACTTCAAATCATGTACACTCATGTTAACTCAAATTGATTCAAAATTAGTCCCACAAGACTCAAATCTTAACTTCGGAGTGAAAACTACGCGAAACAGCTCACCGAATTGCCTGACGGGAACCGGGGAATGCTATTTCGGTCATGGACCCATCTTCCTGGAATCAAAAAGGGAAAATCCCATGTCGTTTCGTAACTCTCAACAAAAGCAGTCTGAAGATGGTCTTGTACACCTCGTTCGGATGTTCGGATTGAAGTTCTGCAAGTTCAAGCGGATATTACATTGCACGAGTGCACGTACTTCGAGATGATGGGCCCCGCGGAACCCCAAGCAGTTCGGGCAACCGCAGGTGTAACAGAGGCTACCGCAGTTACACATGCGACAGTCAGTTCTATAAATATGGAGCTTGGGTCAGCCATTTTAGGGAGAGAAAGAGCGAGGGAACCCTGTCCAATTAGCTTTGTACACCCCTATATTGAGTGTTTGCTTTTTTTAAACATCTGTTAGCCCACATACAATTATATATTTACCCGCAGGAGCTGAGTGTTTGTCCACATAGAGTCATATAAGTTTACTTTGGCAGCCCACTGTAAGACTTATTACATTCTATAAAGCTTTCTTCTTATATTATCACTCACTGTTGTACACGTTGAGAGTCGTGTGAGTGTGTTTTCCAGGACTTCGGTCCGTGATTTTCATTTCTGTCTGTATATATATACTTATATATATATGTATATATTTCATAAATGGACTAACATTATCGAGTTATGCCTCGATTAAGCCAAGACTTTGGTCTGAAGCGTTTATTGCTTATATATATATATATATATATATATATATATATATATATATATATATATATACTTATATATATAATTGTTGTCGGACATATCCGATGAGTCTGGATTCACATCCGGTGCGTTTACTGCTTATATATATATATATATATATATATATATATATATATATATATATATATATTTACATTTCGTCCCACCTGGAGTTTACTTCGTGGTAGTTGATCGCTTTTACAGCTTTATTTACATTTTGTCCTGCCTAGAGTTTACTTCATGGCAGTTGATCGCTTTTACAGCTTTATTTACATTCCGTCCCACCTAAAGTTTACTTCGTGGTGGTTGATCATATCCATATATATATATATATATATATATATATATATATATATATATATATATATATATATTTACATTTTCGATCCCCCATGGAGTTGCTTCGTGGAGGTTGATCATGTTCGTATATATATTTACAGCTTTTATATATATAACTGCTTGTTGCTTTCCATATAAACTGCAGTATCATGTGAGCCTAGGAATCATGTGATCTCAAATTCAGTCTACTGAATCTAGATTCGGTTCCTGTGATGGACTTTTTCAGCTGTAAGCAGCTTGTACATTATTTACAGTGTCTGAATTTCCTTGGATAGCTGTCATGCCCATGAGGTGTTCAGCACTGCTGTATATTATTTTCTCAAGAATGCTTCGCATCTCAAAAATAAAAGTAAACAAGCCGAACATTTAATAATAAAATGGAAGTATGAAAAGGTCTCAATTCCTATTGATCACAGGGTTTGAAAAACCTCTTTTATAAAACGTCATTGTTATATTTTGGTTAAAACTGAATTTTCCTATAAAATTCAAACCTTGTGTATATAGGTGCGAACGAGGCCTCGCACTACTTTCAAATAATTGCACATTGATCCAAACATACACACACACATTCATATAACAATTTCTTTGAGAAGTGGTGGTCTTCGTGGTAACACGGATGTCGGGGGTGCCTAACACCTTCTGTGACACCCCCAAATCCAGGTACTTCATTTCCACAGGATTTGGTGTTCACTTAATCAAACATTCATATCCAACTACTCAATCACAATAAAACTAGATAAATAAAACCTTTTCCGTTAAAGGGTTACATAACAAAATCTCCCAGGTTATCTAACATGTAAATACAATCATTCAAATGAACAAATTAAATAAACATCATTAAAACTAAGTCTAAGATCATCATAATAAAAGTGTAAAGTAAAAATAACAAGTCTTCATCACTTGCACATTTTTCCCTTTCCTTTGCTAGACGAAGGTTCATCTACCTTCTCTTCTTTAGCTGCAATGAGTTTTAAAATATGCAAGAGTGAGCAAAACAATTGCTCACTGGATACAATATGAAATCAATAGGAGTATAGTAATAATAACTGCCAATAATAGGCTCATCAATAATGAATAGTACTCTATCAATAATAATCAGAAATTAAAATCCAAAATATGGAATAAATATAACTGAGGGTCATAAGACCATGAACTATGTCCACAGTTGCGAGTAATCTTTCAACTCCAACTTTAACAGTCATAAGACTATAAAGACTCCTCGTACTTAGGGGGATCAGCCCTTCGTACCATGTATTGTGCACAAATATTTAACACTACGAGTAAGTTAACCCCTTATCATAATATTAGGGTTGTTCATCTCAGTATTTAGAGTACAAGTCCACACCAAAGGAAGTTTGATTTGGATAAGCTTTCAGGGTAATTTGGAATTTAACGAACATCAACTAAGGATTAGTTAAATGAAACCAAGAACATTTCACTATAGAATAATCGTGATTGAATCAATCATAGTAAACTAAAGTCATGCTTTAGGAATAATCTAAGAGCATACAATTTGAATAACTATAACACCTTGCTTGAACAATACTAAGCCAAGGTTAATTAGAATTGAATACTAAGCATGCATAAAAATTTGATCGATAAAAATGTTCAACATTAGAATATATAAATTTGCATGTTAAACAACAAGTTAAATATAAGAATAACTAGCTCAAGAATAACTTACATCATTATATCATAATCGAATTGAAAACCATAATTAGTTCAACAAGATAAAGGATTAGAAAAACTTGCTCAAAGAAAATTTAAGCGATTGCACAATTCTAAAAGTAGAGTTAAAGAACATGCATTACTATATTAGGAACAATAATTGATTCCAATTACAAAAGTAGAGTTAAAAAACTTGCCTTGCTCGTAGGCTAAACCAAATCAATACGAATCACAATATCCTATAAACATATGTCATCATGACATAATTAGTCATTACCATCTTACAAACATAACTAAGTGCGTTCATCATTTAAAATTGGATTTTTAATCACATAATCGAGTTATAACACAAGTTAATTGTTAATAACATACTTATTCATAGTATAGAAATACTAAAATCAACATTTAGCAGTCCTACTATCATCACATAACTTTTCTTAAAATTCTGTGTACAAAAAGTACAATGTCAGACCATTCTGCTAACTCGTGTCGCGGTGCCATAGTTTACACTGTGGGTCGAGCTGCGGCGTGAGCATGGCGCTGCGGCGCGGTGAAAAAGGCTACAAAGCCGCACTGCGGCATGGTGCTGGCGTTGTGGCGCGAAACTACTACTGCTGGGTGCGAAACTACAGTCTCGACTGAAAGCTTCGGCAACAACACAGGAAAAAGCCAATTTTGGCCTACAAGTTCGTTTCTAACACATTGATTTACATATAATTCATAAAAAACTTCATTTAAACATAATTTCAAGGATTCCTAACATGTTTCTACTCATATAACAACATAAACAACCAAATTAACACACCCAATTTCATTATTTTTGGCTAAAACTCATTTTTTTTTGATATTTTTGAAGAAAACAACCACTATAATTTTGTTTTGCAACCAAAACCATTAATTCAAATCATTTTATCAAAGTATATATATACTTTAACAAATTAAAAAGCGAATTTATCAATAAAACAACTATTCACCCATAATTTCTATTTTAACTAGACAATATATAATCACCAAAACTCACTGTAAAATATTTTTCTTCCTAAATTACATACATATCATCAATTCATAGATTATAACTTATGAAAATCGTTTTAACATCACTAATAAGTCATATAAAGCCACATAACACAATAATACATGCTTACACAAAGATTCTACAAAGAATTTGGGAAGAGAAACTAGACTTTTAAAACTAAAAAGAAATTAGAGAATACCTTGATAGAAGATGATATGGCTATTCTTTTCTCTCTCAAGCCTCTCCTTCCCCGATCTCTAGCCTTTCTTTCTCTCTTCTTTTATTCTTCTCTTCTTCTTCTTCTTCCTCTGAGTTTTCTTTCTTCTCTCTAATCTCTCTCCTCTAACATACGTCTTAACAAATAACGTATATAGATATTATATATATTAATTATATAATATAATTATAAACATAACTTATATCAGTTATGTGAATTTTAAAATCAAAAGTCATAAGACTTGTTTGGTTAACCACTAATAAAATAACCCATTAATCCTAACACCTTGTTTGGTAAAACTCAAATAAATTAAAGACTTAATAGGCCTTAGGCCTTGTTTGGCCAAAACGGAATTAAAACTCCTTTAAATTATTTTAATAACTCCTTTATAAAAGGTTATTTGTCACACATTAACTTAATTAAATTAATTCTAAAAACAATTTATCAAATCACTTTTTAACACATAAATCAATATCACAAAATTATAATTTTCTATACAATTATAACTTTATTTAATCAACTAACACATCCTTTTAAATTTACAAATTCCAATAAAAAGAATATTAATTCAATTAATCAAAATTCTCTAACTTAATAATTAAATTAAATTAGCAAAATAATTAATTTTTTTTAATTATTTATTTAACAAATAATTAACCACATCAATTCAAATTTGAACAATTATTTATTCAATAATAAATACATCCATTAAATATGTAAATAATTCAATAAATATTTCATATAACAATTAAAATTCTAGAATGTTACACCTTCCCTTCGCATAATCAAGCCCTCGGACCCAAAATGAATCTCGGTTTCACAGACCCGTCTAGCAGTGTCAAAACACTGGGTCAATGTGCAAACCTTTTTAGTTGCGTTGGTGCAACCAGTTAAATACACCAACTGGCGACTCTTAAAGTCAAATCATCGACATTATACATGTCAGACCTTTTTCACTTGTTTTTTCAAACAAATCTCACATTAACATGAGAACACCAAAGAACAAGTAACGAAAAAAGAAACTAAAAAATCCCGATGTCGACAGGTGGTGACTCTACTGGGGACTACAGTAAGAGGGCTTAAGCCGCTATTACAAGCTTTTCAAAATTGTTATATGCTTGTGTGTGAATGTTGCATTTACATTTCTGATGAATGTGTACGAATGCATCTTAATTACTGCACTGCTAAATATTTATCTGTGATATTAGTGCTTCGCACATGTCATCATTTTGCATAAACGGTGAGACACGTTGTATGTGAATGTATGTTGTGTGGTCCCTCCACAAGGAGGTTATCCTGTCGGTGTTTGATTATTGGACTCGTGGGAAGATTAATTCCCCGGGGCTCAGGAAAGGCACCACTCAGATTCGCTCCAGTTGAACGACCGAATTAACTTCCCGTCAAGTAGATTGCGATGATCTGGGAACCTTTATGCTAAAAAGCCGCGAGAGTAACCTAAGGTAGGTCAGCCTCTGATAAACCAAACGCAAAGGGAAGTCTCTTCATACTTTCCCATTTAAATTACTTGTAATTTCAATTACTTGTCAATCTCAATGTAATGGAAAATATGAGGAATATATGAATGCATATTAAGGTTTGACATGCTATCAAATGACACCCATTTTGCAGGATAATATTCCTAAAATGGACACGTTATGATAGCATGTAAATTTTTTATACATTTCCTTAAGACTAAACTATATAAGTTTTTGTAGGGAAGAAATTGATCCCGTTTACCGTTCAAAAACCAAAAGGGCATTAAGACCACAGTCAGATATGGATAAAAGTGCCCAACCTGATCCAACTTCTATCGCTCGCAAAGAGTTTGAAAAATTAAGCTATCAAATGACAGAGTTGGCTGTTATGCTCAAAGAACTACACCAATCTATTCAGGGTCCACAAATACCCATCCACACAAAATCCTCTGCACATGGAGGAATCCAGGGCCAAACAATGCCTACTCAACCAGAGTCATCCACACCAAGAGGCAATCAGGGTATTGGCAAAAAGTTGGGAACCTAGATATCTGAACCTCATTCCAATAAAGAAATCACAAATCTCAGGGATGATCGAGAAACTGGGGATATAAGATAGAAAGTCTAACAAATGGAGTAGACCATCCGATCATTCAAAGGGACTAGAAATTATAGGAGTGTCACCTATTCAGATCTTTGCATATTCCCAAGGGAACGCTATCCTGCCAAATTCAAAGTCCCAGAGTTTGAAAAGTACAATGGGGAAGGCAATCCCTATACGCACCTGAAAGTGTACATTGGTGAACTGAGATCTTATGCTGAAGATGAAAGCCTTAGAATGCAACTTTTCCAAAAGAGTCTCTGTGACACCCCCAAATCCAGGTACCCCATTCCCATAGGATTTGGTGCTCACTTATCAAAAACTATTATATCTAACTACCCATAATATGGGATAAAGACATAATTAAAATAATTTAAACAATAATCTCTCCCATTAAAGGGTTACATCATCATTTCAAATTAAATCCCAGGTAATCTAACCTTAAAACTTAGTACATCAGTTTACGGAATACATCACATATTTAAAACAAGTCTTGAAACATAAAACATAAAATTATCATAAGTCTTCATTATTTGGACATCTTTCCCTTGCCTTTGCTAGTCGACGGCTCATCAACTTTCTCCACTTTAGCTGCAATGTTAATTATAAGAGTAAGCAAACAAATGCTCACTGATATTGAATGTAGCAATGATAATAACATGAGAGTGAACAATAAGGAACTTGTTCTACAAATCAAACTAGAAAATAAGTTTGAACTTTAATTATCTGAGGGTCTTACGACCATGAACTATGTCCCCGGGTCATAGGTATTATTACCCAACCTTAACAGTCATTTAGACTATACAGACCCTTCTTATCGTACTTAGGGGGATCAGCCCTTTGTACCATGTATTGTGCACAAACATCTAAACGTTACACGTACAAAATCCCCTATGTTAGGGTTATTCGTCTCAGTATTTAGAATACAAGTCCGCACCAAAGTAAGTTTCGTTTGGATACATTTCAAGGGTAATTTAGAATTCAACGGTCATCAACTAAGGATTAGTTGAATACAATATTGATAACATCATGCTATGGAATAATCATAACTAAATCGACACTGAAAATTAAGGTCATGCTTTAGGATTAAACTAACAGCATAAACATCGAATAATTATAATATGCCTTGCTTGAACAATATTAAGCCAAGGTTAAAACCTTATTTAGAGTTGAATCTTAAGCATGCATAACAAATAATAAGTTGAATGATAAAACTTGTTCAACATTAGTGTGTTAGAATATAGACATTTGCATGCTAATTAACAAGTTAAAGATTGGCTCAAAATCAAGATATAAGGTTTAGGAGCTTGCACGATATAATTAGGGTTAAGAAACTTTCACAAGGAAATCTTAGAGTTAGGAAAATTTGCTCAAAGATAGTTAGATGCTTGCACAATTATAAAAGTAGGGTTAGAGAACTTGCCTCGTGCGCAAGTTAAACAATCACTACTCACATTCACCCAAAGTCCTACACATACCATATGTATTGACAATACACATTAGTTATACTAACATTACCATCATGAGTTGCTTTCTTACTTTTAGTATAGCTACTAACTAAGTTTAAGTTTAAATAGCATCGCACCTTTCATGAACATTACTTTTTAGCTTTATCACAACTAGTTAAGTGATCATATCATTGCACCACATACATATTAACAACTTGATACAACATCCTATTACATGTCCAACATGTTATCATTAAGTTATACTAACACCCGAAGGATTACACTGGCATTCGCGCATCCCGACGCCCTCTGATTGGTTCCAAATACACAATAGTCCTAAAGATAACCATTTTTACCCTTCATAACAATTTCAAATTAAAAGTCTTAAAGAATAAAAGTTATAGGTCTATTCGTTCTCTTTCTGAATCATCTTGAATCACTTCAATCGGAGTTCGTATTCAAAAGTTATGGCCATTTTACTACAGGAGGTCAAAACTGTCCAACCTAGACTACATTTATCGCGCCGGGGCGCGAGTTGCAGTGCCGGGGCGCGAGTTCCAGCACTGGGTCGCGAAATACTGGCCTGTTCTTGGTGCTGGGGCTCGAACAATGACGCTGGGGCGCGAAATTTGGCACTGGGGCGCCGAATTGCAGAACACCCATAACCAGAACAAAACCAAGCTTCTAAATCTTAATTTATAACACCAATTAACTTGTATAACTTATGAAAATTACACATAAACTTCACCAAGCGTACAAATACTAAATTAACACAACTAAAACCATTTTAATTTATCAATTTTCATGTTTTCTTATGAAAACTCCATTTTTGACAGTTTGTCCGAAAATCATCACTATAAACTCATTTCTTTACCAAATCATTCCATTCAAATTGTGTTATGATCGTATCTCAATGGACTACCATATGCAAGCATAAATTTACAGATTACTACACATATTGAACAAGAAACTTGGTACTATCTATGGCCATATCACAAGAACACAAACACTGTGATTTTCCTTCCTCAAACCTAATTTCACGTGATATGAAAATCAACAATTACGTATATATATATATATATATATATATATATATATATATATATATATATTGATAATAACAGATTCTACAACACCATAACACAACACTTAAACAACAAATCCATAAAACCCCAATTTACAGAGAACCTAAATAAAACTACAACTTGGAAATTTAAGAATGAATTATACCTTAATCCTTGATTATTGAAGAAAAAGATAGTGTTAGGCCTAGAAATCCTCTTCTTCCTTTTGCCAATCTAAAACTCTGTGTTTTAGTCTCCAAACCCTCTTTGCTCTATACTAGCCTTAAGAGAGAAGAAGAAGAATGCGTAGAAATAACATGGCCACTTCCCCACATAGTCTTTCAGTTAAAGAAAAAACAGACGCGTCAGTTGAAATAATGCCAAAGGACATAAGGCCATGTTTGGCTAACCAAAAACTCCCCCAACTAGTTTATTTAAATAATACTTATATCATATAGTTTCCAATTGTCACACTCATGTCACACCATTAACTTAATTAATTCAAATAACTTATAATAAGAATAATTAATAATAATTATAATCTTATTATACATATACTTATAATTAATAAATAATTATATATCTAATTTAATTAATAAATATTTAATTAATAAAGTAGACACATCACATTATTTAATTTATTTAAATTAAATCCTTCAGACAAAATTATCAATACACAATTTAATTAACAATAATCAATTTAGTTACTAAATTAATTCACGACAATTCACCCATTATTTATTTCCTCAATAAATAAATTAAGTAAAATATTTATTTAATTCAATAAATATTTAAATTTAAATTACAAATTTCTTAATCGTTACATCCTTCCCTCCTTAAAAGGATTCTGTCCCCAGAATCGCTATACAAAATCAAGCAAACAGCTGAGGATAATTCTTCATCATAACACTTTCGAGCTCCCACGTAGCTTATTCAGCATTGTTGTAAGACCCCAACTTATTATAAATAAAATTGAATTTTCCTTTATTCATTATTCTAAATTAATAAGGGTTAATTTGATATAATGCTTTGGTTATGGGTGAAATGTGAAAATTTTATAAAATAAGCAAGTTGTTACAAAATATTCTTTTTTTCGGGGAATATTCGTTTGGTCGTGGAATATTCTTATTTTCGAGAATCTTCGTACGACGGCGCAGTCATTTGTGGGCCCCATAACGGAAAGCGGTTGGATGAAAGAAAACGACAAAGATTGAGTTTTATAAATAACAGCGTAAATTGTTACCGTTAACACTGTTGGGTTACCTGGTGGTTAAAATACAGTAATACGCGTGGTTGCACAGTAGCACACGGTATTGCACAGTATTATTGAATTATTGATTTGTACGTAAGAAGGCACTACTCAATAATGGTTACAGTAGTTACTGTTCAATATTTTATTTTATTGATTCAATAATTGCTGCGTTGTTAGTTTATATTATTATTATTTCAATAATTGTCACTGCACAGTATTTTCCATTATCAGATCAATAATTCATATTATTTGAATAATATTATTAGATAACATTATTGGCAATGTCTAGAAAATTCTGTCAAGGAGAGGTTTGGTCATCTAATTGCGCGCCAGTAAGGAGAAATCCTTATCGGAAAGCCCCCTCTTTCCTGGGAACGGCCTGGTTGTCATAATTATAATTCTGTAATATTATTTGTGAATAATTAATTATTAATTTATATGATAAGGAAATATTTATTTATTTTGGATATAAATGATGGATATATTTATTTTTATGTGGATAAAAATGAAGGATTTAATGCTGAGGTATTTTATCAGTATTTTGTCGGTGTAGAGGTATTAAAAAATCATCAGTTTGTAGATTTCGGATATTTTATGTTTGGAATTTGGAAAAACTCAAAGCTACAAAGTTGTAGAGAATTCGATTTCAGGCAGAATGGACATAAAATTCGTATTTTTCTGATAATTGAGTGGGACCCATTTTGGTTGGTGTGGAATGCATGTGGGCTGCTGGGAATTTTTCAAAATGGGCATGCTAGCTGATTCAAATAAGTTGGCATGGAAGAAAGTTGATTAAAAATTAATATTCTATTAATTTAGTCTCCTTTGGCGTTTTAGCATTTTCCTATAAATAGAGGGCTAAGTTAGAATTGAAAATCACACCAGAAACAAGTTTTCTCTCTTTCTCTCTCTATATTATCGAGCGTATTCTTGTGAGTATACTTTGAGTGTTGCTATACGGTGCGAGTTTCTGTCAGCACTATACCCAAAATTCAGTCAGAAATACAGTTATTTTGAGGTAAGGAATGTTATTTTCTTCTTAAATGATATTATTTTCTTTAATATCATTATGCCAAAATATTGGTGAACTATTTAATCAAATTTGGAACTTGTTGTGTTGGGGTTACTATTAACGTATACGGCACTATTCACGTATACGACACTATTCACGAATACGGCACTATTCACCGAAAAATGAAAATTCTTCTTTTTTGTCCAAAATGTCTATTATGGTTACTAGCTTTGATTGTATCCATGTTTTGATCTTCATTCTTGAAGTTTGGCTCATAATTGTTTATTATGGAGTATTTTTGAATTTGGACAAACTAAAGTACGAATCCTTAATCCTTAATCCTTGTCATTTTGTTTCACTGGATTCATTTCTTTAAAAAAATATTTTTCATCATCCTCAGTCCTAAATAATGATACTATTGAATATCTTTGGCATGTAGTGAAAAGATAAATGATTACTGATGAATATCTTTGGCCCGTAGTGCAAAGATGAACAGGTGTTGAGATGAACATGACCAACCGGTGATATAAATGAATATCTTTGGCCTGTAGTGCAAAGATGATTAAAGATGTATATTGATTGTTGTTACAGGAATAAAATATTGACGATGGACTCTTAAATATTAGAAGATAGTAGAATTCATCCTCTACGTGACTCTTCTAATGGATTGTTGTTTCTGCTGTATTTATTGATCTAAAACTTGTTGTCGATTATATTTTATTAGATTTTTTTCCCTGTTAAAGACTAACGATAATTTGTTGTATATTATCTTAGTCATAATATTCTTTACTGGGCTAGTTGAGCTCACTCTTTTCCTTTTTGTTCCATTTTTCTTCTCAGGAGGTGAGAACATAGCAGGATCGAGTCGGGGTATGGAGTGAGGTTTCTAGAAAGATGTTTTAACAGTCCTCACTATTTTATAAAATAGTGTTTGAATAATTGTAATGAGGACTTATTTGCGTGTAGATATTGTCTTGAAGATAATATTTGTATTTAAACTCACAGTATGTATTGTCGTATTTCACACGACATTTGTATTATTGAAGTTGTAGTTTGATTTTTGTACCATGTATTTGGCGACTCAGAATGGGTGTTCTATACCTATTTTGGGGGTGTCACAATTGTGGTTTCTCCATATTACCTTAATAGAAGGTATTACCTTATTCCTCAGTACCTGCTCTTTTCTGTCAACAATTTGAACAGGGACTTCTTCATAGGACAAATCTTTTTCAAATTGTAAGGGCTCATATTCGATAACATGCTTATAATCAGGCTTATATGGTCTCAATTCCGAGACATGGAAAACATTATAAATATGTTTTAACTCTAGAGGTAAGGCTACCTCGTATGCCACTTCTCCAACTCGTCGAAGCAATTCGAAAGGTCCTATAAATCTAGGGCTCAATTTCCCCTTCTTGCCAAATCGAATTTTCCCCTTCCAGGGAGATACTTTCAAGAAAACATAACTACCGACATTAAATTCCCAATTCTGTCGATGCTGATCAGCATATTTCTTCTATCCATCTTGTGAAGCTAACAATCTCGCTCGAATCACTTTGATGATCTCGATAGTCTGTTGCACTAGTTCTAGTCCCAATAGCTGACGTTCACCTACCTTGTCCTAGCATAACAGAGTTTTTCATTTCCTGCCGTACAACGCTTCGTAAGGCGGCATGCCAATACTTGCATGATAACTATTATTATAAGCAAATTCCACCAATGGCAGATGGTCATCCCAATTCCCTTTAAAATCAATAATACACGCTCTGAGCATATACTCCAGTGTTTAGATGGTTCTCTCACTTTATTCGTCGGTCTGAGGATGGTACGTCGTGGTCATTCTCAGCTGTGTTCCCAAACACTCTTGTAATCGTTTCCAGAAATTAGATGTGAAACGTGGATCTCTGTCTAATATAATAGACACAGGTACACCGTGTCTTGACACAATCTCTTTCATATATAGTTTTGCTAACCGATCTAGGGTAAATTAAATTTTGATTGGCAAAAAGTGTGCTGACTTCGTCAACCGATCGACAATCACCCAAATGGCATCGTAACCTTGTTGAGTCGTTGGAAGACCTACCACAAAATCCATTGTGATATGCTCCCATTTCCATTCTGGTATCTCTAACGGTTGTAATAATCCGCTTGACCTTTGATGTTCAGATTTGACTTTCTGACACGTCAAGCATTTCGCCACACACGCAGCCACATCCCTCTTCATATTCGGCCACCAAAAATGATGTTTAAGATCTTGGTACATCTTTGTACTCCCAGGGTTAATAGAATATCGTGAGTTGTGAGCTTCATTCAGAATTTCTTCTTTAACTTCCGTTACTGGCGGAACCCAAATCCTCCATTCGAATCGAAGTAACCCTTCCGAATTGATTTTGAATTTATCTCCCTCACCTACAGATATCTTCTGTTTTATCTTTTCGCAGTCTTTATCCTGAAGTTGTGCATTTTTTACCTTATCTACCATCGTTGAACTGTTTCCCATCTGGAATAACTTTTCATCGGAGTCTGTCGGATATTTAATTTCCAACTCCATCTTAACCATTTCTGACACTAACTTTTCTTGATCAGTTAACATCATTAACTTCTCCTGTCCCTTCCTACTTAAGGCATCAGCAGCAACATTCGCCTTTCCAGGATGATAGAAAATCTCGCAATCATAATCTTTGATCAGCTTCAACCATCTTCTTTGTCGCATGTTCAAATCTTTTTGTGTAAAGATATACTTTAGACTTTTATGGTCGGTATATATCTCACACCTTTGTACATAAAGATAATGTCTCCAAATTTTTAGGGCAAACATTACTGCCGCCAACTCCAAGTTATGAGTTGGATACCCCTTCTCGTAATCTTTTCAACTGACGTGATGCATACACAATAACTCTGTCATTCTGCATAAGCACACAACCTAGTCCTTTATGCGATGCGTCACTATACAACATAAAATTCCCTGTATCATCAGGCAACGACAACACAGGTGCTGAACTCAACCTCTTCTTTAACTCTCAAAAACTTTCCTCACACTTCTCTGTCCAAACAAACTTAACCGCTTTTCTAGTTAAATTTGTCAACGGAGTTGCAGTCTTGGAAAAGCCTTGAATAAAATGCCTATAGCAACCCGCCAATCCTAAGAAATTCCTCACTTCTGACAGTGTCTTCGGCTGATCCCAGTTTATTACAGCTTCCACCTTTGATGGATCTACTGAAATTCCGTCCTTATCAATAACGTGCCCGAGAAACTATACACGTTCCAACCAAAATTCACATTTTGAGAACTTAGCGTACAACTTCTCTTTTCTCAACGTTTCCAACGTCAATCTCAAGTGTTCCACATGTTCCTCCTTGGTCTTGGAATACACCATTATATCATCAATAAATACCACCACAAACTTGTCTAGGAATGGTTTAAACACCCTGTTCATCAAGTCCATGAACGCTGTAGGTGCGTTAGTTAAACCAAAAGACATAACCAGAAACTCGTATTGACCATACCGAGTTCTGAACGCTGTCTTCGGTAAATCCTCCGGCCTCACCTTCAATTGATGATAACCACTTTTCAAGTCTATCTTAAAGAAATACCTTGCTCCTTTTAACTAATCGAACAGGTCATTAATTATAGGTAATGGATACTTATTTTTAATAGCGACCTTATTCAATTCTCTGTAATCAATGCAAAGCCGCATCGATCCGTCTTTCTTCTTAACAAACAACACCGGTGCTCCCCATGGCGAAACACTCGACTGAATATACTTTTTGTCAATCAATTCTTGTAATTGTACCATCAATTCCTTCATCTCTACTCCATTCTGTATGGTGCCTTAGATATCAGAGTCGTTCCTGGTAGTAGGTCAATCACAAACTCGATTTGTCGATCTGGCGAAAGACTCCGCAAATCGTCTGGAAATACATCTGCAAAATCTCTTATGATCGGTATCTCTTCTAACTTTGCACTCTTCTTTTGTGTATCGACTATGTAGGCTAAATATCATACACATCCTTGTCTCAACAACTTTTTGGCTTGCATCACCGTCAGATAATTTGCTTGTCGAGGTGACTTGCTGCCCTAAAACACAACCGTTGACAGAGTCATTAGGTTAACACACTTTCTTTGGCAATCAATTACTGCTCCGTAATTGAATAATCAATCCATTCCCAGTATAACATCAAATTCACCAAGTCTAATTGGTATCAAATCTACCATCATCTCGTGACCCTTTATATCCACTCTACAATTCTTATATATGTTTCTAACAGGAATAACTTCATTATTCGTAATCTCTATGCTTAAGGGAAATTCTAATTCTTCCCGAGGCAAATCTAAGTTTTAAGCAAATTCATCGGATATAAATGAACAAGTAGCACTCGAATAAAATAACACATAAGCATTAATACCATTAATCGGAATGATACCTGATACCACATCCTTAGATTGTACAGCATCCTGCACGATCATATTGAAAGTCCTCGTAGTAGGTCGGCTTGATTGAGCTGGTCCAGTGATAGCCAATGCACCACCACCATTGTTGTTTCCTTTTCCGCCACTTGCACTTCCCGCTGGCCTCTTAGGGCAATCACGAGCCATGTGATCCTTTGAACCGCAGGTAAAACATGCTCCTGTCTTCAGACTAAAACAATTAGGTGCAATGTGTCCCTCCTGACCACAGTTGAAACACACTCTCTTTCCTTTCAAACATACTCCCGTATGGTTCTTCCCGTAAGTTGCGCAAGCCTCAAGCTTTTTCTTCTATTGATTTCCTTGTTGTCCTCCCGCAGTCGAATTCTCGCTCCATTTCCTCTTCTGACTATTACTTCCAACATTACTACCACCAGCCTTATTCTCATTTTCATTCTTCTTCTTCTTTTGTTCTTGATTGTACTTGGTCAAGGCATCGCTTCTACCTTCCGCGATGATTGCCTTCTCCAGTACAGCCGTAAATGTGATTAGTTGGAACATTGAAACTTTGCTGTAAATCCAGGGTTTCAATCCTTATTCAAACCTTCTCGCTTTACGCTCATCGGCATTGACTTGATAAGTGGCAAACCTTGCCAACTCGTTAAACTTCGCAGCATATTCCGGTACCGTCATAGTTCCTTGCTTCAACTCCAGAAATTGCATTTCCAGCTGATTCCGAGAACTTGCTGGAAAGTACATTTCGAAAAACATTTCTTTGAATCTATCCCATGCTATCACTCCTTGTCCTCCACGAACCATGTTTGCTTGCCACCAGTAACTAGCTTCAGACTTCAGCATGAACGTTGCGAATGCAATCTTTTGATCTTCATTAACTCTAGCAACGTCGAACACCTTCTCCATTTCCATGATCCAGGTTTGGGCTTCCACTGGATTCATAGATCCTTGAAACTCTGGCGGTCCAACCGTTTTGAATTCCTTGAAAATTGTGACTTGAACTTGCGGTTGATTCGCAAGTGCACCCGTTAACAAAGCTACCAACTGCTGAACCGGATTAGCGTTGGTCTCATTGTTATTATTAGTAGACCCCTCAGGAGGTGCTTGCTGACGTGGTTGTCTTCTTCTAGGAGGCATTTTCTGTTAAAATATACGCTTATTAGCTCATTACTCAACTTCTTGGGTATTTAAAGTTTAATTTAAACATTCCAAGATTAAAGTTTTAACACATAACATTTCAAATAAACTCTAATATTTTATTCATTCATAAAGTTTTAGAACATACTCAAAATAGTATAACTACTATAAACATCTACCTTCCTGAACTAGACCAGTTTTAGGGTTACATACTCATACTATCCCTTTATTTATCTCAAAATAAGGGATTCACAGCTTATTTATTCACATAATTAACCACGCATTATTATCTATCTTATTCTATCTAGGCATACTAAGAAGTCGTAAGGCTTCTCGGTGTTCCTCCTCCATGATACGATATGTCATTCTACGATCCATCACGAACCACGGCGAAATCTCAAACTGAGGCGGATAATAATAGAATCGATCCTGGGCCCTATCAATTGTCGAATTAAAAGCATAATCCATCTCCTTCATCTTGGCTTTCTTCACTTCAACCTTAGCCTCAGCACGGTCTGCAT
Organism: Panax japonicus; assembly: GCA_020205505.1. Taxonomy (NCBI): domain Eukaryota; kingdom Viridiplantae; phylum Streptophyta; class Magnoliopsida; order Apiales; family Araliaceae; genus Panax; species Panax japonicus. Next base: position 41,837,510 of record CM035095.1, on the reverse strand, counting down.
GTTGAGTCACCTTCATCCACGTATCCTCTACTCTTGCACGCTTAACTGACTCCTCCTTGAAATCATCTTTCAATTTCTCCATGTCCGTCTTCATCTTCCCGTGTACTGCTAACAGGTCTTCATGCTGACCCTTTGTATGAACTAAGTCCCACTCCGTGTTCCCAAGTTTTGAATCAAGTTCCTGAATCTCCACATTCTTCTCCTCTATCACAGTATGATGCATCTCAACCAACTCCTTCAGTTCCTTAAGCTCGTCCTGTAACTCTACATTACGGTCATTCAAAGCATCATACATCTCAGAGTTTGGTGGAAACTCCTCAGGATCCTCTTCCTCATCCTCCTCCATCTCCTCAGAGCTATCTTCCACGGGACCGGTCACAGGAACATCCTCCTGGATCAACTGCTCCTGAACTACATGAATATACCGTGCCTCATCATCTATAGGTCTCTGAGGTATAACCTCTCTAGCTGGACTGGATCCTCCTTCGGTAGACATCCTGACAACAAAATGTTTTAGGTTTTATTTAATATTTTTGATACTCGCGAGCACATAAGTTATTAACACATAGCACATAATGTATTTTATTGTTTAGCTTCAATGGATAACTTAATCCATGCTTTAAAACTCGATAAGAGTTGAACACCTCTATATTTTCTATTTTCTTAAAGGTTACTTCCTAAGGTTTCCCCACCTAAGGTTCATAACCTAAGGCTTTGATACCAACCTGTGACACCCCCAAATCCAGGTACTCCATTCCCACGGGATTTGGTGCTCACTTATCAAAAACTATTATATCTAACTACCCATAATAAGGGATAAAGACATAATTAAAATAATTTAAACAATAATCTCTCCCATTAAAGGGTTACATCATCATTTCAAATTAAATCCCAGGTAATCGAACCTTAAAACTTTTTACATCAATTTGCGGAATACATCACATATTTAAAACAAGTCTTGAAACATACAACATAAAATTATCATAAGTCTTCATCATTTGGACATCTTGCCCTTGTCTTTGCTAGTCGACAGCTCATCAACTTTCTCCACTTTAGCTGCAGTGTTAATTGCAAGAATGATCAAACAAATGCTCACTAATATAGAACGTAGCAATGATAATAACATGAGAGTGAACAACGAAAGCTGAATAATAAGGAACTCGTTCTACAAATCAAACTAGAAAACAAGTTCGAACTTTAATTATCTGAGGGTCTTAAGACCACGAACTTTGTCCCCAGTTCTTAGGTATTATTACCCAACCTTAACAGTCATTTAGACTATACGGACTCTTCTTATCGTACTTAGGGGGATCAGCCATTTGTACCATGTACTGTTCACAAACATCTAAACATTACACGTACAAAATCCCCTATGTTAGGGTTGTTCGTCTCAGTATTTAGAATACAAGTCTGCACCAAAGTAAGTTTGGTTTGGATACATTTCAAGGGTAATTTAGAATTCAACGGTCATCAACTAAGGATTAGTTGAATACAATATTGATAACATCATGCTATGGAATAATCATAACTAAATCAACACTGAAAATTAAGGTCATGCTTTAGGAATAAACTAACAGCATAAACATCGAATAATTATAATATGCATTGCTTGAACAATATTAAGCCAAGGTTAAAACCTTATTTAGAGTTGAATCTTAAGCATGCATAACAAATAATAATTTGAATGATAAAACCTGTTCAACATTAGTATGTTAGAATGTAGAAATTTCCATGCTAATTAACAAGTTAAAGATTGGCTCAAAATCAAGAGATAAGGTTTAGGATATTGTACGATATAATTAGGGTTAAGAAACTTTCACAAAGAAAGCTTAGAGTTAGGAAAACTTGCTCAAAGATAGTTAGATACTTACACAATTATAAAAGTAGGGTTAGAGAACTTGCCTCGTGCGCAGGTTAAACAATCACTACTCACGTTCACCCAAAGTCCTACACATACCATATATATTGACAATACACATTAGTTATACTAACATTACCTTCATGAGTTTCTTTTTTACTTTTAGTATAGCTACTAACTAAGTTTAAGTTTAAATAACATCGCACCTTTCATGAACATTACTTTTTAGCTTTATCACAACTACTTAAGTGATCATGTCATTGCACCACATACACATTAACAACTTGATACAACATCATATTACGTGTCCAACATGTTATCATTAAGTTATACTAACACCTAAAGGATGCACTTACATTCGCACATCCCGACGCCCTTCGATTGCCTCCAAATACATAACAGTCCTAAAGATGGCCATTTTTACCCTTCATAACAATTACAAATTAAAAATCTTTAAGAATACAAGTTATAGGTCTATTCGTTCTCTTTCCGAATCATCTTGAATCACCTCAATCGGAGTTCGTATGCAAGAGTTATGGTCATTTTACTACAGGAGGTCAAAACTGTCCAACCCAGACCACATTTCTCGCGTCGGGGCGCGAGTCAGTGGCTCCGGGGCGCGAGTTCCAGACCCGGGACGCAAGTTCCACCGTTGGGGAGCGAACTACTGGCCTGTTCTTGGCGCTGTGGCGCGAAATTTGGCGCTGGGGCGCCGAATTGCAGAACACCCAGAACCAGAACAAAACCAAGCTTCTAAATCTTAATTTCTAGCACCAATTAACATGTATAACTTATGAAAATTACACATAAACTTCACCAATCGTACAAATACTAAATTAACACAACTAAAACCATTTTAATTTATCAATTTTCATGTTTTCTTATGAAAACTCCATTTTTGATAGTTTGTCCGAAAATCATCACTGTGAACTCATTTCTTTATCAAATCATTCCATTCAAATTATGTTATGATCGTATCTCAATGGACTACCATATGCAAGCATAAAAATACATATTACTACACATATTGAATAAGAAACTTGTTACTATCTATGGCCATATCACAAGAACACAAAACTGTGATTTTCCTTCCTCAAACCCAATTTAACGTGATATGGAAATCAACAATTACGTGTATATATATATATATATATATATATATATATATATATATATATATATTGATAATAACAGATTCTACAACACCATAACACAACACTTAAACAACAAATCCATAAAAACCCAATTTACAGAGAACCTAAATAAAACTACAACTTGGAAATTTAAGAATGAATTATACCTTAATCCTTGATTATTGAAGCAAAAGATAGTGTTAGGCTTAGAAATCCTCTTCTTCCTTTTGCCAATCTAAAACTCTGTGTTTTAGTCTCCAAACCCTCTTTGCTCTATACTAGCCTTAAGAGAGAAGAAGAAGAATGCGTAGAAATAACATGGCCACTTCCCCACATAGTCTTTCAGTTAAAGAAAAAACAGACGCGTCAGTTGAAATAATGCCGAAGGCCATAAGGCCATGTTTGGCTAACCAAAAACTCCCCCAACTAGTTTATTTAAATAATACTTATATCATATAGTTTCCAATTGTCACACCATTAACTTAATTAATTCAAATAACTTATAATAAGAATAATTAATAATAATTATAATCTTATTATACATATACTTATAATTAATAAATAATTATATATCTAATTTAATTAATAAATATTTAATTAATAAATTAGACACATCACATTATTTAATTTATTTAAATTAAATCATTCAGACAAAATTATCAATACACAATTTAATTAACAATAATCAATTTAGTTACTAAATTAATTCACCATAATTCACCCATTATTTATTTCCTCAATAAATAAATTAAGTAAAATATATATTTAATTCAATAAATATTTAAATTTAAATTACAAATTTCTCAATCGTTATAGTCTCACTAGAGAGGATAAAGCCTGGTATGCCCGACTTGACAATGCCAAAATTCAAAACTGGGAAGAATTGGCCCACGCCTTTCTAAATCAGTACAGTTTTCAGTCACAAATGGCACCTGATCGATACCAAGTGACTAAAGTCAAAAAGTAAAGTATTGAATCTTTTCGAGAATATTCCCAAAGGTAGAGACATCTAGCAGCGCAAGTCATTCCATTAATGACAGAAGCTGAGATGGTGATGACGTTTATTGATATCCAAGAGGCTCTGTACTACGAGAGGATCCTCGCAGGCATAGGAAAGCCATTCTCAGAAATGATCAAACACGGCGAAATGGCAGAGATGGGCCTTAAAGCAGGAAAGATTAAAGACTTCACTGTCTTGGAAGTAGTCGCCAAGCATATACAGACGGGCAAGTATGCGAGCGATCCTAAGGGTGTACCCGATAAAGGCAATGAAGATGTATCCCTTGTTGTACAGTGGCAATTTAGGAGACCAACCTACAGTCCCCCCATTCGGAAAATACAAGACAATCTGCCATCTCAACAAAAGGATGCGCTCAACTAATACCCAGATAGGAAAATAAAATTTGAAATAACGGAAAATCGAGTGTTCACTCCACTAGGCGATTCTCTTAAAAATGTGTTGGCGATATTGATGGATCATAAGCAAATTACTGAACTGGCTCCACCTCTGGAACCAGGGAGCAAAACATACAATCCAAGCCAGATATGTGCGTACCACTCAGGATCTCCAGGACACGATACATAATATTGTTGGTCCTTAAAGCATAAAATTCAAAATCTGATCGAAAGTGGAAGTATTGTTGTCCAACAACCCGACCAACAAAATGTCAACACCAACCTTCCGTTGCAGCATGATACAGAATAAGTAAACATGATAGGGTCAGGAAGCGCTGAAATATATCCAATTCATAAGTGCATACGAAGGATAGAAGACTACCCCCAAAGGCACAGAACAGATGTCCTAAAATGGGAAAACTCAGAGGAGGGTGTGATAGTAATGCAAAAGCTAGAGACAATCCAAAACCAAGTAAATCTGCTAGCTAAGCTAATAGTGCACCAACATAAGGATAAGAGGCATTTCTTCACTTAAATATTAGAAGGCCAAGAAAAGGGGGATGATAAAATTGATAGCAAACCTCGCCAATAGAAAAATCGCTTGGGGGAATGCGAACTATCAAAGAAGAAAGATCAAACAACCTCCATAAGAGTCCAAAAATTCACCCCTCTAAGCAAATCTAATGAAGAAATGATACACTTTCTGATAAGCGAAGGAAGGATTACTGAGTTGCTGCCTCCTGTAAATCCCATGACAAAGAGCTATGATTCCACCAAGATATGTCTCTACCATTCTAACTCACTTGGACATACGACTGAGGAATGTTGGGCTTTGCGACATAAAATCCAGGATCTCATTGAAAATGGAGAGTTGGAGATAGAAATTCCCATGACCAAAAAAGGCGAAAAGGCAATAAAAAGCTTAAGATGTCCACTTGAGACAAGCAGCTCAAATGAGGTGAAGGCTATGAGTGATAATCCTGGAAGAACACAAGATGGAGCTATCCTAATGCAGGAAATGATAGAAGAGACAAGGAAATCCCCGAAGGAGGTTTCTCCGCCAACATCCAACATCCTGTGGTCCAAAGATAACACCCACGTTCCTGATTTTATCACCTTGGATGATGCGGAGGAAATACTAATCCTTTCCAAGGAAGAAAAAGCAAAAAAGGAAAGTTTCTTCAAAGAAATGCGACAACAGTTCGAGGGAGATTTCATGGTTGAATCCTCTTAAGCCCAGAAAAAGCGTGAAGGAACATATGAAGGAGAAGGTTGTGAGGTTGTCGGGGAAACCAACTCATCAAATAATCAAGATTTCATACCATTTTGCAATGGGTCCAGCTCAAGCATCCCTGAAGAATGTATTGAGCCTGGAAGCGATACAGTTGTGGCCATAAGTAAAGACATTCAAAACTAAGAAGTAACCTCTGTCGCAAGCCTTGAAGGCAACACAACCACTGACGACTGGACTATCAGGCCTCAACTAGCCAAAAAGATGTAGATCCATGGGATAAAATTGCGAGTTCCAAAATATGTTGGGACAGTATTACTTCCCTCGCAGTATGCTTTTTATTTTTCATGCATGTATAGAAAAAAAACAAAAGAAAAAAAAACAAAAAAATAAAAGAAAAAAAATAAAAGAAAAAGGAAAAAAAATTAAAAATCAAATCATTCAGGTTCCAGCTCATCAAGCCTGAACTACGAAAGACCTGATCTCCCCTCTTCAATGGGAGTACGTAGGCAACCATTTATGGTGCGGTCAAACCAAACAAAAACCCAAAAACCCAAACAAACACTTCTCAAACCAAACACTTCTCAAATAAACACTTCTCAAACTGTTTATCTCGTCAAGTAGGAACTACACAGACCTAATCTCCCACACTCATGGGAATACATAGGCAACCACCAGTGGTGCAGTCTGACCCTCAACAAAAACGTCCAAATCCAAACGTCGATCTCAAGAACGACCCTCCAAGTCAGCGAACTATGTGGAGAAGACCCAACAACACTGCAATGTCATTCCATCAAATTTGGCACAAATCCCAGAAAGGAAGAAACAGCGATATGCCAAGACAACCAGCAGCGAGGACCTTCAAAGATTTGACACCCTTAATCATGAGTCTTCATCAAATCAAAAGAAAAATAAGACCGTTTACAATAACAAGTCAGGAATAATGATTAAAGGCATCAAAACCCAAGTCATGTACTTGTTCACCATTCGGTACAGAGAAAAAGTCTCTTGCGATCTCAGTATCTTATCAGCCCATCTGTCAAAGAGACTATCCCAGGCAACAAGCAAGGTTTGGGAAATTTCAAAAATCGACGACAACTCGATATTGCGACCACTACAACAAGACTTGGGCAATCTCGGAAACAGCGACAACTCAACACTAGGGCATTTATCAAACATCCTAAAGAGGAAAATGCCCCAGTCAACACCATCAGCATGGTCCATCATCATCAAAGCTTCCCTCACAATCGGCTCACTAGCGATTTGGATATTACTCACTTGCGACTTCATCAACAAAGAAAGTTTTTTGTATGAATCCCCGACATCAGTATGCGAAAAGACTGGGGCATTTTCCGATTCCAGGAAAGTGAAGGATTTTAAGGCAGGATCAGGCCTCTCATCAAAAGAAAGAAAACTCCTGAAAAGAATCATGGCAACATTAGCATGCCCCTACAAACGAAGGGGAATATTCTCAACAAAGTTCTTAACTTAAGAGCAGAAGCCCAATAACAAAGGGGCTGGCGAATGAAATCTACACCATCAATTTTCGCCAAATCCTCATAAGTTGAGGCCTCTACATTAAAGTTCAAAGTTTGGAAGCGAAAGTATAGACGACACCCTCCAGGGATATCAGCGGCATTCAGGTCATCAGTTCAGTAGGGTTACAAATCAAATGTTCAAGGAAATGGGGAACAAGCACCCAACAGCGAAAGGAAACTCCAAATTACCTCAAAAAAAGATCATCACATCATGCATGATCTGCACGTATGCAAATGCACTACATCAACGTACATCTCTATCAAGCGTCACATCAGGCAGAATCTAGCGAAGTAAACCTTTGAATATTACTTTAGCAAAGGTATCGGGAGATCCGATATTCAAAACCATTGGTATCAATTCAGTGCAACATCATGACAATTCAGCGATGAAAGATTTGTATACCGCCGTTTGAGTGGGAACCAAAATAGTTGGGCGATGTCAACTACCAGCAGGGTAGGATCTGTTATCAAACTACCATCAAGGTAGGAACCATTGTAAACTACCAGCCTATACATCGGCGACATCTCCATTTCTCTTCATCAAACAGGTATTAATGGCACCGACGAAAAGCCAAGTCGTTGTAGTCAACACCAGCATAGGCATCAGTAATCCCTGGTAAAGGTAAAGCGGTTTGTGAAAACATTTTAAACATGCATAATAACATTCATTACATTATGATTTGTGATTTGCGATATAAAAAATGCAATGTGCGAGTTGCAAAGTGCGATTGGCCAAAACCGAAATGCGAAGTGTGAAATGCGATGTGCGATTTGCGAACTACGATTTGCGAAAACATTTTTAGCATTCATCATCACATTCACTACATTGTGATCTGCATCATTAAAAATACATTGTCATGTTTCAAGTGTCTACTAATCTTTATCATGTCCATTCCATTGCATTGCATGAACATGATAAAGAGGGCCATCTGTAGACACTCGAAATTTTCTTTTCCTATTACTAACTGTGTAGGAGGGCAAAAGTATCTTTTTCACACTCCAGAGATAACCTTGGAGGACCACAACATCAATTCCAACCTCAGAGGTAACCCTGAGGATATTCAGAGTTAATAGTATGACCATCTCAGAGATAACCCTGGGAAAAACCTGCTACAACTGTGCGAAAACCAGAGATAACCCCGGGAGGGGAAAAATGGTCATTTTGCCAACTCAACTTAACTTCAAATCAAGTACACTAATGTTAACTCAAATTGATTCAAAATTAGTCCCACAAGACTCACATCTTAACTTCAGAGAAAAAACTACGTGAAACAGCTCACCGGATTGCCTAACGGGAACCCGGGAATCCTATTTCGGTCATGGACCCATCTTCCTGGAATCAAAAAGGGCAAATCCCATGTCATTACGTAACTCTCGACAAAAGCAGTCCGAAGATGGTCTTGTACACCTCGTTCGAATGTTCGGATTGAAGTTATGCAAGATCGAGCGGACATTACATTGCACGAATGCACGTACTTTGAGACGACTGGATCCGCAGAACCCTGGACAGTTCGGACAGCCGCAGGTGTAACAGAGGCTGTCGTAGGTACACTTGCAGCAGTCAGCTCTATAAATATGGGGCTTGGGCCAGCCATTTTAATGAGAGAAAGAGAGAGGGAACTCTGTCCAATTGGCTTTGTACACCCCCATATTGAGTGTTTACTTTTTTTAAACACCTGTTAGCCCACATACAGTTTATATATTTACCCGCGAGAGCTGAGTGTTTGTCCACATAGAGTCATAGAAGTCTACTTTGGCAGCCCACTGTAAGCCTTCTTACATTCTATAAAGCTTTCTTCTCATATTATCACACACTGTTGTACACGTTGAGAGTCGTGTGAGTGTGTTTGCCCGGACTTCAGTCCGTTGTTTTCATTTCTGTCTGTATATATATACTTATATATATATGTATATATATATATATGTATATATTTCATATATGGACTAACATTATAGAGTTATGCCTCGATTGAGCCTAGACTTCGGTCTGGAGCGTTTATTGCTTATATATATATATATATATATATATATATATATATATATATACACACACTTGTATATATAATTGCTGTCAGACATATTTGATGAGCCTGGATTTTACATCCTGTGCATTTACTCGCTTGTGTATATATATATATATATAAAATTATTGTCGGACATATCCGATGAGTCTGGATTCATTTACTGCTTTTATATATATATATTTCTATATATATATATATATATATATATATATATATATATATATACATTTCGTCCTGCCTCGAGTTTATTTCGTGGCAGTTGATCGCTTTTACAGCATTATTTACATTTCGTCCTGCCAGGAGTTTACTTCGTGGCAGTTGATCGCTTTTACAGATTTATTTATATTTCGTCCCACCTGGAGTTTACTTCATGGTGGTTGATCATGTCCATATATATATATATATATATATATATATATATATATATATATATATATATCGCTTTTATATATTTACATTTCCGTTCCCCCATGGAGTTGCTTCGTGGTGGTTGATCCTGTCTGTATATATATTTACATCTTATATATATATAACTGCTTACTGCTTTCTATATAAACTGCAGCATCACATGAGCCTAGGAATCATGTGATCACAGATTCAGTCTACTGAATCTAGATTCGGTTCCCGTGATGGACTTTTCAGTTATAAGTAGCTTGTGCATTATTTACAGTGTTTGAATTTCCTTGGATGGTTGTCATGCCCATGTGGTGTTCGGCACTGTTGTATATTATTTTCTCGAGAATGCTTCGTATCTCGAAAATAAAAGCAAACAAGCCAAACATTTAATAATAAAATGGAAGTATGAAAAGGTCTCAATTCCTATTGAGCACAGGGTTTGAAAAACCTCTTTTATAAAACGTCATTGTTATATCTTGGTTAAAATTGAATTTTCCTATAAAATTCAAACCTTGTGTATATAGGTGCGAACGAGGCCTCACATTACTTTCAAATAATTGCACATTGATCCATACACATACACATTCATATAACATTTTCTTTGAGAAGTGGCGGTCACCGTGGTAACATGGATTTTACAGACCCGTCTAGCAGTGTCAAAACATTGGGTCAATGTGCAAACCTTTTCGGTTGCATTGGTGCAACCAGTTAAATACACCAACTGGCGACTCTTAAAGTCAAATCGTCGACATTATACATGTCAGACCTTTTTCACTTATTTTTTCAAACAAATCTCACATTAACATAAGAACACCAAAGAACAAGTAACGAAAAGGGACACTCAAAAATCCCGACGTCGACACTTATATTGTGATGAAAGTCATCTTTAGCTTACGTGCAGAGATGCACTTGGTATGATTATGACTAGGGATTATTCGGTATAATCATGACCTTTAATGTTTTAAATGATGTGGTAAAAGTCCTCAGTGGCCTGTAGTGCATTGATGGAAAATTTTTTTGGCATGATTATGACCAGGGATTATTCGGTATAGTCATGACCATTGATAATTTAATGAATATCCTTGGCCCATAAAGCAGGGATGACTCGATGATGTGGTTTATTTATTAAGCTGAGTCTAAGCGGTAAAAATTGATGAAAATATTTTAAATCATAGAAGATAGTAGATATCATGTTGTACTTGACTCTTCTAATGGATTGCTTATTCCGCTGCAGTTAAACTTGATGTCTATTGTATTTTATCAGTTTAACATTATTGAAGACTAATGATAATTTATTCTGCATTATCTTAGTCATAATATTTCTTGCTGGGCTAGTTGAGCTCACACCTTTCTTTCACTTTTCTCTTCAGGAAATGAGAATATAGCTAGGACTAGTCGGGGAGTGGAGTGCCGGTCCAGATGATAGCATTAGTAGTCCTTACTATGGCATGACATGCAATATATAATTGTATTAAGGACCTAAGATGTGTGTATCGTATTTTATATGTCACTTAATAATTGATTTTGGTGAACAACATTAGGGTGATGAGAACCCGACCCTGAAAGCGTCAAAAGTGCACCATAGTAAAATGAAGAGAACAAAAATCTTTTCGTGTCCCTTTGGAGACTTGAAATATTTGTTGTTGTACTTTATATGACATATATTATTTTGAGTATGAATATTGTCATATTATATACTTCACAATATGTGTATTAAAACTCACAGTATATATGTCGTCGTATTTTGCACAACTGTTGTATAATTAAGTTGTATTTGAATTTTGTACCATGTATCTGGCGACTCAAGATGGGTGATGTATACCTATTTTGGGGGCGTCACAGTTGGTATCAAAGCTTAGGGATATGATCCCTGGCTGAGATATGAGACAAGAACTAGGAGGGGAGAGACAGGGAATTCCTTCGCTAGTATGACCTACCTAAGTTTATTTGGTATTTAATTAGTCGGTCAGAGTATAGGGATAATATATGATATGTTAATTAACCCTTATTTTGTGGCAGTATTTGAAAATGGCATCCGAAAATGTTTAGATAAGCAATGAAGCACATGAGACCGTTGAGATACCTTTAATCACTAACCAGGTTAATATGATGTCAGACGAAGAAGAAATTAGAGATGTCTACGTGGTGAGTGAAGAACTAATAGTTGCACCCGGGCTAGTTGCAGAGGTAGCAGCTAAGAGTGAAGAAGAAGAGAAAGAAGAGGAACCTGAGAAGAATTGGTTAGAAGAATTTTATGATCAAAATTTAGAATTACAAAATCGTATTCATGAGTTAGAAGAGCAGACTGAAGAACGGCAGGCGGTCGTGAAGAAAAGAGATGTAACAATTAAAAATTGTGTTACTCGATGTGCGATGCTTGAACAGAAGCACTATTTGGCAGAGTATAAGATATTAGAGTTGGAATCTGAGAATGCTATGATCAAAGTGCCAACGAAAGAAGAAGCAACTGAACGAATGAGAATAGATGATGTATGGGTAAAAGCCGCACGACGCGTAGATATTGTAGAGAAAGATGTCCGATCCAATAAGGCTAAAATAGATGAAATGGATTTTGCTGTTTGGATAGCAATTGGGAGAATCCAACATCGAATTCGAAATTACCCTGTGCAGAGCGGTCAACCCCAATTCAATATGGATCAGAGAGTAATTATTCAAATCATGGATCAGGAATGTGACGAAGCAATTAAGGGTGGAATGTACTCTACAGCAAAGTTAAGTCCAACTAGGATGTCCCAGACAAGTCAAAATCGGTAGTTTAAGAGAGCATTTTTTGTGACGAGGAACCTAGAAAAAGTTATCACGGGTAAGTTAATCATAAACTCTTGCGAAGTCTATACCTTGTTAGATATCGGTTCTACCCACTCTTATATTTCACCTAGTTGTGTTCAATGTTTGAACTTGGATCTTGAGAACTTAGACTTTGACTTATCTGTTGAAACTCCATTTGGAGAAACCTTCATTACATCCACTATTTATAAATCTTGTTTAATTCAAATTGACACTTTCACGTTACCTGTCAATCTTATCTCTTTGAAAATACTTGCATTTGATGTGATTTTAGGAATCGATTAGTTAACTACTCATCATGTCAAAATTGATTATTTTCGTAAGGTTGTTAGCTTTCATATTTCTAACCAACCTGTTATGTGAATTCAAGTAACCAAACCACTAAAGTCAATCATTGTCATATCAAGCCATAAGTAAAAATCCCCAAGACATTCCCTGGTGACTTCCAAGTCTTAGAATACACCGAAGCCAAATTTTCTGTAGGCGACGCTGTGAATAACGATGGCAAGTTGATAGGTATCAATGTGACGTACTATCCAAGTCTTGGATGAGAGTCACAGATTTTAAACGATATTTTTATTGTTAATAAATTTTTAGACGTATTCTTGAAGACTTCTTAGCCTACCCCTAGAGTGTGAAATCGAATTTTGTATTGACCCCAGTACAAAGCCCATTTATAAAACCCTCAAGTATTTCTTCACCCAAAACGAACGTATAATGCGCTAAAGATGATGGCTTGAGTTGTTGAAGGTTATGACCATTCAATACCATCGTGGAAAAGCAAGCGTGGTAACTGACGTGTTGAGTAGAAGATCGTATGCATTTATGAGTGCGAATATATGAACCTACGTGAAGATAACGAATATATGATTAGAACTGACTTTAGTCGATAATGTTAAAGCTGCTAAAGCTACAGACCCGGAGCTGATGAATACGAAGAAGAAGGTTCAAGAAGGCGTTATTTTAAAAGCAAGAGTTGCTGAAGAGAGGAAATTTCAACCCTCAATTTAATTGGCCCATTTGAAATCCTCGATCGAGTAGTAACTGTGGCCTATAGACTCGTTTTACCGCCAAGTATGTCGCGTGTTCATAATGTTTTTAACGTATCGATGTTACGTAAATATGTGGACGACCCGAACCACATTATTAAATTAGAACTAGACGATATAGCAGAAGATTTAACGCATGAGGAGATATGTGTTAAAATCTTGGATAAGAAGGATCGTATTCAACACTCAAAGGTTATACCTCAAGAGTTAGAATCTGACGAGGTATCCTCATCTGTTCGGCAAACCAGGTACGTATGTAAATTTCAAGGGTAAAATTTCATAAGGAGGGGAGATTGTAAAACCCCAAATTTTACAAATAAAGATTTAATTTTTTCGAAATATTTTTTGAATATTATGGTGTGGATTGCATAATTCATTTAAATATATTATTATAATATTATATTATAGTTGTATGATGTGATTATATGATAGTATGTTTTTTTTATATAATTTGAATGGTAACATTATTATAGTAAATTCATGGTATAAAAGTAAAATGAGGTGGAAGAGAACAATTTGAATTTGAATTCTGACGATGTAAGTGATGATATCATCAGAACGATGAGGTAAGCAATGATGTCATCGAAAGGATGATGTAAGCAATGATGTCATTTGATCGATGATGTAAGCAATGATGTCATATAATCGATGATGTAAGCGATGATGTCATAAATTATGGCAAAAAGACTATTTTACCCTTACTCTACCAAGATTATAAATAGAAGCTCATTCCTTCATTATTTTCATAAATTCATTAAAGCTATAAAGCGAGAAAGAATAGACAGAAAGAAGAAGAATCTTCTGTTACTACAATATTGCGGTATCCAATTTCCTACTAAGGTATGGGGTATTATTTCTTTCTTATTCGTGAAGAGAACTTCTGTTATTCCATTGTTTATTATTCTGTTGAAAAAACTTGTATACGCGGGCTAGCCTATACTTGGTGAAATTCTTCTGTTATTACATTCTTTATCATTATGTTGGAATAACATGTCTATGCGAAGTATCGCATACATGGTGAAATTCTTATGTTATTCCATTTTTATTATTCTGTTGGAACATCCTGTCAGTGCGTTACGCTTGACCTGGTTCCGTTATTTATTATTCTGTTGGAACATTCTGTCTGTGCGTTTTCACATGACTTGGTTCCATTATTTATTATTTTGTTGGAATATCCTGTCTGTTCGTTTGCGCATAACCTGGTTCCGTTATTTATTATTCTGTTGGAATAACCTGTCTGTGTGGTCTATCGCATGCCTGATGATTTCTTTTGTTATCCCATTCTTTATTATACTTAGTTGGTTAAAGTTTTGACTTCTATACTCCATGAAATTAGTGGAATGTCCTTGATATTTGTGCTTCATCCAGTATCTTTTCATGGAAATATTCTTTTGAGCATTCTTGAGTTTTACTCTACAAAGAAGTATCATGTTGACAATTTGGACGTTATTAGTACCTGGATAAATTAATTCTTGAATTTGTTTTATTGAATTCTTATATCATTGTCATCATCCTCATGTTTATATTATGTTGAAAGTCATCGGTGGCCTGTAGTGCATAGATGGACTTGTTATGATTATGACTAGGGATTATTCGGTGTAATCATGACCGTAATGTTATAAATAATGTGGAAGAAGTCCTCATTGGCCCGTAATGCATTGATGGACAGTTGTTGGCATGATCATGACCATTGATGAATACACGAATATCTTTGGTCGTAGTGCATGGATAATTTGTGGTTGTGATACTAATGAATATTCGTGGCCGTAGTACAAGGATGATGTGGATTATTTATTAAGCTAAGTCTCAGCGATAAAAGTGATGAAAAACCTTTTAAATCATAAAAGATAGTAGATTTTATTATCTACTTGACTCTTTTAATGGATTACTTGTTCCGCTGCAGTTAAACTTGATGTTTGTTATATTTTATCAGCTTAACATTGTTGAAGGCTAATGATAATTTATTCTGCATTATCTTAGTCACAATATTTCTTACTGGGCTAGTTGAGCTCACCCCTTCTTTCACTATTCTCTTCAGGAAATAAGAACATAGCCGGGACTAGTCGGGGAACGGAGTGACGGTCCAGATGATAGTTTTAGTAGTCCTCACTATTCTGTTAAATAGTGTGAAAATAAATGTAAAGAGGACTCTTTTGAGTGTGGATATTGTCTAGATGACAATATTCCTATTAAACTCTCAGTTTATGTTTTGTCGTATTTTACACAACAGTTGTATTATTAAGTTATATTTGAATTTTGTACCATGTATTTGGCGACTCAAGATGGGTGCTGTATATCTATTTTGGGGGCATCATAGTTGGTATCAAAGCTTAGGGATATGATCCCTAGCTAAGATGTGAGACAAGAACTAGGAGGGGAGAGACGGGGAATTCCTTCGCTAGTATTACCTACTTAAGTTTATTTGGTATTTAATTGGTCGGTCAGAGTATAAGGATAATATATGATATGTTAATTAACCCTTGTTTTGTGGCAGTATTTGAAAATGACATACGAGAATGTTGAGAACTTCAATGGAACACATGAGACCGTTGAGTTTCCATAGATCAATAATCAGGATAATGTGTATCAGGAAGGCAACAATCCTCAGGCAAACAACAACACGAACCAGATGATGAACGATAGAATATTCAGAGGCTTTATGCAATTCACGCAACATTAGGCAAGAGTATCTCCTATCCAAAATGTGGGTGGAAACACTGGCAACTCTCGGACGGTCACCGCTAAGCAGTTCAAGGAACTGGGACCACCAGAGTTTATTGGAGAGCCAAAACCACTTAAGGTGTGGACATGGATAAAGCAGATCAACAAGATATTTGATGTCTTGGGACGCTCCGAGGAGCAAAAGGTTCCCTTTTCCACCTTCATGTTGCGGGGCAGAGGCAGATTACTTGTGGGAATCTGTAAAGTGTACTCAACCTACCGCACTGAAGATGTGTAGTAGTCCCGAACCCGGGCCCCGAATCGCCGCGGACTCGGTACACTAATTCTTTCACTATTCGCGGAAGATATAAACATAAATTGTTTATACATTACATTACACACTATTCCCCAAAATCGAGTAACCTTAACTAAAATACAATTCATCAATTATCTAACACAAAACATTATTATCAACTATTCTATTACAAAATAGCTGCATATATTGCCCCAAGCGGAACTTAACATTATCTTTTCTACCGATGATTTATTTGTTTAAGAATCATATCTATTCTTATTTCAAAATAACCTTATTTATCTATACAATATTTCAAACTGTATATAACTGCCAATTACATTTGATAAAGCTATCAATCATAGGTTTATACCATTTCTAAATCAAGAAAATGTATTCAATTTGAGCATCGCACAATCTTCATCATCCATATAGCAAGTAATATTGTCTAACATCATTAACCTGCAAAAAGTTTATGTTTGAAAGATTGAGCTCGACAGCCCAGCAAATTTAACAGTCTATCATGTTTCACATAGCACACAATCTCACATGAACTACATTTCCTTTAATATGCATATCTATATGCAACATATATTCTTTACTATGCATATCCTACATGCAACAATAATTATGTGCAATGCATAAATTCTTGCATTATACATTTCCAATTATCGTGTTATATCATACAACACGTGTTATCACATATCACATATAAATTGAGTTCCATACCCAATTAACTTAGTCATATTTTGACTTTAACAATTCATAGAGCATGATATGTAATTTAGCACATAACCACATTCAATCCACAAACATAATAGAACTGAAAAACTTGCCTGAACCGTTGATTACCGCAACACTATTTATATCGCTTTACCCAAAGACCTAATATTAATAATATAGATCTCCAATATTAGAATAATATCATAACAGATAATTTTTCTTATCAGTCAAAACATATTTTCTAGTCTCGTAATAATTTTCGGATAATTATTACCATTTATCACCATTTTTCAATCATTAAAATAGTATTTAAATGAATTAAATACCACATAATTCCTTGATCATTAATATTCATTTAATATAAAATATTAATGAAAATCATTACATAATATTATAATATAATTATAATATATCAAAGTATTTTTAATACCTTAAAATCATTTTATATGATTTTTAAACACTTAAATCCATTATCCGATAATTTCTATTAATATTAAAATATTAATATTTTCATGCCAAAATATCAAAAGTTATATTTTATAACTTAAAATATTTTTATAACACTTAAATCATTTTTATATGATTTTTAAAACATTAATTCTATTTTTTTCCATAATTTATTTAATTTCCTTTAATATTTTTCAAAAATTAATTCTAGTGCGTAGCTTAAGAAATTAGCTACCTCGTGCTTAACTCCAGCAATGCCCATCTTTTGGCATAACCTTATATATGTTAGCGTGATGCTCCATTTTAAATTTCGTGGCAATCGGAGTTGTAGAACTCTGTTTATAGCGATTTCCGTCGGAAAATCACAAAAATTGGAACACTCGTAACTTGGTCGTTTTAACTCGGAATCAGCTCATTTTTGGACACGAGCTACATATTACCATATATTTTCATATGCCGAAAGCCTGGAATTTTTCTCATTAACTAAATGTCCGAAACAGCCCTCGGAAAATTTTGGCCAGAAACTTTTTGACGTTTGGCAGTTTTGGAGTCCTTTGCTAAAACTTATATAAAACGAGTTCTGTAACTTAGATTAATGATCCGTCAATTTTTTTGGGTTCGTATCTTTACGAACAACAGTTTTCATATATCACAATCAATATTTGGACATGTTTAGCTCCCGGAATTTAGCCCGGAAGTGACTGTTCCAAAACAGTCTTTTTCACAGTTTTCTTAACTTTGTGTAGTTTGGGAGAAATCCCATAACTTGCTCATTTTTCAACCTATTTGCATGATTCCATAGGAATTTTACCCTTAACACATATATCTAACATCCCAAGAGCATAAATCATAAATATCCATCATAGATTTCAAAAATAATCAAAACCTAGCTCACACCTTATAAGTTCAAACTTTTCGGAAAAATTCCATTTTTCTATTCCTTTTGATTTAACAAAATCAACACCCAATATGGGTAGATCCAACCAATAAACACTTATTAACATGTATATACATGGTCCTTGAGTTGTTAAACAAAAATTTCTTATCTCATCCAAACAAGCTTCAAACACATCAAAGCTAAGAAAAATTTAGGGTTTGCTATCTTTTGAAAACCTATCCTCCAATTCATGGTATAAATCTAACTTTTGATCTTTAAAAAGGTTGAATCCAAACATGTAACACTTATATACACATAGATCTAAGGTTTTAAACCTCAAGATCACAACTTTAAGTTGACAAAAATCAAATCAAACTACCAAGGAAATTTAGCCTACACAAGAAGAAATTTTTTATACCTTTGCTTGATTTCCTTCTCTCCTTCAAAGATGTAGATGGATCTTGATTGTATGAACATCAAAATCTCCTCCTTCTCCTCTTAGGATGGCCGAACACCCTCTCTCTCTCTCTTTGGTTTCTCTTACAACTTGGAAGAATAGAAGAGATGAAAGAAAGAAAAATTTAAGCTAGACTTTTTATGTGTAGCTTTAATCAATTGAACACACCCACTCTCCTCCTCTTCTTGCTTATCTGGCCATATGGCCTTACATCTCTCTTTTTCTTGTTCTTAATTGCTAAGGATTGCTTGTAAGCAAAACATAAGTGTTGGACAACATAAAAATTGACACATGGAGAAGTTGGTATGAGTTGCTCAACCACTAAAGCTAACCAATTAATACTACATTCATCCATTTATTGCTTCTCTTTGGCCGGCCATGTGGCCTAAAAAAATTGCTCCAAGTTTGGCTTATTTGATTTAACAAATGTCCAAAAATTCATCTCTCACTTGGACTAAAAATTGAGCCATTCCTTTAATGTCTTGCTTGGTCTCTAACTAACTTCTTTGGCCACACTTGGCTATACATATACATAGTCCAATTCCTTTAATTCTTATCCAACCCAAATCATTTAATTAGGGTTTTTACTTCCTCATTAAAACACCAATTCTCGCTCACATGCCCATTTATTTCCTTAACCCAATTAGACTTGCTATAATTAGGTTATAAAATTAATTAACCGAGATGTATAAAATAAATCTCTTAGAATTAGTAAGTATTCTAAATACAACAATTCTCTTTTCCCATAACCCTTAGGTTATTAAATCCTTCATTCCTAATATAAATAATTAGGGTTACACTAGTTTTTTTTGTTTGTTTATTATAAACAAATATACACCATCGCATAATGTTCATATTTCTTACGCACAACTTTTTAACCCTTAGGGTTTAATACTTCGCATTAGGATTCCCAAATTAAGGTTTAAATTCTCGATACTTAAATTAGGCTTTCTGAACATATCGTTAGAGTTTTCTAACTTAATCATCATATTCATATCATGAATTTAGGGTTTCGGATTCCCGAAACTAAAATTAAAGTTCCTGAGCGTACCGTTAGGGTTTCTAACAATTCGTTAGATTTTTCTAACTTAATAACATATGATTAACATAACTTTAGCGTTTGCTAAAGTTATGACTTATCTGATCAATCCTTGATCTCAAATCATTACGGTTCACATATATAATCAAATATACCAACTAGTATTCACTTCGATACTTATCCCTGATAATTCTTCAAAAGAATTTTAAATCTATCATAATCTTATACTTCATTACTAGACTATCACTCACAGTCTATCACATAATGTTCATATTCATTACTCACATAACTATTAATCCTTAGGATTTTATACATAGCATTAGAGTTTCTAATTTAGCA
The DNA here is from genome assembly GCA_020205505.1 of Panax japonicus. Taxonomy (NCBI): domain Eukaryota; kingdom Viridiplantae; phylum Streptophyta; class Magnoliopsida; order Apiales; family Araliaceae; genus Panax; species Panax japonicus. The sequence continues at coordinate 41,817,243 of CM035095.1, read as the reverse complement.
ATTAGGGTTATCTCTAATATATTATCAAAATACATAAGCCATTATATTTAGCCTTTGATTTTTCCCAAATTAGGGTTTCTGATTCCCGGAACTGAAACTAGGGTTTCAGAACCGATTGCTACGATTTCTTATTCATTGCTAGGTTCTTCTAACAGAACATTGGCGTTCTTAATATATACTTAGGATTTGACACACATATAATTAATCTGGTCAACCCTTGACCCTTAACCACATTCTAAACACATCATTACCCATATACACAGAACATAATCACATAAATCCTTAATCCTGAATAATTCACCTATATCCTTCACCGAATTTTGAAATCCTCAAAATTCAATCCCAATAACATCATACGCATACACTTATTTTCTGTCTAGGTCTATTATTTGACCTTAATTCAATCATTTAAGATTTTCATAAATTGTCTAATTTCTCGGGTTGTCACATTCACCCTTCCTTATAAGAATTTCGTCCCCGAAATTCACCTTACACCTTACACCATTCACACATATAACATTCACACATATTTCATATGCTACCCAATACACTGCTCACAAGGGTAAAAATTTTAAAATTGTGCTGAGGAATCGCATAGACTGTTTGTTTTTCATTTTCGCAAAGGTTTTATGGAAATTCATCCGCTAACCGTCATAACTTACGGACAAAAAGGGTGATTAGCCCATTATGCCCTGTACTGATCAAGTACTGCTAGTCGGAACTATTTGTTCCTCTTATCCGCCTTAGGCGCACAAAATTTCATACCTCAGTCTTATTTGATTCCGCAGCAAAACAATTTTGTTTGAGAAATTTCTTTCAATAAACATTTTTGAGAATGACGTCATAATGCCGCACTGTATTTACAGTCCGTTGAGAATTTCGTCATTTTATGACTTTGTTACACTACATCATACTGTAGTGGGCAGACGATCCTTAGATCACATCCAACACCAAGTAATTCTGCATTGATAACTCCATCATTTTTTATCATCTCTGCACCAGGTCACATGGTACATAAGTGATAAATAAAAACAAAATTTTTTTTTAAAGGCAAATAGTGCGTATTTAGCTTGATGTCAAAAATTTTGAAATCCAACATAGATAGGGGTTTAGGAAAACCTAATTCTCCACTAATGATCATTTGCTTAACAATCTATCTGTTCCTATAATCCTTAATACTCCAATCACACACAACTATACCCAGTTCATAAAACTACACTTATGAGTTCATAACTTGGCCACAATTATATGAGTTTACAAACTTTCCTAGACAGACCTTTGGCGTCTATTCGCTGAGGGGTTCATAAACATTTCATATAACTATGCGTCAAGAATGTCACATAAGTATGAGTTTTAAGAACTCGTACTTAACCTTATATCCTCTACCTATGACCTATCTATCTGTCATACACATGAAAAATGAATCACCCTCTTAACACGCATATAGCAAATAGCGCGACGCAAACATTTCAATGATTATCAGTGCCAGAAACTAAGTGGTTGTCAAACCAAACTCAACTACTAATCAATATAGGAAGCTAAGTGAACAATTCCCCGCCCATACAAAGAATTGGTTAACCTAACCACTACATCGATGGAGAATATACGAGTAGAATCGACTTTAATTGATAAAGTTAAAGCTGCTCAAGTTACAGATCTGGAGATGATGCGTATAAGGAAGAAAGTGCAAGAAGGTGCTATGCCGGAAGCAAGAATAGATGAAGAAGGAATACTTCGAGTCAACTCCAGACTTTGTGTTCCTAACGACCCTAATTTAAAGTATAAAATCATGATGGAGGCGCACAACACACCGTTTGCAATCTATCTTGGGAGTACCAAAATGTATCGTAATCTTCGTCATACATTTTGGCAGAGCAATATGAAGAGAGAGATAGCACTGTTTATCTCAAGGTGTATAACTTGTCAATGAGTCAAGGCGGAGCATCAAGTACCAAAAGGTCCATTGCAACCACTTGAAATTTCAGAATGAAAGTGGGAGCACATTACCATGGATTTTGTTACTGGTCTTCCCAAGGTTTCTCAAGGCATAGATGCAATTTGGGTCATTGTTGATAGATTGACCAAGTTTGCTCATTTCTTACCAATATAAGAAACTGATACACTTGAACGTCTTGCTCGTATGTACATAAATGAGATTGTAAGACTGCATGGTATGCCAGTATCCATAGTTTCTGATCGAGACCCAAGATTCACTTCACGATTTTGGGTTATTTTGTAAAAAGCTATAGGCACGGACTTACGATTTAATTTGGCATATCATCCTCAAACGGACGAACAATTAGAGAGGACTATTCAAACTTTTGAAGATTTATTAAGACTTTGTATCCTTGACTTCAAGGGAAGTTGGGACAAGTTCTTATCGGTGGTGGAGTTTTCATATAACAACATTTATGTATTGGCATGGATCCATTCGAAGTGTTGTATGGAAGAAAGTTTCGTTCTCCAGTATGCTGGGATGAGGTGGGTGAAGCAACGTTGTTGGGACCAGAGTTGGTACGTATGACTACGATAAAGATTCAAACGATCCAGCAATGTATAAAAACCTCACAAGATCGACAAAAGAGTTATGTTGATCTTCATCGAAAGAACGTGAAATTTGATATTGGAGATCATGTGTTGTTACGTGTTGCTCCATGGAAAGGAGTTACGAGATTTGGAAAGAGAGGAAAGCTCAATCCCCGATTCATTGGCCCATTTTTAATCCTCGATCGAGTAGGAACTGTGGCGTATAGACTCGCTTTTACCGCAAAGTATGTCTCGTGTTCATAACGTTTTTCATATATCCATGTTATGTAAATATGTGGAAGACCCGAACCACATTATTGAGTTAGAACCACACAAAATAGCGGAAGATTTGACGTATGAAGAGGTTTCCCGTTCAAACCTTGGATAAGAAGAAACATATTCTACGCTCCAAGGTTATACCTCAAGTCAAAGTTTTGTGGAGAAACCACGATGTTGAGGAAATTACCTGGGAGTTAGAATCTGAAATGAAATCAAGATATCCTTACATTTTCGACATACCAGGTATGTACCCTAATTTCAAGGTCAAAATTTCTGAAGAATGAGAGGTTTTAAGACCCCAACTTTTTAAATAAAGATGATTTTTCTATAAATATTATTTTTAAATATTATGGAATGAATTTGATATAATTTTATAGTTGTGGGTAATATTTATAAATTTTGCAAAGTACGCAAGTTGTTATAAAATATTCGTTTGGTCGGAGAATATTCTTTTTGTCGGGGAATATTCGTACGACGACACAATCATTGATGGACCCCATAACGGAATTATTGTCGGTGCTAGAAAACGATAAAAATATTTTTATGAAAATAATGGCGAAAGTGTTACCATTAACACTATTGGAATACTTGGTGGTTAAAATACAGTAACACGCATTGTTGCATAGTAGCACACGGTATTGCATAATATTTTTTGAATTATTGATTCTTACGTAAGAAGGCACTACTCAATAATTGTTACAGTAATTAATATTTAATATTTTATTGATTCAATAATTGCTATGTTGATATTTTTGATTCAATAATTATCATTACACAGTATTTCAAATTATCAAATCAATAATTTATTTAAATATATTATTATAATATTATATTATAGCAGTATGATGTGATTATATGATAGTATGTTTTTTTTATATAATTTGAATGGTAACATTATTATAGTAAATTAATGGTATAAAAGTAAAATGAGGTGGAAGAGAACAATTTGAATTTGAATTCTGATGATGTAAGCGATGATGTCATCGGAACAATGAGGTAACCAATGATGTCATTGGAAGGATGATGTAAGAAATGATGTCATTTGATCGATGATGTAAACAATGATGTCATATGATCGATGATGTAAGCGATGATGTCATAAATTATGGCGAAAAGACTATTTTACACTTACTCTACCAAGCTTATAAATAGAAGTTCATTCCTTCATTATTTTTCACGAATTCACTAAAGCTATAGAGCGAGAAAGAATAGAGAGAATAAGAGAGAAAGAAGAAGAATCTTATGTTACTACAATATTGCGGTATCCAATTTCCTACTAAGATAAGGGGTATTATTTCTTTCTTATTCATGAAAAGAACTTCTGTTATTCCATTATTTATTATTCTGTTGGAATAACCTGTATACGCGGGCAAGCCTATACTTGGTGAAATTCTTCTGTTATTACATTCTTTATCATTATGTTGGAATAACCTGTCTATGCGAAGTACCACATACATGGTGAAATTCTTCTGTTATTCCATTTTTATTATTCTGTTGGATCATCATGTCGGTGCGTTACGCATGACCTGGTTCCGTTATTTATTATTCTGTTGGAACATCCTGTCTGTGCGTTTACGCATGACCTGGTTGCATTATTTTTTATTCTGTTGGAATATCATGTATGTGCGTTTGCACATGACCTAGTTCTGTTATTTATTATTCTGTTGGAATAACCTGTCTGTGCGGTCTATCGCATGCCTGGTGATTACTTTTGTTATCCCATTCTTTATTATACTCAGTTGGTTAAAGTTTTTACTTCTATACTCCATGAAATTAGTGGAATATCCTTGATATTTGCGCTTCATCCAGTATCTTTTCATGGAAATATTCTTCTGAGCATTCTTGAGTTTTACTCTACAAAGAAATATCATGTTGACAATTTGGACGTTATTAGTACCTAGATAAATTAATTCTTGAACTTGTTTTATTGAATTCTTATATCATTGTCATCATCCTCGTGTTTATATTATGTTGAAAGTCGTTTGTGGCATGTAGTGCATAGATGGACTTGGTATGATTATGACCAGGGATTATTTGGTGTAATCATGATCGTAATGTTACAAATGATGTGGAAAAAGTCCCCATTGGCCCGTAATGCATTGATGGACAGTTGTTGGCATGATCATGACCATTGATGAATACAATAATATCATTGGTCGTAATGCATAGATAATTTGTGGTTGTGATACTATTGAATATCCTTGTCCGTAGTACAAGGATGATGTGGATTATTTATTAAGCTAAGTCTCAGCGATAAAAGTGATGAAAAACATTTTAAATCATAAAAGATAGTAAATTTTATTCTCTACTTGACTCTTTTAATGGATTGTTTGTTCCCCTGCAGTTAAACTTGATGTTTGTTATATTTTATCAGTTTAACATTGTTGAAGGCTGATGATAATTTATTCTGCATTATCTTAGTCACAATATTTCTTACTGGGCTAGTTGAGCTCACCCCTTCTTTCACTGTTCTCTTCAGGAAATGAGAACGTAGCCGGGACTAGTCGGGGAATGGAGTGACGGTCCAGATGATAGTTTTAGTAGTCCTCACTATTCTGTTAAATAGTGTGAAAATAAATGTAAAGAGGACTCTTTTGAGTGTGGATATTGTCTAGATGACAATATTCTTATTAAACTCTCAGTTTATGTTTTGTCGTATTTTACACGACAGTTGTATTATTAAGTTGTATTTGAATTTTGTACCATGTATTTGGCCACTCAAGATGGGTGATGTATACCTATTTTGGGGGCATCACAGTTTGTATCAAAGCTTAGGGATATGATCCCTGGCTAAGATGTGAGACAAGAACTAGGAGGCGAGAGACGGGGAATTCCTTCGCTAGTATGACCTACCTAAGTTTATTTGGTATTTAATTGGTCGATCAGAGTAGGGATAATATGTGATATGTTAATTAACCCTTATTTTGTGGCAGTATTTGAAAATGACATCCGAGAATGTTGAGAACATCAATGGAGCACAGGAGACCGTTGAGTCTTCACAGATCAATAATCAGGATAATGTATATCAGAAAGGCGACAATCCTCAAGCAAACAACAACACGGACTAGATGATGAATGATGGAATGTTCAGAGGCTTTACACAATTCATGCAACATCAGGCAAGAGCGGCTCCTATCCAAAATGCAAGTGAAAACACTGGCAACTCTCGGACGGTAACCGCTAAGCAGTTCAAGGAACTAGGACCACCAGGAGTTTTTCGGAGAGCCAAAACCACTTAAGGTGGAGACGTGGATAAAGCAGATCAACAAGATATTTGATGTCTTGGGATGCTCCGAGGAGCAAAAGGTTCCCTTTGCCACCTTCATGTTGCGGGCAGAGGCAAATTACTGGTGGGAATCTGTAAAGCGTACTCAACCTGCCGCACTGAAGATGTCTTGGGAGAAGTTCCAAGAACTGTTCAACTACAAGTACTTTCCCGAAAGTAGGCGTCACATGAAAGAGGTAGAGTTCATCAATCTGGAGCAAAACAACATGACCGTGTCGCAGTACGAAGTCTAGTTTATCGAGGTGTCCCGGTTAGCGTCTCATTTGGTTAATAATGAGGAGAAAATGACGTGAATGTTTCTAAGAGGTTTTAAACCAGAGATACGTCAATATCTTATCTATCATAAACTGTGTTTGTATTCAGATGTTGTTAATAGGGCTCAGTTATTGGAGCGCAATAATGATTCAACCCAACCAAAAGAGAGCAGCCAGTAAAATGATAATACTACTGATAACAGTCATCGAAGCGGTGATAATAAGCGTGGAGGGAATTAACATTCCAGAAATGGTAACCACTTTGGTGGTAATCGTGACCAAAACAATAAGAATGGATATTTCAAGAAGAAGAGATTTAACAATGATGGAAAGATGTCAGCATCAGCACCTGCCGTTAAGGAAGGAGAACGACCACCTATCATATACTTCAAATGTGGAGCAGAGGGACACATCAGTCCAAACTGCGCGATGCCATCCAAAGCATGTTACAATTATGGAAGAGAAGGTCACCTGGCCCGATTTTTGTCATGCACAGAAGACAAGTCCAGCTGGGATGGAGGCATCAAAGGCCATCCCAGACAAGACAAAACCGGTAGTTCAAGGGAGAGCTTTTGTCGTGACCTCCCAGAAAGCAAGGAACCCGAACGAGGTCATCACGGGTAAGCTTATCATAAACTCTAGCAAATTATATACCTTATTTGATACCGGTTCTGCCCATTCTTTTATTTCTCCTACCTACGCTCAACATTTAAATTTAACTCCGGAGAAATTGGACCTTGACTTATCTGTTGAAACTCCATTGGGAGAAACCTTCATTACATCCACTATTTATAAATCTTGTTTGGTTCAAATCGGTACCCACACATTACCTGTCGATCCTATTTTATTGAAAATACTTCCATTTGACGTAATTCTAATGATTGATTAGTTAACTACTCATCATACAAAAATTGATTATTTTCGTAAAGTTGTTAGCTTTCATATTCCTAACCAAACTATTATGCGAATTCAAGCAACCAAACCACTAAAATCAATCACTGTCATCTCAAGCCATAAAGCTATTCGTTTATTAAAAAAACAGATGTCCTGCTTTCTTAGCTCATGTCATGGATCTAAACAAAAATACGTCAGTTTTGAATGATATTTCTATTGTTAATAAATTTCGTGACGTATTGCTTGAAGAACTTCCTGGCCTACCGCAGAGCGTGAAATTGAATTTTGTATCTACCTTGAACCCAGTACAAAACCCATTTCCAAAGCCCATATCGAATGACTCCTATTGAACTTCAGGAGTTAAAGACCCAACTGCAGGAATTGTTAGACATTGGCTTTATTCGTCCTAGTACTTCTCCTTGGGGTGCTCCTGTTCTATTCGTGAAAAAGAAAGATGGGAGTATGCGACTTTGTATTGATTATCGGGAGTTGAATCATGTCACCATCAAAAATAGGTACCCATTGCCACGTATTGATGACCTGTTTGACCAGTTACAAGGAGTCAAATTCTTTTCAAAGATTGGTGATGAGTGAGTTTTATACACATGAATTGGATACATTCGGGCTTAATTTATTGTTGTTCTCAAGTCTTTTAGGATGTTTTTATGTGTTTGTGTCTATTCATGCATGTTTTATATTGTTTTGTAGGATTTGGGACAAAAGTTACATGGATCGACGTTCGGGGTGGCTAGATTCGCGTTTTTGGCTTGTCATTTACACAGCAGTCACTTCAGAGCCAATTTGACTATAGCTCCGGACATTATTTCGAAAAGGTTCAAGAATGAAAGTTGTAGATCTACTTTTCCTCTTTCCGGATCATCTTGAATCATCTAAATCGGAGTTCGGACGAAGAAGTTATGGCCGTTTTCCCAAAGGACGTCGGAGCAGAAAATGTTGACTTTTTGACCAGAGCCGGGGCGCCCATTTCTAGTGTATTTCCAGAGCCGGGGCGCTGGGGGGCAGAATCCCAGCGCCGTGCCCAGCGCTGGGGCGCTGGGGAAGGGTCTGGTGCGGGCCTGGACGCGTTTTGGGCGAATTTTGACACCTTTTTGACTCCAAATAGGATTGGGGTTGTTCCAAAACTCAAAATTAGACTTGTAACCTATAAATACATGATGTAAGACATAAAATAAGGGGGGATTACATAGCTTAGCTTGGGGATTACATAGCTTAGCTTGGAGATTTCATAGCTTAGATTAGAGATACACTCCATTAGATTAGAACATAACCCTAGTTCTTATTAGTTTTGGAGATTGAAACAACTTGGAGATCATTGAAGATCAAGAGCAAGAGCAAGAGGGGGGCATCAGATTTGCTGACAACAGATTCTATTCTCTTCTCTCATCTTACTATTATCTTTTAATGTCTATTCAGTTGTGGATTCTTGGTTTCCATTCATTAATTATGAACTAACTCTTTTATTAAGATTTCAATTGAACTTTTTATGGCTATGAATTAGTTATTCATTATATTCCAGTTATTTATGTTAAAGTGAGTTGTTTATCTTGTCTTGTGCATATTGCTTAATTATCTGATCAGTAATTACTTTGTTACTCTAGAAGGAATTGGAAGAGGAATTCTAGGGTTAGATCTGGGCATGATAACATGTGACTTAGTTATTTGCAAAGTGAATAATTAGGTTTGTGAATTGAATGGAAATATCTGTTCACCGCATGTAACACATAAGGGATTGGGATTAAAGGAGTTTAATTCACTTATTTTGCATAGGAATATAGCAAGATTAATCTGGATTAAATAGAAGTCATTTGATCACTTGGAAAAGGGCTTTTGACATTTGAGAATTCTTGTTAACAATTCAGTAGACATAATAATTGGGATAATTGGATAATTGATTTATAATTCATAATTGGGGATATTGGAGTCTTAATCTTTATTTATTTGAATTCATTCGTTAAAATCTTAGTTTTAATTATTTAATTTAGTTTTCTTAATTATAAAATTCACAATTTGAGATTGTTTAAATAAAATTAGTTTGGTTAAGAATTAGTACCTGGTGATTTTTATTAAATAATTCCTCATGGGAACGATACTCTACTTTCACTTTATTACTTGTTGACCGTGTATACTTGCACGTATTCATTGATTGCGAAATCGATCAACAAGTTTTTGGCGCCGCTGCCGGGGAATTAATTTAATAATTATTGTCCAATATTAATTTCAATCAAATTAGTCTTAATTTAAATATTTTTATTTTTATTTTTAATTCTCTTTCTATAATTCTCTCTTTTCAGGTACCATGGATGACTTTGTGTATCAATGGCCATACACGAACATGACACGACCAATGGAAACATGGAGTCCACCATCCACACAGCAAGTAGCAATGGTTTGTGATTATTGTGCTGGAAATTATATGAGTCATCAATGCGCCATCAATTTCAAGCCGGTACAATATAGTGGTGATTACCCCAATAATTATGTCTATCCCAACAACTATCATCAGGATTGGGGGTATCACCCGAATTTTTCATGGAGTAACAATCAAGCTGTAGCTCAACCACCTAGACAACAAAACACCCCCGGATTTCAAAATCTGACTCAACAACCAGAGAGGATATCAAGTTTGGAAGAAGCCTTAGAAAAATTCATTAGAGCTTCTGACAAAAAGAACGAGGAACAAGACAAGAAAATGAATCAAGTAGAGCTGAATTTGCAAAGCCAAGGGGCGTTGATCAAAAATCTGGAAAATCAAGTGGAACAGATAGCACATGCGTTGAACAACCGTCCTCAATACACCTGGCCCTATGACATGGATTCCGAGACTGATGGTGAGTCCGAGCCAAATCTACAACTGGATGAGCCACGAGATGAAAAAGAGGAGACAAGTGGGGATAATGACAACAAGGTCGTTGAAGAACTAATTGTGAGACCCAATGATGATGAGCCAATGTTGTTTATGCCTCAAGTGCCTTCTCCTCCACAGTTCAAGAGTCCGGTTAGATTTGCAAAACCTTGTCCGATTGGTAGTCATGTCGTCGGCAATACTCTCTGTGATGTAAAAGCAAGTACACCTTCGAAACCATGGTGCGATGAGCTAGAGAAGATAGAAGAAGAAATTGTTGTGTCTGACAAGCCTCAATGCCAGAATATATTCGCAGACACAATGGAGAAACCACCTAGATGTTGGACGTTCTTGAATATGATCTTATCTAAAGAAAGCATACTAGGTGACTTTAATACAATGGCTATCGTAAATGGGAACCTACCAAAAGCTATATTATTTCCGATGGATGGAGGGTTCCTCAACTTTCGAAGAGGAATTGGATAGCATTGAGCAGACAAAGTCAGGCTGAAACTATAAAACAAGCGCTTATTGGGAGGCAACCCAAGTTTAATTTTTATTTTTTATTTTTTATTTTTTTAGTTTTTATTAAGTTTTATATTAATAGTTTGGAATTTGCATTTATTTAGGATTTAATAAATTGCTTCTATCATGGTTTTACAGGTTATTCAAGTCAAATTCAAGTGTGGTGCCCAATTTGTTCCATGTGCTTAGCCTATTCTCCAAACTTAGCGGACAAGGAGGAAGATTGCTATATTTTCAGGGAAGTCCTCTGCTTTAATTTTTGCTATTTCAGTCATTGAGGACAATGTCTAGTTTAAGTTTGGGGGTATTTTAGTGTCGTATTGCATATAGTTAGTTATTTACATTGTAGTTCGTTATGTTTTCGAGTTATTTACATTTAGTTTTTGCATTAAGTTTTTTTTTTGTTTTGTTAAAAAAAAAAAAAATTTAAAAATCGCAAAAATAGTAGTTAGTTTACTGTGTTTGTTGCGTTTAGCATGATTCCAACTGTTAGATAGTAAAAGTCTATTTTGGCCAATGATGAGACTGGAATCAAGTAGATAAGTATAGTATTGAATATTCAGGCTTTGATGTGATTTCTTGTTATGAATTGAATCTTTTCCTGTTTGAAACTGGTATAATCAAGGTTAGCACGTTAATAACAACTATGTTGACTGATTAAGTTTAAATTGATACATAATGGATTTCTTAAGGATAATATTAGTGTGAAGGAATGAAAGACATGAATAGGCGGAGATGACTAAATTTTGATAAAAACTTAAGTTTAGGGGGAAATTTTGGGGTATATAAGCTTTAAAAAAAACATGTTGAGTCTTGTGGTGGGTTGAGGAGAAACACTCCCCATAAACACAAGCGTGAGATGGAGCGTAAAACGCACTCACCAACCATCTAAAAAAAAAAAAAAAAAAAAATTATCGTGGCTAGTTTTGTTTCGGGGCCTTTGTTACTTGAGTAAGTACGCCCGAAGGGGTATCTTAAAACCTAGCGTCCTAAGGTCTTATATGGTCTGGGAGTCGTTGGTCGAAAGCTCGCTAAGGGGTGACACTGTTAGCCTAATGGAATGAGACATTGCACAATCATGGTTAAAAAAAAATAATAATAAAACGGGAAAAGAGCAAAAAGCCCCCGTAATGAAAAGTAAAGCATAAGTATCCCAGATTGGACTCTTGAACTTGGTGGATGTTTGACTTTAGTTGGATCTAGCTTGTTCGTGAATTTTGTGAGTTTTCACTGTATGATGCCTTTGAAGATATCTATTATGTCTTAAATTTGATTTTATATCAGTTAACATTGTTTTGGAGCACACACGCACTATATCAGTGATAACAGTCTAAGATTTGATGATTGATTGGGAAATTACTGATTTGTTTTAATATGATGTATTATCATGTTTACTTGATTTCTCTAAGGCCGGTTGAATAGACTTGTTTCTGTCATTACTGTTGGATTCGTAGGCATATAGATTAGTTTCATTACATTGCATTGCATAACATTTTTGTGTTTTTGCTTGAGGACAAGCAGAGGTTTAAGTTTGGGGGTATTTGATGAGTGAGTTTTATACACATGAATTGGATACATTCGGGCTTATTTTATTGTTGTTCTCAAGTCTTTTAGGATGTTTTTATGTGTTTGTGTCTATTCATGCATGTTTTATATTGTTTTGTAGGATTTGGGACAAAAGTTACATGGATCGACGTTCGGGGTGGCTAGATTCGCGTTTTTGGCTTGTCATTTACACAGCAGTCACTTCAGAGCCAATTTGACTATAGCTCCGGACATTATTTCGAAAAGTTTCAAGAATGAAAGTTGTAGATCTACTTTTCCTCTTTCCGGATCATCTTGAATCATCTAAATCGGAGTTCGGACGAAGAAGTTATGGCCGTTTTCCCAAAGGACGTCGGAGCAGAAAATGTTGACTTTTTGACCAGCGCCGGGGCGCCCATTTCTAGTGTATTTCCAGCGCCGGGGCGCTGGGGGGCAGAATCCCAGCGCCGTGCCCAGCGCTGGGGCGCTGGGGAAGGGTCTGGTGCGGGCCTGGACGCGTTTTGGGCGAATTTTGACACCTTTTTGACTCCAAATAGGATTGGGGTTGTTCCAAAACTCAAAATTAGACTTGTAACCTATAAATACATGATGTAAGACATAAAATAAGGGGGGATTACATAGCTTAGCTTGGGGATTACATAGCTTAGCTTGGAGATTTCATAGCTTAGATTAGAGATACACTCCATTAGATTAGAACATAACTCTAGTTCTTATTAGTTTTGGAGATTGAAACAACTTGGAGATCATTGAAGATCAAGAGCAAGAGCAAGAGGGGGGCATCAGATTTGCTGACAACAGATTCTATTCTCTTCTCTCATCTTACTATTATCTTTTAATGTCTATTCAGTTGTGGATTCTTGGTTTCCATTCATTAATTATGAACTAACTCTTTTATTAAGATTTCAATTGAACTTTTTATGGCTATGAATTAGTTATTCATTATATTCCAGTTATTTATGTTAAAGTGAGTTGTTTATCTTGTCTTGTGCATATTGCTTAATTATCTGATCAGTAATTACTTTGTTACTCTAGAAGGAATTGGAAGAGGAATTCTAGGGTTAGATCTGGGCATGATAACATGTAACTTAGTTATTTGCAAAGTGAATAATTAGGTTTGTGAATTGAATGGAAATATCTGTTCACCGCATGTAACACATAAGGGATTGGGATTAAAGGAGTTTAATTCACTTATTTTGCATAGGAATATAGCAAGATTAATCTGGATTAAATAGAAGTCATTTGATCACTTGGAAAAGGGCTTTTGACATTTGAGAATTCTTGTTAACAATTCAGTAGACATAATAATTGGGATAATTGGATAATTGATTTATAATTCATAATTGGGGATATTGGAGTCTTAATCTTTATTTATTTGAATTCATTCGTTAAAATCTTAGTTTTAATTATTTAATTTAGTTTTCTTAATTATAAAATTCACAATTTGAGATTGTTTAAATAAAATTAGTTTGGTTAAGAATTAGTACCTGGTGATTTTTATTAAATAATTCCTCGTGGGAACGATACTCTACTTTCACTTTATTACTTGTTGACCGTGTATACTTGCACGTATTCATTGATTGCGAAATCGATCAACAATTGGTCTTCATTCTGGATATCACCAATTGAAGATTAGAACCGATGACATTCCAAAGATGGCTTTCAGAACTCGGTACAGGCATTATGAATTCCTAGTCATGTCTTTTGGATTGACTAATGCTCCTACTGCTTTCATGGATATGATGAACCGAGTATTCAAGGAATACTTTGATCACTTTGTGGTCGTCTTTATTGATGACATCCTTATTTATTCCAAAGCCGTGAAGATCATGAGTAACACTTGAGGCTGATACTCCAAAAGCTTTGTGAATATAAGATTTATGCCAAGTTGAAAAAATGCGAGTTCTGGCTTGAGGAAGTAGCATTCCTTGGGCACGTAGTATCAATCCATGGAATATCTATTGACCCAGCAAAGATTGAAGCTATTCAAAGCTGTGAGCAACCTAAATCAGTGACCTAAGTACGTAGCTTTCTCAGCTTAGCTTGTTATTATAGGAGATTCGTAGAAGGGTTTTCTCAAATCGCTACTCCATTAACTCAGTTGACTCGGAAAGATACAAAATTCGGTTGGAACAAGGAATGTTAGAAGAGTTTTCAAGAACTCAAGAGGAGACTCATTTCAGCACCTGTTCTGACAATACCATCTAGCTAAGAGGGATTTAGCATCTACAGTGATGCTTCGGGCAAAGGGTTAGGATGTGTTCTCAAGCAACATAGGAAAGTTATAGCCTATGCCTCTAGACAACTCAAAGAATATGAGAGGAATTATCCTATTCATGATCTAGAGTTAGCAGCTGTTGTTTTCGCACTTAAAATTTAGAGGCATTACTTGTATGGGGAGAAAGTGGAGATCTTTACGGATCATAAAAGCCTCAAATATTTCTTCACTCAAAAGGAACTCAACATGCGACAACGATGTTGGCTTGAACTGTTGAAAGATTATGATCATACCATCCTGGAAAAGTGAACGTGGTAGCTAACGCATTGAGTAGAATATCATATATGAGTACGAGTGCGATATTAACAACGCAAAGGCCCATTTAGTGTGACTTGCAAAGGATGGAGATAGAGTTAAAAACTCCAGGGTCCCATGTGATGATGGAGAATATACGAGTAGAACCGATTTTAATTGATAAAGTTAAAGTTGCTCAAGTTATAGATCGGAAGCTGATGCGTATGAGGAAGAAAGTGCAAGAAGATGGTATGCCGAAAGCAAGAATCAATGAAGAAGGAATACTTTGAGTCAACTCCAGACTTTGTGTTCCTAACGACCCTGATTTAAAGTATAAAATAATGATGGAAGCACACAACACACCATTTGCAATCTATCCTGGGAGTACCAAAATGTATCGTGATCTTCGTCATACATTTTGGTGGAGCAATATGAAGAGAGAGAGATAGCGTTGTTTTTCTCAAGGTGTCTAACTTATCAACGTGTCAAGGTGGAGCATCAAATACCAAAAGGTCCATTGCAACCACTTGAAATTCCAAAATGGAAGTGGGAGCACATTACCATGGATTTTGTTACTGGTCTTCCCAAGGTTTCTCAAGGCATAGATGTAATTTGAATCATTGTTGATAGATTGACCAAGTCTGCTCATTTCTTACCAATACAAGAAACTTATACACTTGAACGTCTTACTCGTATGTACATAAATGAAATTGTAAGACTGCATGGTATGCCAGTATCCATAGTTTCTGATCGAGACCCAAGATTCACTTCACGATTTTGGGTTAGTTTGCAAAAAGTTATGGGCACGGACTTACGATTTAGTTCGGCATATCATCCTCAGATGGACGAACAATTAGAGAGGACTATTCAAACTCTTGAAGATTTATTAAGACTTTGTGTCCTTGACTTCAAGGGAAGTTGGGACAAGTTCTTATCGTTGGTGGAGTTTTCATACAACAACAGTTATGTATTGGCATGGATCCATTCGAAGCGTTGTATGGAAGAAAGTGTCGTTCTCCAGTATGCTGGGATGAGGTGGGTGAAGAAACGTTGTTGGGACCAGAGTTGGTACGTAAGACTACGGAAAAGATTCAAACGATCCGGCAACGTATATAAACCTTACAAGATCGACAAAAGAGTTATGTTGATCTTCATCGAAAGGACGTGGAATTTGATATTGGAGATCATGTGTTGTTACGTGTTGCTCCATGGAAAGGTGTTACAAGATTTGGAAAGAGAGGAAAGCTAAATCCTCAATTTATTGGCCCATTTTTAATCCTCAATCGAGTAGGAACTGTGGCGTATAGACTCGCTTTTACGGCCAAGTATGTCTCATGTTCATAACGTTGTTCACATATCCATGTTATGTAAATGTAGAAGACCCAAACCACATTATTAACTTAGAATCGGATGAAATAGCGGAAGATTTGATGTATGAAGATGTTCCTGTTCAAATCTTGGATAAGAAGGAACATATTCTATGCTCCAAGGTTATACCTCAAGTCAAAGTTTTGTGGAAAAACCACGATGTTGAGGAAATGACCTGGGAGTTAGAATCTGAAATGAAATCAAGATATCCTAACATTTTCGATATACCAGGTACGTACCTTAATTTCGAGGGCAAAATTTCATAAGAATGGGAGGTTGTAAGACCCCAACTTTTTAAATAAAGATGATTTTTCTATAAATATTATTTTTAAATATTATGGAATGAATTTGATATAATATTATAGTTGTGAGTAATATTTATAAATTTTGCAAAGTACGCAAGTTGTTATAAAATATTTGTTTGGTCGGGGAATAATTTTTTTGTCGGGGAATACTCATACGACGACACAATCATTGGTGGACCCCACAATGGAATTATTGTTGGAGTTAGAAAATGACAAAAATATTTTTATGAAAATAATGGTGAAAGTGTTACCGTTAACACTATTGAAATATCTGGTGGTTAAAATACAGTAACACGCATTGTTGCACAGCAGTATACGGTATTGCACAATATTTTTTGAATTATTGATTCTTACGTAAGAATGCACTACTCAATAATTGTTACAATAATTACTGTGTAATATTTTATTGATTCAATAATTGCTATGTTGATATTTTTGATTCAATAATTATCATTACACAGTATTTCAAATTATCAAATCAATAATTCATTTAAATATATTATTATAATATTAATTTATTGCAGTATGATGTGATTATATGATAGTATGTTTTTTTATATAATTTGAATGGTAACATTATTATAGTAAATTCATGGTATAAAAGTAAAATGAGGTGGAAGAGAACAATTTGAATTTGAATTCTGATGATGTAAGCGATGATGTCATCGGAATGATGAGGTAAGCAATGATGTCATATTATCAAAGAGGTAAGCGATGATGTCATAAATTATGGCAAAAAGACTATTTTACCCTTACTCTACCATGCTTATAAATAGAAGCTCATTCCTTCATTATTTTTCACGAATTCACTAAAGCTATAGAGTGAGAAAGAATAGAGAGAACAAGAGAGAAAGAAGAAGAATCTTCTGTTACTACAATATTGCGGTATCCAATTTCCTACTAAGGTAAGGGGTATTATTTCTTTCTTATTCATGAAAAGAACTTCTGTTATTCCATTATTTATTATTCTGTTGGAATAACCTGTATATGCGTGCTTGCCTATACTTGGTGAAATTCTTCTGTTATTACATTCTTTATTATTATGTTGGAATAACCTGTCTATGCGAAGTACCACATACATGGTGAAATTCTTCTGTTATTCCATTTTTATTATTATGTTGGAGCATCCTGTCGATGCGTTACGCATGACCTGGTTCCGTTATTTATTATTCTGTTGGAACATCCTGTCTGTACATTTACGCATGACCTGGTTGCATTATTTATTATTCTGTTGGAATATCATGTCTGTGCGTTTGCGCATGACCTAGTTCCGTTATTTATTATTCTGTTGGAATAACCTGTCTGTGCGGTCTATCGCATGCCTTGTGATTTCTTTTGTTATCTCATTCTTTATTATACTCGGTTGGTTAAAGTTTTGACTCTTATACTCCATAAAATTAGTTGAATATCCTTGATATTTGCGCTTCATCCAGTATCTTTTCATGAAAATACTCTTCTGAGCATTCTTGAGTTTTACTCTACAAAGAAGTATCATGTTGACAATTTAGACATTATTAGTACCTAGATAAATTAATTCTTGAACTTGTTTTATTGAATTCTTATATCATTGTCATCATCCTCATGTTTATATTATGTTGAAAGTCATCTGTGGCATGTAGTGCATAGTTGGACTTGGTATGATTATGACCAGGGATTATTAGGTATAATCATGACCGTAATGTTACAAATGATGTGGAAAAAGTCCTCATTGGCCCGTAATGCATTGATGGACAATTGTTGGCATGATCATGACCATTAATGAATACACGAATATCCTTGGTCGTAGTGCATAGATAATTTGTGGTTGTGATACTAATTAATTATTAAGCTGAGTCTCAGCGATAAAAGTGATGAAAAATATTTTAAATCATAAAAGATAGTAGATTTTATTCTCTACTTAACTCTTTTAATGGATTGCTTGTTCCGCTGCAGTTAAACTTGATGTTTGTTATATTTTATTGGTTTAACATTGTTAAAGGCTAATGATAATTTATTATGCATTATCTTTGTCACAATATTTCTTACTGGGCTAGTTGAGCTCACCCCTTCTTTCACTGTTCTCTTCAGAAAATGAGAACGTAGTCGGGACTAGTCGGGGAACGGAGTGACAGTCCAGATGATAGTTTTAGTAGTTCTCATTATTCTGTTAAATACTGTGAAAATAAATGTAAAGAGGACTCTTTTGAGTGTGGATATTGTCTTGATGACAATATTCTTATTAAACTCTCAGTTTACGTTTTGTCGTATTTTACACGACAGCTGTATTATTAAGTTGTATTTGAATTTTGAACCATGTATTTGGCTACTCAAGATGGGTGATGCATACCTATTTTGGGGGCGTCACACTTAATAATTGATTTTGGTGAACAACATTAGGGTGATGAGAACCCGACCCTAAAAGCGTCAAAAGGGCACCACAGTAAAATGAAGAGAACAGAAATATTCTCGTGTCCCTTCGGAGACTTGAAATATTTGCTGTTGTACTTTATATGGCATGTATTAATTTGAGTATGAATATTGTCATATTATATGCGTTATAATATTTGTATTAAAACTCACAGTATATATGTCGTCGTATTTTGCATGACTGTTGTATAATTAAGTTGTATTTGAATTTTGTACCATGTATCTGGTGACTCAAGATAGGTGATATATGCCTATTTTGGGGGCATCACAGCCTAGGCATGAAAGAGGTAGTTTACCTTCTTGGTGATTGTAAACTGATCGAGGAAGAAAAGTTACGTCGTCATGTTGTTAAACCTAGTAAGAGTTTATGGTCAATTTGACCCCTCAGCAAAAGTATGAAATGTTTTAAAAGAACTCTTATATTCCTCGTTGTTCATTCTACTTCATAATTCTTGATAAGTTATGAAGGTAATGGAATGTTTGAAAGATAAGAACTTCTTTGAAGAGAAGTTGAGAAGAATGGTAAGGTAAAATTCTCTGAAGGAGGAGTGAATGTGATGACCTGGGAATGGGTGTGGTTTGAAGAAATTCTGAGGACGGAATTTTTATAAGGGGGAAGTGTAACAACCCAGAGAATCCGGATTGTTCAGAATTGAAGTTTAAAGAATTAGTTATTAATAAAATGAATTTTAAGTAATAATATTATGTGTTATATGTTTATTAATCGTTCTAAAACCTAGGATAATTATAAGTCGGGAGGATTCTGGCTATAAACTAGACTTAACGAGTAAGAATTTTCAAGACGATAATAAAAACTTTCTGGGAACAAAAATATTTCTAGGGAAAAAGATAAAATAGGCACTATTCACCCGACGAAACCCTAAGGGTTAGGGTTTGAATAACCTAAGCCTTTTCGAGAGTTCGGTATGTCAAAATGACATTTCGTCAAAAGATTTGACGATAATATGACGTAAAAAGTTTAGTACGTCGATAAAAGTTTTTCTCAAAAAACGTGTAGAAATCGGACAAAATAAAAATGATGAAAAGTACAGTTATGTACCTTTCACTCGTTTAACTACGTTAGGAGAAAACGTGAAGAAAAATGCTTAATGGCTAAGTAAAGTGTTTATAAGTGATGAGCAAGTAAACGTAAGGGCTAAGTAAAGTGGTGAGTAAGTTAATTTAGTGCTTAAGCCATAAATTGTAAGGAGGTTTGAGGGCGAAATGACTATTTTGCCCCTAGCCTTGGTTTTCTATAAATAGGAAGCTTTAATCTTTTTTTAGCATTTTGAAAATCTACAACAATTGAGAGAGAGAGAGAGAGAGATTTTGGATGAGAAAGAAGAGGAAAAGGAAGAGGAAAAGCTTGCCCCAGTGCACTCTTTGTCCAACGGAGGAAGATTAAAGAAGAGATGTAATCCAAAAACCTAGCTTCTAATAAATTTTCTTTAAATTTTCTATGTTAAAATATAGCTTAATAAGAATAAGAAGTAAATGATGTTAGGAATGATTTCATATGGTTGAAATCATTGAGAACAGAAGAAATAAGAAAGTAGAAATTTAGTTTATAAATTTCTTAAGGAAGTGTACGATTCGTAATGAATTAGAACGATCCGAATGAATTATATGAATGAGTAGGTGAAATAAATAAGGAATGGCATTCTATAACATCAAATTCCAATAAAAAGTAAAATCGTAAACAAAATATCGATTAAAAATGAAGAACGGACGAAGAACACGAAGAACACACGAAGAACTTTGTTGATGGACAAATTTAAAACCATCGTAGGATAATTGTTGTTGATGGACAAGTTTAAAACCATCGCGACTAAGTTACGTGCTTATTGCTTGGGTAGGAACGGTAGAAAAATTCAGGAAGAACGGATTAAAACTTAGTTATAACGAAGTTATGGCGAACATTTCCTAAAAGACGAATAAGAATTAGAAAGTTAGTAAATGAACCCGAACATGTAGGGTTTTATAAGAATGTAAGATAACGTAGAAATGTGAGTTGTGGACTCAAGAATGAACGAATTCTGAGTTCGGATGAACGAATTACGGACGAACGAACGAAGAGCGTTAAAAACATAAAAGGAACGAAGGGTGAAGATTAAGCTAATCGAATGGCATGTTAATTGATTAAGAATGAAGTTCTGTCTGATGGGGATTGAAGTACGTAATATAAGGAAGAGAATGGACTTGGAACGACCTCGTTCTGAGTCATAACGAATAAGTTATGAAAGTGGGAAGTAAGCATCTCAAATTAGATTTAACACTTAGAGAAATTTTCTAGGGTTAGGGCTTGGCGCCATGGCGCCAACCATGCCTTGTAGGGTGGCGCTGCAACGCCAGACCAGGGAGCCGGGCACTGCAAACTCGCGTCGCGGCGCAAGAGATAAAAGGGAGAGTAGCGCTGCAGCGCCAGTGTAGGGAAAACGCCAGAGAAGAGCTTTTAACTGCTCAACTCTTAGGGGAAACGTAAGGGAATATAAAGAACATAATGTTCAACTAATGTAACACTTAATTATATGATTTAAACCTATAATGAAGGTTGAACAGAAAGATTAAACGAGATTAAAAGAAGGTGAATGCGGGTTACAGAACCGATATCCGGGGACCGTAGTCGCGATAAACGAACATGAGGGATTGTTATGATGGTGATTCCTTAGACGTTGATTGACGAGGGTAATGAATAAAATTTCGATGTTATGTTGTGGTAATGAGAGATAAGTGTAAAGCGTATAGACGTTGTGAATGCAATACAGTTGCGTTGAATGACCGGTCGTAGCATACCGTGAACCGTATGGCTTTGACATTAAGGAAGAGTAACGAAGGGTATTAAGGAAACCATAACGAATGGTAAGAAGATTAAAGAAAGTCGAATGTGAGTCAGATGAGAATGTTAGAATGAAATGTAAGCATTGAACACTTTAACCGACGTGAAGGTTGAGTATACGCAAATACTAAGCGGATAGAACCTACACCCCGTGTATGGTTTGACCGTAAGATAATGAAGATCAATGATTAAACCATGAATAGTAAAATACTGAATTAAACACAATGATGTTAACGTAACGAAGTCGAGTTAATGATTAACTTGAATGATCTCTCTGAGTATACAAAAGACTGTATGTGTAAAGTCCCCGAACTCGGATACTTGAAACCCGAACTTGGTACTTCACGATACCATTTCTATGAGCAAAATACTACTAATAATACTAACAATAATATAAAACTTAAACTTAAATTTATAAATACATCAGAGTCTATCTCCCAGGTACGTAACCTTTAAACATTCATTACATATCATAATATAAATAAATATATATCATAGTCTTCATAATCTATAACTATTACAAACAGTACCACAAATCTTATTTGGTTAGCTTTCACTTTCCCTTGCTTCGGCATGAACCTTCTGGTTCTTCACACTTAGCTGATAACATTTAAATTAAGCAAGGATAAGCATTTGATTGCCCAGCAAGTATTATATATATATAGGCTGAAAGAATTTAAATGTTTTCTTTATAATATTCTTCTACAACTAGTCAGTAGTTGTGAAGTAATCTGTACCAATAATATTAACATAACAACCCTCTTTCAAATGTTTGAAACTGTGTATTAACTATACATGAGGTTTCTGTGACATACTTTGAACATTGTTTTTATTTTCGAAAGGGTTTGAACAAAAATTCATCTGTAAACCGGCCATTGCTTACGGGCACGGAGGGTGATCAGCCCCGTTGTACCCTGTATTGATCAATACTACATTGTTAGAACGATATTATCGTTCATCCTTTGTCCGCCGTAGCGCATAAAATTTTTCCCATTATCGGGATGTTCATTCATGTCGGGTTTTCATAACAAAGGTCTTATATAATTCAACATATATGTATATCAAAGGCGTATCAACATGCGATTGAATACAATGTTTATCCAAGTGGGGACACTTGAATAATCATTTATAGAAATTAACGAACAGAATATATAACTGAATTATCATATACTAGCATGTTGATAGTCAATGGGCTTATATAATATAAGTTTAACAATCTGTACAATAATAACATTAATTCTGAATTTCTCACTTCTGTCCATTGCATAAAGAAAATGCAAAGTTAGGATACTTGCCTGATGCGCTGCTTACACTTTGCAACTTAGTTTTATCTTTTATGAAATCACCTAACATTAATCAGATTATTTTACTGATTAGTACAACATATCGCACACATAACACTGCATATTGCAGTCAGCACATTTCCTATTAACATTATCACACATGTTCAACAATCGTTGACTCATAATCAAACATCAACACCTTCCTAATCACATTGTCATACAACCTTAATAACCATTGAATCACAAATAAATAGTTAACTAACCAATTTATCTAAGTCCAGATCAATTTCTAATCTATGTCGGTCTACCGACCACTTTATCGGGTAAATATCGAGTCTAAGACTCTAATCCGTAGTTCAATATCCCTTTGGATAACTTAAACCTCAGTCACACTATTTTTCATGGCCTTATAATAATTATTAAATAATTATTATCATTTAACATATTTTTGAAATATCAGAATCATTATGAAATGATTTAAATATTAAACAATTCTATTATCATTAATATTTAATTAATATTAAACTATTAATGAAACCATTGCCAAAATATTAAAGTTATGTATAATAACTCAAAATATTTTTAAAACATTTATAATACCCTTAAATGATTTTTAAAACATTTAAAATCATAATTAAATAATTACCATTAATATGTAAATATTAATGAACTATTTATCCAAATATTAATAGTCATTAATTACAACTTAAAATATTTTTAAATCATTAATATCCTTTTTAAATGATTTTTAAATAAATAAAACCATTTTAAACTATTTATTTAATATAATTATTAAATAAATTTAATATCATTAATAATAATTTAATAATCATTAATATTAAATTATTAAAGAAATTATCCTTTAAATATTAAAAGTTATATTTTATAACTTAAAATATCTTTAAACACTTTATTTTTATTTAAAATGATTATTATAATAATAAAATCATTTTTAAACTAAATTATTTAATATAATTATTAAATAACTTTATTATCATTAATCATAATTAATTAATGAAATTTACCTTTAAATATTAAAAGTTTAATTTTTAACTTAAAATATTTTTAAATACCTTATTATTATTTAAAATGATTTTTAATATAATAAAATCAATTTTAATTCATTTATTTAATTCATTTAATAAATAACTTAATTATCATTAATATTTAATTTATTAATGAAAATTATCACATAATATTAAAAGTTATCAAAAATAACTTAAATTATTTTCTTATATCATAATATAATTTTAAATGATTTTTTATGAATTAAAATCATTTTTAAATAATTTATTTAATATATAATTAAATAAATTAATTACTTTTAATATTCCAAAAATATTAAATATTTATGAAATATATTTAAAATAATTAAAAACTAATTTTTAGAATTTAAAATAATTTTTAATAATTTATTTTGTATTTTTAATAATTAAAAATTATTTTTTTCTATTTTTTATTAATTTCCGAAAAATTAAAAAAAATCTGTCGCTAAAGACCACCTATAGCGACAGAACCGTCGCTATAGGTGTTCTTCATGTTCTTCACCATTTCCAGATCTGCATACACAGTTGCCAAGTAGGCTAGTTTGACCATACGTAAATCTCAATCTGTGATGTTTCCTGACATGTTTTGGGATTGCATATTATAGTTCTAATGCAGGACTTCATTATCAAACAATAAACATAACCATACATCAAATATCAGCAAGATCTAGCCCTCCAAAAATCGTGTCAGAACTGTTCTTCAATTTCTGGGTTTTCCAGAAATCAAGAACAGTCGAGGTACTTACTTTCCAAGCCTTGATTCAACCGTTCTGGGCTTGATATGTTCATTCTAATGGTTCATACATATAGAATACACGACAGAGAACAATACCATATCATCAGATCATCAAAACAACAACAAATAATGAAGATAAATTCCGGTCAAACCCTACTGGAAAAATTTCTCATGAAGGTTCTGGGTTTTCCAGAAACCTTCATATGACAGAACGGTCAACGCACTTTGACCAGGGTTAAATTCGATCATGATAATGTTATGGGTAATATAAAGGTATGAATGTGTAGTTCTAATGTCATATTACCACAGACGATCAACAGTATGGACTAAATATCAAACATGAGCAAGATCAAAGGCTTTAAAATGGTTGTCAGAATTTCTGGAAATCTGGAAATTTTTATGGGTTGCCCAGAAAAATATTTTCGTGACCGGTCAACCCTATTTGACCACTTATAACTTTTAATGTATACCAGATCTGGACCTGATTTAAGTTCCAGATCAAAGATCTCACAACATACTATCAGACCAAACATTAAAACAACAAAAATACTAAACACACAACGATCTACAGCCTCTGACATTCGATGTCAGAGAACAAAAATAGAAATTTCCAGATTTTTGAAAACATCAAATCCGAGCCTCTAGATGTTATGGATCTAACATCTAGCAACCCAGATCATCATTAGACATTACATACAACGTATTTAAACATTTAAACACAACATCTAACATCAGATTATTGGACAGAATCATGGCTAGGGTTTTATACCTTCTTGACCGATTTTGATTTCTATGCTTCTGATTTGCTAGGAATGGACGTGGGGCTGGTATATGGGACTGATATGCTTAGATAATTTCGTTGGTTTGAGAGAAAATGAGAGTTGGTTATGTATTGTATAAAATTGGTTAACAAAAATCATTTCTCTCTCTCTCTCAATCTTTATATAGGCCAATTGGATGCATGAATGAACTGAACTAGAGTGGTTTGCTGGCAAAATAGGCATGTGGAGTGGTTAGTGTTTGGTGAACAACTTCTCCAATTTGTCAAAACCTATGGCTAGCTTCATAAATGCTAAAAAGGGACAATTTTGTCAATTCCTTAAATTTCTAGAAAAATTGCTTTAGGGTTTAGGGGTTTAGACATTTTAGTGCTTAGGGTTTAACATTTAAACCTTAAAGATTTAGCAACTAGGATTTCAAAAATTTCCAAATTTAGGATTTAGCAATTAGGGTTTATTACAAAAATAATAATATAAAATAACTAAATTTTAGTTTCTAAAATTAGACAATTTAGGTTTGTTAATTAGATTAATATTCTAATTACTTTATACCGTAACATTAGGGTTTAGATCATATAATTATTGTTGACTTTGCTAATTTAGCAATTAGGATTTCAATTACTAAATTAGGGTTTAATAATTTAGGTTTGCTAAAATTAATAATTATAATCGTAGTACTTGTGAATTAATCACATTAATACAATAACCAACACTCTCAAACTCTAATTTCAAATTAGGGTTACTAATTATAGCAATTAGGGTTTCCAGAATTTTAATTAGGGTTTACCTAATTAATACATTAATACACGATATAATTAATATTATACACTTATAAAACAATTTCATACTCTAATTTGGATCTCAATTTAGGGTTTGACATGATTACTAGGGTTTGGTCAAAATACACCGTAATTAACCAACCATTATCAATACGGTCATACCGTACATATTCATAGCACTGAAAAATCAAAATATAACAATATTATATTATTATCACCATTTCTAATTCCAGAACCCAAAATAGAGTTTATAAAAATACTATTAGGGTTTGGTCGTAATATAATAAAACTGTTCCACACATTAACATTGCACACATAACCATACATATCTATAATACTGACAAATAATAATATTATATTATTATTCTCATACCTTGACAATAATCCAAAATTAGGGTTTGGATTCCATATCTGATTATTCTTCCATATTTAACATTAATAATTATGGTAAAATAATTAACTTAATAATCTGTACAAAAATACATATAATAAAATAAATATTATATTTATTCTAAAAATCACTTCATTTATTATTTAAATAATATATGATTATATATTCATGGAAAATAATTAATAAAAACATTTCTATCTTAAAATTAATTATTATAAAATACACTTTATAATAATCAATAATTCTACAATAAATTTACTTGTAAATATTCCTGTAGTAAATATATTTTTATTTACCACATAAATACATATACACATAATCTTGTACAAATCCTCATCCTTAAAATAATAATAATAAAAAAAATTTATACGCAAAATTTATGATTTATTTATATAGAAAATATCGGGTTGTCACAGTATGACTTGGACAATAAAGAATAAATCCTGAGATATGGCATTTAGTTGCCAGAAAACCATAAGGAATAAGAAATTGACTTAACTAACATTATAGTTTAATAGTTCGGATAAGTTAGGTTGTGGTGCAATCGTAACCTTTGATGGTTGACATATGGGAGTTGGGCTAAACAATTCCTTCAGAAAGCAAAGGTATATACAAAACTGGCAACCGATTTAACTCACTGTGATGGCAGTGTAGATGAGACAGGAACTTGTTTATTGGTTATTTGTGGGAAACCACTCAGAGTACCATATGGACTACTAGCATAGAAGCGATGTGTACTGAGTCCTAGAGAAGTTATAAGAAGAAGATAAGAATGTAAAACATCAAAGATGATGTACGCATAAGTAAGACATCTCCGTATGTCATGAAGCCATAGAACGGTAATGAAAGTGGTCGCGTAAACTTAGGTTGCAAGAACACGAACCCTAAGAAGTAAAGTTAAGAAAACTAATGCATAAGTCAAATATACATGACTAATTGGTGTATGTGTTGTTTTTCTTATGTGCTACATAGGAATTGGAATGAGCAGTTCAGCGTAAGCTGTAGCTGGGCATAAGGAAAGTTTCCTAACTTCATTCATATTCTAAATGAATGCTAGTTTCTTAAATTTCTTAGATGTTGAACTTGAGAAGTTCTGTCTATGTGTGAATGTGTGATATTTGTACAAGGTGGTAGAACGTATGAGGCCTTGTGCCATAATATGAACACTTCGGTGTTTCTATGAATGAACTGTTCTGTGATTTAACTATTCAATAAGAGAATGTTCTGTTTATACATGATCCGTTATTGTTAAGTCTGTGCTAATGATTCTAGCCAAACAGAATGTGTATGAAAAAGGTAGAAGAATGAAAGTATTTTAAAATGAAAGTGAATATTGTTTTAAAATGATATGAATCTAGATTATTCCTATTATTCAAGATGCTTCATAACCTTTGTTCGGTTATTGAAGTTCTAAAGGAATGTTTAAACTCTTGAAGTTTTTTGATCAACTGCTATGACTAGCTGAGAAATTGAATGCTCACACTTGCTTTAAATGAAAAACATTTTGAGGGAATGATGTTTCAAGAACTTAAGGATCCCGTAAAGATCAAGCTGATCGGTATCCAGATGCAGTGTCATTCCTTATATGAATGAGTGTGAAGATCAAGCGAAGACTTGTAATGTAAAATAGCTGAATTAAACTATAGACTAGTTTAATAAACTGTTATGTATCCTTGGTGACGGATAAAAGTCACTCGTGTAAGATGAAAATAATAATGTAATTATCATTATTTGTAATGAACAAGATTATAAGGTTTTAGAACCTGGGAATTTAGAATGTATGTTATTATATTTCAGTATATAATGATGTATGTTGGATGAATGATGTACTCGTGACGTACGGAATCTGGGTGTGAAGATAGACCAGATTTTGGGGCGTTATAGTTAGCATTGGCCTCATTATTATTGTTACTAGACCCCTCAGGAGGTGGTTGTTGACATGTTTATCTTCTTTTAGGAGGCATCTTCTATTAAAATATACGCTTATTAGTTCATTACTCTACTTCTTGAGTATTTGAAGTTTAACTTAAACACGCTTAGATTAAAGTTATAACACATAACATTCCAAATAAACTTTGATGTTTCATTCATCCATAATGTTTTAAAACATAATAAGAATAACATAACCTCTATTTACATCCACTTTCCTGAACTAGACAAGTTTTAGGATTACATATTCATACTACCCCTTTATTTATCTAGTAATAAGGGATTTACAACTTAGTCACATATCATTATTATTCTTATTATTTCTATCTAGGATTATTATGACATCGAGAGGCTTCTCTACGCTCTTCCTCCATAATACGATACGCCGTCCTACGATCCATTACGAACCACGATGAGTCATCAAACTGAGGTGGGTAATAAAAGACTCAATCCTGGGCCCTATCAATCGCAGAATGAAAGGCATAATCCATTTCATTCATCTTGGCCTTCTTCATTTGGACCTTAGCCTTAGCATGGTTTGCACGCTGAGTTGCCTTTATTCAAGCGTCCTCTGCCCTTGCACGCTTAGTTGACTCCTCTTTCAAGTTATCTTTTAACTTCTCCACATCAGTCTTCATCTTCTCGTTCTCTGCCAACAGATCTTCATGCTGACCCCTTTGTATGAACTAGGTCCTACTCCGTGTTTCCAAGTCGTGAGTCTAGTTCTTGAATCTCAGAATCTTTCTACTCGATAGTAGCTTAACGCATCTCAGCCAACTCCTTCAGCTCCTCAACCTTATCCTGTAATTCTATGTTTTTATCATACAATGCATCATACATCTCAGCTGATATGGAGTTTGGTGGAAACTCCACAGGATCCTCTTCGTCATCCTCTTCCTATATCTCCTCAGAGCTATCAAACACAGGCTCATCCTCATGTTCTTCCTCAACAATCAACTGAGAAGGCTCCCTCTGAATTAACTGTTCTCACACAACGTGGACATCATGGGGTTCCACATCTCTTGGTATTTGAGGTATCACTTCCCTAGCTGGCTCCTCCATCATTTGACATTTTGACAACAAAATATTTTTAAATTTTATTTATTAAGTGACATTCTTCGATACTCACGAGCACATAAGTTATTAACACATAGCACATAATGTCTTTTATTATTTAGCTTCAATGTATGCCTTAATCCATTCCTTTAAACTCGATAAGAGTTTGACACCACTATATTTTCTGTCTCCTTAAAGGTTACTTCTTAAGGTTTCCCCACCTAAGGTTCATAACCTAAAGCTCTAATACCAACTTATGACACCCCCAAATCCGGGTACACCATTCCCACAGAATTTGGTGCTCACTATACAAAGCTTTTACATCTAACTACCCATAATAAATGATAATGACATAATTTAAATAACTTAAAAAATAATATTCCCCATTAAAGGGTTACATTAATTTTTAAACAATCCTAGGTAATCTAACCTTAGCTTATTACATAAGTCTGCGGAATACATCACAAAATAAATTAAGTCTTATAACATATTTCATCCAAATAAATTCACATAAATCTTCAACACTTGGACATCTTGCCCTTTCCTTTGTTGGAAGATGGCTCATCGACCTTTTTGAATTTAGTTGCAGTGTTAATTACAAGAGTGAGCAAATAATTGCTCACTGATATAGAGAGTAATAATAATAACAACATGAGAATGAACAACGAATGCTAAAAAATGGTGAACTTGTTCTACGAATCAAAAATAGAAAACAAGCTCGACTTTAATATATGAGGGTCTTAAGACCATGAACTATGTCCCCGATATTTAGGTATTATTACCTGACCTTAACAGTCATTCAGACTATACAGACCCTTCTTTACGTACTTAGGGGGATCAACCATTTGTACCATGTATTGTGCATAAATATCTAAACATTACATGTACATAATCCCTTATGTTAGGGTTGTTCGTCTTAGTTTGAATTTAGAATTTCAGCACTAAAGAAAGTTTAGTTTGGAACTAGCTTATCAGTGGTTCTAGAATTTTAGAACATTATTCGATTACAGACCAATTCAATCAATAAGAGTTTGCTTTCTACTAGAAGGTTCAATACAATAATATAGAATTGAACAAGGCTATTTAAGTCAAAGATAGAATAACAACAATATACAATTGAGTAGACATGGTATACATGCAAAGTACTACATTCAAAAGAGTTAGAACAATCTCATTTGAATCAATGTATTAAAATAATATGTGCTTTAAATAGCAATAACAAGAAATAGGAAAGTGAAACTCACTCGAGGTAACGAACTAGGTTACAAGAGCTAATACAACCATACACAAGATAAAATCAATAGGCTTGCTCAACTTTAATATAGGATTTGCATAATGATAATTTAGGACTAAAAAGCTTGCTTGACAATAACAAAATAATAGAATTATGAAACTTGCATTCATTATAAAGAGAATAAAGTTAGGGAACTTGCCTCGTGTGTAAGCTACACAAGTATAATAATGTTCGCCAATTACCCTATACATACCATTGAAATCACAATACCAATTAGTTGTATTAACATTAGCTTTATAGGTTTAACCCACCATTTAAGACATAACCTATAACTTAATGCCTAATCATATTGATTCACCATTCATACGAACCTGAAATCTCACTATCGCCTAATATAAACTTTATCATTCACTTCTAATTCTTGAAAATGTCAACTTTTGATCATTACATAACTTGTTCAAATAACCATTTAAAATCTTCATATTTTGTACTACATTACATCATAATCTGTTATTGTATGGCATATTATGATTTAACATCTTTATCATGCATACTCCACTAAATTAGGTCTTTATTTTATAGTCTACAAATAATCAGAACTCACTGCCTAGGCTCGGGGCACGGCGCAGCTGCGCTGCCCCAGGTGATGAATGGGTAATATACCCATGAATTGGATACATTCGGACTTAGTTTATTGTTGTTCCCAAGGTGCGTGCAAATAGAGAAGTTGACGTGGATTGGGAGAGGGACAAGGTGAAAAAGGAGTATTTAAAGGAACAATAGCGAAAATTAAAAGACTCTAACCATCATAGCTGAAGATTAATCAAGTTTTTCATTAGAGAATTGTGGGAGAGAATTCCAATTGAAGATTGAAGCGTGGAGGATTTTCTTTTAGAGTTTTTTCTTCTTCTTCTTATTTTTAATTGTGTAATTTTTTTGAGATGATTTTCATAAGATTGTTGGTTTTATTTTTCGTTATGAACTAATTTTCAATTGAGACTACAAATTAAACCTTTTATGTCTATGAATTACTTATTCAATTTACTCCAGTTATTTATGTCCAGGTGAATTGTTTATCATGTTTGTGCTTATTGATTAATTATTTGGCCAATAATTACTGTATTACTCTAGAAGGATTCGAAAGATGAAAGTTAGGGTTGGAACTGGACATGATGACATGCATGCTTAATTACTTGCACGAGATGAATAATTAGGGTTGTGAATTGAATAGGAATATTTGTTCACTGCATGTAACGAATTGGGAATTAGAACTTAACGGGTTTGATTTAATTATTTTGTATAGGAATATCGCAGAATTAATTGAATTAAATAAAAGTTATCTGTTCACCTAGGAAAGGGCTTTTAACAACTAGAATTCATGTCAATAATTTAGGTGACGTAATAACTGGAATAATTGGGTAATTGGTTGGTAGTCCATAATTGGGGATATTGTAGTCTTAACCTTTATTCATTTGAATTAATTTCTAAAGTAATCCAGTTTCATTAGTCAATTTAGTTTTCTTAATTTAAAAATTACAAATTGCAGTTGTTTAAATAAAATTGAATTGGTATAGTACTAGTAGTTAGAGTTTATTGATTGGAATTCCATATGGGTTCGACACTTAATTTATCACTTTATTACTTATTGACTGTGTATATTTGCACAAATATTTTGATTGTGAAATCAACCAACACCAGGCATTGGCACCGGTATAGCTGCGCTGGTGTAGAAACGCAGAAGGCCATACGGCACAGCTGCGCCATTTCTGCCTGTGGTACCGGCGCAGCTGCACCGTATACAGATAAAAACTGCAGTTTGTAGCTCTGTTTCACAGAACACCCAATTTCTATAGAAATTCACAAATATCCTAATAACTAAAACTTTGTAATAACATCAATAAACATGCAATTCATCACTCTAACAACATAAACACTATAATACTTAACTTTTAAGGATCAAAACCACACTTTTTCCCAATTTCTTCATTTTTAACACTTTTAGCGAATTTAATTGCCACAACTTCGTTTCTTAACTAATTGACCTGATTCAAATTACGTTGTTTTTGTTTCTTGATGTACTAGCATAATCTAACAGTAATTTACAGATTATACCAAATATTAGACATCAAATTTTGTACTTAAACAAGCCATATTACACCCATTACACATTGTTATTTGCTTTTCCTCCTACAAACCAATTTTCACATTTTTTGATCATCAAATAGCACTCATATATGATGATTAGCAGATTATAACACAATATATATATATATATATATATATATCAATCCAACGTGATTTAGAAATTTATAGACAATAATCATTGGAAACTCAAAACATAAACATTAGGCGTAAAGTATACCTTAAATCATTAGTTGTATGCTAGCAAAAGATGGTGACAACTTCTTCTTCCTCTTGATAATCTTATAGAATTCCCTCAATTCACTTTGTTTTCCCATCTTCTCACCAAACTATGTGTTCTTCTCTATTATCTAGCCTTAGGGGAAAAAATAGAACGCGTAATATAACTGATATGGCCTTTCTCCCACGTACATCAAGTCACAAACCCAACAGGTTGCGTCGATTAAAAATAAGCCAAAGGCCACAAGGCCTTGTTTGGTTAAACACAACTCCCCCTTCTAGATTATTTTCATAATATTTTTATTATATAGTTTTTACTTGTCACATTTAACTAATTCACATAACTTACAATTATAATTATAATAATTATAATTTTTATTACAATTATACTTATGATTAATAAATTATTATATATTTCCATTAATTATTAAATTAGACTTAAACATCACTTTATTTAATTTACTTATTTTCTTAAATATTAAATAATTCATTTAATTTAATTATTGCATTAAATTAAATCTTCAAATAAAATTTACCATTATTCAAAACTTCAAATAATAAAATTGCCATTATTTTAATTTAATTAACATTAATCAATTTGGTTACTAAATCCCTGCATCACAATTTCATCAATTATTTATTTTTTTAAATAAATAAATTTAATAAAAATATTTATCTAATTCAAGAAATATTTAAATTAATTACAAAATTTCTCGATCATTACAGATGGACTGTAATTTTGGAAAAAAGAATTGGGGAAGAAGAGTCTGTTGATTTATGAGTTGAGTGGAAAGCTGATGAAACCATCTTGAACAATGCATTCAGAGTACAGCAGTAAGGCCTTGATTGCTTTGATTTCACAATTTAGGCTCTTGTATATAGAAGAAAAAAAACAAACAAAATAGCTACTATGTCATCTCCTTTTTTGTTGGCTAGTATATTGCTATATTTTGGTTAGTTCAGATGAATTCCCATATTAACTGCTTTTTTAGTATTCAAACACACAAAATAACACCTACGACATCTCCTATTTTGTTAATTTCTAAAAACACGGTCTCATATGTGCCATATTGATGAAACAATTACATGAAAAATCAAACCAGATGGATTTTAAAAAAATGAAGATAAAAATGTACAAAAG
Organism: Panax japonicus; assembly: GCA_020205505.1. NCBI lineage: Eukaryota > Viridiplantae > Streptophyta > Magnoliopsida > Apiales > Araliaceae > Panax > Panax japonicus. The sequence goes on along the minus strand of CM035095.1, from coordinate 41,782,912 downwards.
AAAAAAAATAAAATTGCAGCAAGTTGATCTATATTGGTTGTTCATTAGAGGAGTTTGGATCATGCAATTCCCAAATATTACCATGTTAGGTTAAACCTCCCAAGACTTGTCAATTCTATACTAAGCATTTTGCTAATCAATCAGTGAGTGCATCAGTTTTGAAGTTACCATAACTCAGTGACTAGGCCAATTCAGGTAAAAGCTTACAAAAGTACTTCCATTATATCAAATACAAGAACAAGAATGAGTAACCATTTAATTAAAATGTGCAAGTCATAACAACTTCCCAAGGATATGGAAACGTCTATCAACACCTCGCGCTCCATTTAGCACCTTTAGGAGAATGTAACACATTGAAGTTAAATGTCAAAAAAAATTATAAGCATTTTAAAAAAAAAGAAAAAAGGGCGAGACTGAATGTCTTAGTTTTCTAATAATGAGCTTAGCACACAACTGAATTGGAATTGATTTCATCCTTGCTTTATTTGCTCTTCCGGACTTCTTGAATTAGCAATTCCTTTCACTCTTTTTCATCTCAAACTATTTGTTTGTACCTACATGCTGGATTTCTGTTCCACCAGAAGAAAATCTCAAGGTACATAAAGACAATAAAATGTACAACTAAACCATAAAAACCAATGTTAGATCCAGCAAAAGAGAATACTTGGGTATAACTACACTTGTTTTGACCAAACAGTTACAAATGACCTAAAAACTCTAATTCAAATCAAACAACAATTATTTGATCATTTTAAAGCATAGTTAATAATAGTGTAACATGTGAACATAACTGAAAAAGTATGCTCATTGTAGGTTGACAACTTGTCATTCACAAATAATATAGAAAAGCTAATTGATGTAATATCTTCAATTACATTGCAAAGGGGAATCTTGGTTGATTTGCAAATCTGCTACCATACTTAATTAGGATTATTTTAATGATTTTTTGACTAGCCCTTGAATTTTTAGTGGAAATTCTTCTCCCTTTATATAATTGGAAAAGATATATCATTTGATTCGCCGATCCAAATGGGCATAGGACCTAATATTTCTTTGCATAACTGGAGCATGATCCTCCTCAATTTAGATTATCTTTCCAAACCCTTGATTTTTTTTGGACATATATCAAGGCCTAAACATAAAAACGTTCATTTTGACCCCCAGGCCACCCCTTACTAATATCCTGTCTCCTATCCCTGGTTAATATGGATTGATAAGAAAAAATAATTTATGGATCACGCATCCTAATCATATTTCTTCTTCCCCACCCCCAAATGGTATATTATATGGACATAGTCTCGAGACAAATTGAAAAATAAACAAAAAGCACAAGAAACCAGCAACATTTAATGAATATAGCCAAACAAATCTGGTAACAAGTGTGTTATCCAATTATTGCTTAATATTTATACAAACATAAATTGAAAAATGAACCAATACAATTCTTTAGACATAGAGATAAAATGCCATTATTTAGAAGATAAATATATGAAGTTAAAAACACTCACTTTCCAAAATATTCTGTCTTGTATAAGTCCTCAAGGGACAGGGCCAAACTTCCTTAAATCATTGGAAACATACTTCTTATCTCCCTCAATCCAAACCTGCCCTTTAGGAACCTACAAATATTAAACGAATTATTACTCTACACAGAAAACCCAAAAAAAATAAAATAAATCAACAAAAATGGGTTAAAAATGAAACAAAAATCTTAGTGATTTAGTTTCTTTTAAAGGTAAGGAGTCTACTAGGACCATGAACCTATAAAGACCCAATTATTGATTTAGTTTCTTTTGAAGAAGAAGGATTACATCATACACAAAAAAAATTAAAAGATTTGAGAAAATTACAAGAGCAGTGGTTAAGAGGAAGGTGTTTGTGACATGAAGGGTTTTCCGACGAACAAGCCATCGTCAAATGCTACCCCATACCTTCGAAGTCATCTTCCTCCCAATTTCTTCACAATTCTTCATTTTCGCTTGAATCTTGGTGAAATTCGTTTCCGAGAAATCAAATTGCGGCGAATCAAACTCCAGCTCCGGCGATTTTTTAGCGCCCCATTCCTTCTAATCCTCAATTTCAGGCGGCGATTAGGAGGATGAGGGGGAGAAAAGTAGGACGACTTTCTGATTTGGGAGGAGAAGCCATTTAGAGAGAGAGAATCAATTTCTGATTTGGAAGAAAGATGCCTTATTTGGTTTGGGAGGAGAGAACGCGTAAATCTTTTCAATCGACACCGTTTTGGAATACTCTGCAGAAAACAAAATAATACGACTGTGTACAGCCATTTTCCACACACACACACACACACATATATATATATACAAGTTGGATCAGGTCCAGGAGTCCGGACCTGATAAAATGTGGACCGAAACTTTTTTTTGTGTAGAACAACTAAAAAAAATTATTATGGAACTTGAATTTTTACATAATACAGTGTTTTGGCGTGATTTGGATACCTATACCAAAAAATGTATGTACAGTCTGCACAGACTGTACAGACATGTTTTGTTATATGTATCCAAATCACACCCAAAACACTGTATTATGTAAAAATTCAAGTTTCATAATAATTTTTTTTAGTTGTTTTAAAAAAAAGCAAAAAAAACTCCGCATTTTAAAAAAATGCGGTACGGACTCTATATATATATATATGGCCTAGTTTTACCCGAATCAAAAATCTAAGGCGTTTTACCCGAATCAGAAATCTGAGGCTCTTATTTCCTTAATATATATATATATATATATATATATATATATATATATATAGAAATGCGAGTAAAAGCTTCAGATCTAAAAGGATCTTATAGTTTGTAATAAGGAGAGCTTTTAATCGCTTTTACAGCTTAAAAACTCCGATTTTACTGGTTAAAATTTGATATGTTATAGTATTTATGTATACCAGTGTTTGCAAAGAAGAATATCAAAGTTTGGAACACTATAGAACGGGTTAAGAGCTGAAATGGATTGAATTCCCTCTACTTTCTTCTTCTTTTTTTTATTTTGGATGATGGGGGGTCTATCTATAGACCAAAGTAGTCGCGGGTCTACCTACGGCTTCCCGGGTGGGCATGGGCCTCTTGGATCCCATCATCTCAAAGTACGTGTACTCCGGCCAACGCAATGTCTGCTCGAACTTTCATAACTTTCAATCCGGAAATCTGGTGGAGGCGTGTTATACCTTTCCAGAAATCCCTTTTCGAGCGCCACACAATGACATGGGATTCGACTATTTCTAAATTTGGAAAGATGGGTCCATGACCAGATCTTCGAGTCTTCGCAGTCCATCCATTGAGTTATCTTGTGTTGTTTTCACTTGGGATTGATGTTGTGGTTCTGAATGACCTCTTTTACAATAATTTGGGCTAAATTTATGTTTAGTTGAAAAAATTACTATTTCTCCGTCCCGAATTGATTCTGGACTTGACGTGGCAGCATCTATCTTCCTCAAGGTTATCTCCAAGGTTGGCCTGTTGTTTGTCTTCAGGCTTATTTCTAAAGAAGATTTAATTTCTCGGGGTTGTCTCCAAGGTTGGATTTTATCTCCTGGGATTGTCACCGGGGTTTAACTTGATCTCACAGGGTTATATCTGGGGTTAGATTTGATCTCTCGGGGTTCTCTCAAGGGTTTGGATTTGATCTCCTGGGGTTTACTCCAGGGTTGGATTTGATCTCCCGGGGTTATCTTTGGGGTTTAGTTTTGAGCTCCCAAGGTTATTTCTGGGGTTTGGTTTTGATCTGTTGGGGTTGTCTCCGCTATTTTAATTTGATCTCCTGGGGTTATCTCTAGGGTTTAGATGTGATCTCCCGGGGTTTTGAATTGATCTCCCAGGGTTGTCTCCGGGTTTTGATTTAATATCCCGGTGTTGTCTCTGGGGTTTTGACTTGATCTCCTGAGGTTGTCTCCGGAGTTTGACTTGATGATTTTGACTTCTAGGGTTGTCTTTGGGAGATAAAAGATGATTCTGCCCTCTTGCATGGTTAATAACAGGAAGAAAGTTTTTGAGTGTCTACACGAACTTTACTGCTTTTCTCGTCAAGTTAGTCAATGGAGTGGCTATCTTGGAAAAATCTTGAATAAAACGTCGATAATAACTTGCTAAACCCAAGAAACTCCTCACTTCTGACAGTGTCTTCAGTTTATCCCAATTCATCAGAGCTTCTACTTTTGATGGATCTACCAAAATTCTATCTTTATCAATTACCAACCCAAGAAATTGCACACTCTACATCCAGAATTCACATTTTGAAAATTTTGCGTATACCTTTTTTTTCTTAACACCTCCAACGTCACTTTTAAATGTTCTGTATGCCCTTCCTGGGTTTTGGAATACACCAATATGTCATCTATGAACACCACCCCAAACTTATCCAAAAATGGTTTAAACACTCTATTCATTGAGTCCATAAATGGTGAAAGTGCATTAGTTAAACCAAACGACATTACCAGAAACTCGTAATGACCATATCGAGTTCTGAACGTCGTCTTTGGAATATCCTCCTTTCACACCTTCAACTGATGGTATCCACTTCTCAAATCTATTTTTGAAAAGGATTTTGCTCATTTTAACTGATTGAACAAGTCGTCAATCATTGGCAACAGATACCTATTCTTGATAGTGACCTTATTTAACTCTCTATAATTAATAAAAAGTCGTATAGATCCATCCTTTTTCTTAAATAATAACATCGGCGCTCCCCACGACGATACGCTCGGCTGGATTTACTTCTTATCCAATAATTCTTGCAGTTGCACCATTAGCTCTTTCATCTCCACTCGAGCCATTCAGTTTGTGGTTTTTGATATAGGGACAGTCTCTAGTGCTAAGTCGGTCACGAATTCAATTTCCCTATCTGGCGGAAGTCTTGGAAAATCATCCGGAAACACATCCGTAAAATCTCTAACAACTGGTATTTCCTCCACCTTCACACCCACCTTCCAAGTATCAACTATGCAGGCTAAATATCTCATATACCTTTTCCTTAACAACTTTTTGCCCTGCATCATCGTCAAACAACTTGATTGTCTAGGCGACCGGCTACCGAAAAATATTACCTTTGACTTTTCCGGAGTCATAAGGTTGCACATTTTCTTTGGAAATCAATTATTGCACCATGGTTAAACAGTCAGTCCATTCATAGGATAACTAATGTGATAAAAATATGTAACTGCAAGTGTACAGTGTCAAATTGAAGAACTGACAAGTACAAGTTGAACCCACAAAGACTAGATTAATTTTAATGTATCCTTAATATCTATTTTAGGGAAATTAGAAATAAAGATTGAAAAGTGATTAACTAGAATATGAAAACTAATAATGAGGAAGCAATCTAGGAATCTGAATCCATTAAATAAAAAACATAACATATGATTCAATCTCTTCTATTTTTATAACTCAACTATGATTTTGATCTCCCTTCCCTTTAATTTAGTAATTTTACAATTAATGTGAGCAAGCATAGACTATGAAAATTTAAGGATTAACGATAACCCCTTAAAACTTCTTTTAGCAAGCATAGATTATGAAAAACTCGTATCTTAACAATAATATATCAAAACCTTTAATTAATTTAAAATCACATAAGAACTATAAAACGAAGATATTTCAATAACGAAACATGAAGACAAAATCAATTATACATAAAAGCATAAATAGTAGAAGAGATGAAAAATAATATCAAGAATAATTATTTAAGTTCATCTTCATCCTAGATTAAAGAAATTAGCTAGGCATGGAAAATAATTAAACTAACTAAAATAAAGAAAAGAAGAAGATTAAAAATAAATAAGAAAACTCCCTTTAATTAACGATCATCCAACAAAAGAAGTAATTTAATCTACTCCTACTCCTAACATAAACTAATACAATACCTCATACTCATTCTCTCTAAAACAAGAGACCTATTTATAGGGAAAATAAATTTGTGCCCTAATTTAGATTTATTGAACTTGGACACTTTTGTTCCTTTTTTTCCTTTTCTTTCCTTATTAACTTTAATCTATATATGGTAATCCTCCAAGAGTCCTTTTCCATCTTTAAAAGTTGAATATAAATCATTTATTTGCTCTCCAAGAAAAATAAATGTTATTTTCTACAAAACAAAATAAAATGTATTAGTTAAATAAAATAAGTATGTAAAATAATAAATATGGGAATATTAAAATAAATTAATTATGTGTCTATCAAATACCCACATACCTAGCTTCTGTTCGTCCTTGAGTAAAATAAAAATAAAACAAAAATTATACTACCCCTTTTCGTAGGAAACATAATTGCTCTTAGCATGTACAACAAGCCTTTAAACCCCAAGGTTACCCCAAGTGGACGAGTTATGTCTCGTGAGGGTTTGCAGTGAATATACCCACAAAATATTTTTGGTTTCAACAAATTATGAAATGAAAAGAAAACTTCTAAATATCCATGGGCATTATACATAAGCAAGATTAAATTCAAAATCACACTTTTACCTTATCAAAAATACTCAATCTTCATTTTAGACACCATCCTTCATTAAATTAATTCCAAGTGATGCATGCATGTGTATATGATGTAACTCTTAGTAGGGATTTTTACCAAGAAAATCAAGCAAACTCGTTTTTCTTTTTCTTTTTTTTTCCTTCTTTTTTTCATTTTCTTCTTTTTTGATTATTTTTCTTAACTTGTGCAATGTCTCATTTTCTTAAGCTTATCAAAATTATCCATGTAGCAAGCGTTGGGCCATTGACTCCTAAACTAGTTAAATTTAGAGAACTAGGTATAAAGACACCCCTAAAAGTTTACTAACTCAAGTAACTAAGGCCAAAAATTAGACTAGTCAAACTACTTTTATCTATCACACTTTTTAACGTGAATATCGATGCTTCTTGAGGCTTGGGTACCTAATTATTTCGTTTAATGGACATTGAAGCAATTATTTATTTATTTATTCAACTTTTTTTCAATTTCTTTCTTTTTTTTTTGAAATTGCTCGAATCATAATTTATAACCACAACTAAGAATTAGTGCAAATGTGAAGTGAAAAAATGCTTCTGAAATCAATTTTATTCCATATGGTATTTCAAACTAAGATTTCACATCTTATCAAAGATTCAAGAGTTCTAAATCTTTCAATCTTACTCATAAGTTTTGCTCCATAAACACTTATTAGAATTAATTCAATCCATAAAGAGTCAAACAATTTTATTTTTTTGTGTTTTTTACTATATTTCCTGAAAAAGAAAAAAATATAAAACAATTATACAAACAAACTCCCCCATATCTAAATCATGCATTTTTCTCAATGTATGTAAATGAAGAAAAGAGAACAAAGATGTGAAAAAATTTTACCTTGTATGTGGGGCATTTGTTCTGCAAGAAAATATGGTGAGAAGGAAAACAAATGTACATACCTATGAATTTCATATATCCTAAAAAGTATGTGACTAAAAATGATTGATACAAATGGATAAGTGAGTGTGAACTTTTCATGATTTTCAAGAGGTCTAGAAATTGAAAATAGTCAGAATTTTCATCACAGTTATGCTTAAAATTTACCTCAAGAAAACTTTCACTAACATGTTCAAAGGATGGAAGAATTGATTCAAATACATGTTCTATTCTAGTTAATTTATTTGTAGTGGATATCAGCTCATTGACCTTATCTAAATATTCAGATTCATTACAATTTTGGTCAAGGTGATTTAAGAAAAAACCAATTGAATCTTTTTCAATCAAAAATCTATTTTCAATTATTTCTTGGGTCATTGACAACTCTTGGATCATGTTTAGTTTAATGGGTTGGTCCAAAAAATCCCTAAGTGGTTTTTTAGGAATAAGTCTTTTAGGGTATAAAGCTTTAGGCTTATAAACTTTTTCAACCAACTCATTAAATGTGACATGATCAATTTTAGACATAGACTCATAATATTTAGACTCCTCAAATTTGTTTGACTCAAACATGTGCAGAATTGAATAAAAAATTTCATTTTCCTCATCATTTTCACAACCATCAAAATTTTCAAAATTAACCTAAGAGTAAATAGAAAATTCACCCATCTCTTGTTCATTTATTATAGTGGCTAATCGACTCAGTTGAATTTCTAGACGAGATATAATGCTAAATTTATTTTCAATTAAAACTTCCGTAGTTTTCTCCAAGGCACTAAGTTTTTCCTCTTCTTCATTTGATAATTCTTGTGGATATTGAGGTTCTAGATCCAAATATGGATATGGATATGGACATGAATATAGATATGGACTTAGATAAGGATTTTCATAAGTCGGAAAAAATTGATTTACTTAGTGTGCATTGAAATTTCCATAAGGTTCTTGATTCCAAACAAAATTTTTATTCCAGATATAATAAAAATCCATCTTTCCACAAATCACAAAACCAATAAACAACTAACCACAAAAGTTATACCTTTCTACAACTAACTCAAAATAAAATAGAAATTAAAATAAATAAATAAGAATACTAATTCTACAACTAACTTAAATAAAATCTAGACAGCTCCTAACTGTTCCAAGTTACACCTTAAGGTCCACAAAATTTAAAATTAATCACACCACTAGTCATGTAAGTGTAAGAAAGGTGGGAGTCTCTTCGTGGGTACGGTGACTAATTGAATAATCATACATCCTTTAGGCGTTTGCCTTTTGAACAACTTGCCTAGACACTAGTAGTTTGATTTATTTAAAATTTAGTCTCTTCTTGGAGTCCCTTGTCCTAATTCAGCTCAAGAGTCCTAGGGGCCAACGTCTACTTGATTTTATTAAGACAAGGTTATGCAAAATGAATGGGTGGTTTGTGGGCCGAAGAAGGGTGATGAAATCCCCACCGTATCTTGTTACAGGTTGTGCCCTTAATGTTAGATAAAATATGAAAATGCACAAATAAAAAAAACTATAAACAAATAAAATGTCCTAAAACTATGAGAATTACGAAAGAATAAAAAATTTTGGCGTACCTCAATCCTCCAACAATCACCACAGTTTATATTTGACAATGAATAAAATTAAAACCTAACCAAATGTGCTCTAAGTGAGTAAATGCATGAATGTAACAATTAGTTTTCTAACTAACAAAAAAACTAAGCTACTTATTTTTTATAAAAAAAATTTATTTTTGACTTACGATACAAAATACCACGAAAAATGCAGCAATAATCTTATCTTTCTATACCGTTGATCGGCTTCGATAATCTTGAAAAATAAAAAAATATTAGAAGAAAAAAAACTAATTCGAATAAATAAAAATTAAGGAATATAAAATTTAAGTCTAGTCCTCGGGAATGGCACCAAAAATTTAATGTGATAAAAAAATACGTAACTGCAAGTGTACGGTGTCAAATTGAAAAACTGGCAAGTACAAGTCGAACCCCACTGAGACTAAATTAGTTTTAATGTATCCTTAATATCTATTTTAGGCGAATTAGAAATGAAAATTAAAAATTAATTAACTAGAATATGAAAACTAATAATGAAGAAACAATCTAGGAATCCGAATCCATTAAATAATAAACATAACATATAATTCAATCTCTTCTATTTTTATAAATCAACTATGATTTTGATCTCCCTCCCCTTTAATTTAGCAATTTTACAATTAACGTGGGCAAGCATAGACTATTAAAATTTAAGGATTAACTATAAACCATCAAAACTTTTTTGAGCAAACATGGATTATGAAAAATTAATATCTTAACAATAATATATTAAAACCTCTTAATTAATTTAAAATCACATAAGAACTATAAAACGAAGGTATTTCAATAACAAAATATGAAGGTGAAATCAATTAAACATAAAAGCATAATTAATAGAAGAGATGAAAAATAATATCAAGAATAATTATTTAATTTCATCTTCATCCTATATTAAAGAAATTAGCTAGACAATGAAAATAATTAAACTAACTAAAATAAAGAAAAGAAGAAGATTAAATATAAATAAGAAAACTCCTTATAATTAACGATCATCCAATGAAAGAAGTAATTTAATCTACTCCTACTCCTATTCCTACTCCTAATCCTACTCCTAACCCTACTCCTAACCTAAACTAATACAATGCCTTGTACTTTTTCTCTCTAAAATAAGAGACCTATTTATATGGAAAATAAATATATGCCCTAATTTAAATTCATTGAATTTGGACACTTTTGTTCCATTTTTTCCTTTTCTTTCCTTCTTGACTTCAATCTCTATATGGTAATCCTCCAAGAGCCCTTTTCCATCTTTAAAAGTTGAATATAAATACTTTATTTTCTCCCCAAGAAAAATAAATGTTATTTTCTACAAAAAAAATAAAATGTAGTAGTTAAATAAAATAAACATGTAAAATAATAAATATGGGAATATTAAAATGTATTAATTATGTGTCTATCAATAACATCAAACTCTCTAAGTTGAATTGGAATTAAATCCATCGACATCACATGACCCTTATTATCTACACGTCAATTTTTGCGTTTAAACTTAACAGGAATCACTTTCCTATTCGCAATTTTTATATTCAAGTGATATTCTAACTCCTCTTGAAGCAAATCTAACTTCCTAGCAAATTTTTTGGATATAAATGAACAAGTAGCACCCGAATCAAATAATACCTAGGCATTTAGATCATTGATCAAAATGATACCTGACACCACATCCTTGGATTGCACTACATCGTGCAACGTCATATTGAATGTACAACCGGTTGGTCAACTCGTCTGTGTTGGTCCAATGATGGTCAGCTTGCCACTACCGCTATTCCATCTACCTCCACTCTACTCTTCTGCCACCTTTTTTGGGCAATCTCGGGCGAAGTGATCCTTCAACCTATAAATGAAACATGTTCCCTTCTTTGGAATTGGACAATTTGAGGTGATATGGTCCTCTAAGCCACAGTTGAAACATACCCTCTTTCCCTTTAAGAAGACACCTACATGGTTCTTTCCGCATTTACCACATACCTCCATTTTCTTCTTCAAATTTCCTTGCTGACTTCCAGCAGTGATATTGTCATTCCACTTCCTTTTCTAAGTGTTGCCATCATGGTTATCTCCTGCCTTATCTTCACTTTCACCCTTCTCTTTCTCTGTTCCTAGTTGTGGTTTGTCAGTGCGTCACTTCCCCCTTCAGCGATAATCACCTTTTTCCAATACTGCTAGGAACGAATTCAGTTGAAATATCGAGACTCAACTATACATCCATGGCTTCAGTCCCTGTTCGAACCCTTCTCACTTTCCTTTCATCAGTATTAACTTGGTATTGTACAAATCGTGCTAACTCGTTAAATCTTGCAGCATATTCAGACATTGTTATTGTTCCCTGCTTGAGTTCTAAAAATTGCACTTCTATCTGGTTCTTCATACTTGGTTCCTGGTACTTATTAGCTTGCCACCAGAAGTTTGCTTCTACTTTCAACCTGAAGGTGGCGAAAGCAATCTTTTGATCATCTGCAACCTTAGCTACCACAAACACCTTTTCCATCTCTATAATCCAGGTTTGAGCTTCAATCGGATTGGTAGTCCCTTTAAACTCTGGGGGTCCTGCAACTTTAAAATCTTTGAAAGTTGTGGCTTGAGTTGGAGTTTGATTCATAAGTGCACCCATCAATAGATTCATAAACTGTTATATCAGGTTAACGTCGGCTTTACCGTTACCATTGGTACCATCAAAAAACCCCTCGAAGGTTTGGTGATCGCATTTGTCTCCTTCTCGACGACATTTTACTGTTTAAAATTTGTGTTATTATATCATTTTTCACTTATTGAAACATTTAAAGCTCATCTTAAACACTTTTAGACAACACATGACAAATCTAATAAACTCTTATATATATTCATTTTCTACTTTAAAACATACCAAAAATAGTATCATTATTATTTACATCATCTATCCTGTAATATTAAAATTCTAGGATTACATCATCATCAGATCCCATTATTTATTTTAAAAATTGGGATTTACATTTTAGTAACTCTCATAGTTATTTACATATCACATTATTCTTCTTATCATGATCTACAAAGACATTCCACGTCTCACCGCTTTATTGCGCTCCTACTCCATGATACATATCATCGTCGTACGATCTATCATGTACCACGGGTAATCCTCAAATTGAAATGGATAATAGAAAACTCAATCCTAAGCTCTATTAACCGCTGTGTGGAAAGTGTAATCCATCTCATCCATCCTGGCCTTCTTTGACCGAACCTCGTCTTCAACATGATCTACGCATAGAGTAGCCCTCATCCACGTGTCTTACGGAGCATATCCTTAAATCTTTCCCACGCCTCATATAATGATTTTGATTCGAACTGTGCAAAGGTGTGAATATCGTTCCATAGTTTTGCCGACTTTACTGGTGGGAAAAACTTAGCTAGAAATTTTTGAGCTAAGTCGTCCCAAGTTGTGATTGAGCCAGAAGGCAAAGAATGTATCCAACTTTGTGACGCCCCCAAAATAGGTATACATCACCCATTCTGAGTTGTCAAATACATGGTACAGAAATAACTTCAACTTTATTAATACAATATAAAAAATGTGAGTTTAAATACAAATATTGTCATTTAGACAATATCCACATGCGAACAAATCCTCATCACAATTATTGATACATTTTTTTATAAAAATGGTGATGACTACTAAACAACTCTCTAGAACCATCATTCCATACCCCGACTCGTACTCGCTACATTCTCGCCTCCTGAGAAGAAAAATAGAATAAAAAGGAAAAGGGTGAGCTCAACTAGCCCAGTAAAGAATATTATGACTAAGACAATATACAACAAATTATCGTTAGTCTTCAACAGGGAAAAATCTGAGAGAATATATTAAACAACAAGTTTTCGATCAATATTCGCAGTGGAAAATAATAATTCATAGAAGAGTTATGTAGAGAATGAAATCTACTATTATCTATGAATTTAGCACTCCATCAACAGTATTTTTATCCCTGTAACATCAATCAATGCACATCTTGAATCATATATTTATCCTTGAACTACAGGCCAAGGATATTCATCAGTTGGTCATGTTCATCTCAACACCTGTTCATCTTTGCACTACGGGCCAAAGATATTCATCATAAAATCGTTAGTCTTTGCACTACAGGCCAAAGATATTCAGTTATATCATCATTTAGGACTGAGGATGATGAAAAATATTTTAAAGAAAACGAATCTAGTGAACAAAAGAATAAATATTAAGGATTCGTATTTCGATTTATTCATGTCCAAGAATACCTCAATAATAATTTTAATGGAGTAAAATTCAAGAATGATCAAAATGTGGGTACAATCAAAGCTAGTATCCACACTAGACATTTTGGACGAAAATAAAAAAAAATTAATTTTTCTATGAATAGTGTCATATTCGTGAATAGTACCGTATACGTGAATAGTGTCGTATACGTGAATAGTAATTCCGGCACAAAAAGTTCCAAATTTGATTAAAAGTTCATATCAATACTTCGGCATAATGATATTGGAAGAATTAATATCATTTTTTTTTTAAAATAATATCCCTTACCTCGAAAGAATAGTACTTCTCGTTTAAACACTAGATATAAGCTATGACTTGAACTTGCACCGTATAGCAACACTCAAAGTATTAAAATACTCACAAGACTATGCTCAATATATCGAGAGAGAAAGAGAGAGAATACTTCAGTTTCTGGTGTAATTTTCAATTCTAACCTAAGCACCCTATTTATAGAAAAATGCTTTTAGAACACTAAAGCAGAAAATTTAATACATTAATAATATATTTATATAAATTTCCTACGCACACCTAGCATCTGAAATCAGCAATCCTAACACATGTTAAATGAGTCCCAAAAATGTAAAAAACGTTTTTCTTATTAAAAATAATTAAAACTTCAAAAATTAATTATTTCGGAACTTTGGAACTTCATTAATTCATAATAAATAGCCATTTTGTCAGAAAAATTCGAACCCCATGTCTTTTTCATAGGAAATGTCATTATCTACAACATTACAGAAGAAAATTTTTCTAAATTCTAAACCAAAATTGACCGAAATCTACAAACGGGCAATTTTACAGGCTATAATCAAATTTCAGTCAAGAAATGGGGTCCACAGACATGAAAAACATGTTTTAAATATTTTTGGTAACAAAAATTCTCTTCCTCATATACTCATATATCCCACATTCATTGCAAAAATATCACCATTATTATATTATTAAAATATAATAATATATTTAAATGAATTATTTTATCAAAAAAAGATAAAATATTAATTTTCAACAATTGTCACATTAAAAATTTTCTCCATCTATATCCACATAAAATTAGTATTTTTCTCATCATAAAAATCAATAATTAATTATTCACAAATATTATTACAGAATCACAATACTGACAACCAGGCAGTTCCCAGGATAGAGGGGGCTTACCAATAAGGATTTCTCCTTACTGGCGCGCAATTAGATGACCTAACATCTCCTTAGACAAAACTTTCTAGACATTGCTAATATTGCTATCTAATAATATTATTCAAATAATATGAATTATTGATCCGATAATTGAAAATACTGTGTAATGATAATTATTAAAACAACAATAATATAAAATATCAATGCAGTAATTATTGAATCAATTAAAATAAAATACTGAATAGTAATTACTGTAACAATTATTGAGTAGTGCCTTCTTACGTAAGAATCAATAATTGGTGCAATACCATGTGCTACTGTGTTTTAACCACCGAGTATTTCAACAGTATTAACGGTAACAACTACGCCGTTATTTATAAACAACTTATATTTGTCGTTTTCTTCATCCAATCGCTTTTCGTTATGGGGCCCACACAATGTTGCGCCGTCGTACGAATATTCCCCGACAGCAAGAATATTCCACAGCCAAATGAATAATCCCCGACAAAATATGAATATTTTATAACCACCTGCTTATTTAAGATATTTGCGCATTTTACCCATAACTAATCATATTAATCACATCAACCCTTACTATAATAAATAGAGGAAATTAAATTTCATTTATTAATAATTTGGGGTCTTACAAACTTCGTGCTTTATCTTTCAAGGTAAACGGGAACATCCTCAACCTTATAGGATCTTCCGATACATTGTTGAATTTGAAGGTGTCGCAAACTTCCAAGAAACTTAAGATATGCTCATTAGGATCATCTATCGAACTACCCCCATACTGACATGTATTCTGAAGCATCTGAATTATTCCCGATTTTATCTCAAAACTGTTTGCATTGATTGTCGATCTCCTAATACTCGACTGTATATCCGTAATATTCAGCATGGCATAGTCCCTAAGTGATTTATGTTCGTCCCCTGCCATGTTCACTGGAATTTCTTGTTCTGTCAGATTTTCTTCCACAGGTGACCCCACACTATTCAACTGTAATTTTCAGAACTTCCTTTCGATATCGTCCGAAAAAAGTTCCTTCTTCGCCCTTGATCTAGTGTGCATACACTCACAAAGAATTCTTGCAAATACAAGAAGAAAAATAAGTAACGTTTAAATTAAGACCGAATTGATTATAACTAATATGGAATTAATATTAATAATGAATTCCCCGGCAACGGCGCCAAAAACTTGTTGGTTGATTTCACAATCATAGCAAACGTGCAAGTATACACGGTCAATAAGTAATAAAGTGATAAGATAGAGTGTCGATCCCACAGAGAATTCTAATTAATAAATTCCAACTACTAGCACTATATCAGTTCAATTTTATTTAAACAATCATAAATTATAATTTTACGAATTAAGAAAACTAAATTAAACAATTAGAAGAGATTATTCTAAAAGAAAGCAAATAAACAAAACTAAGATTTGAATGAATGAATTCAGATAAATAAGGATTAAGACTTCAATATCCCCAATTATAAACTATAAATCAATTATCCAATTATCCCAATTATTATGCCTACTGAATTGTTAACAGGAATTATAAAATGCCAAAAGTCCTTTTCCAAGAGATCAATTGACTTCTATTTAATCCCAGATTAATCTTGCTATATTCCTATGCAAAACAATTGAATTAAACTCCTTCAATTCTAATTCCTTATGTGTTACATGCGGTGAACAGATATTTTCATTCAATTCACAAACCTAATTATCCACTTTGCAAATAACTAAGTCACATGTTATCATGCCCAGTTATAACCCTAGAGTTCCTCTTTCAATTCCTTCTAGAGTAACAAGATAATTACTGGCCAAATAATTAATCAATAACTGCAAGGTAAGCTAAATAATTCACTTCAACACAAACAACTGGAATAAATTGAATAACTAATTTATAGCCATAAAAGGTTCAATTGAAATCTTAATTAAAGAAATTAGTTCATGACAAAAATTAAAATCAACAATCTTCTGCAAATCACCCTTAAAGAATTACACAAATTGAAAGAGTGAAGAAGAATAAAACTCTCAATCCCTCCTTGACTCCTTGCTCAGCCTCCAACTGTATAGATTATCCCCTCTTTCAATTAAAATAGCCTTTATATACTCCACTTATCCAAACTCTAGCAATTCAAGTACAAATTGACTTCAAACAACCTCCATTCAGCAAGTCAAACAATGGTCAAAGGCGTGCTTGGTCAACAAAAACCACGACCCAGTGCCCCGGCACTGGGATTTACTCTAGCAGTAGCGCCCCGGCGCTGTACTTCAAATTAATTACAGAAATGCCATTGAACTACTAAAACTACCAAATTGCCCCTGCAGCTCCCAAATCTTTAAAATAACAACTAAACATAGTAAAAATGCTTATAAAATGACTTGAGAATACAATAATTTAAGCCCATGCGTATCCAATTCATGGGTATATTACCCAATCATCAAATACCCCCAAACTTAAACCATTATTTGTCCTCAAGCAACAAGACACAAAATAACACGAAAACTAAAACACCATGCAAATGCAACCTAAAACTAACTATATGTTCATAATTCCAGCAATCAAATAGCACACGTATATCCATAGGCCTCAGAAAAATCACAAAAATATGCTAATACATCATGTTAATGCAGTTCAATAATATCACATCAATCAATGAATCTAAATCTGTTATCACTAATATTATGTGTGTGTGATCAATAACCATGCTAACCAATGAAAAGCAAAATATGAAAGATAATAAATTTCTTAGAAGGCATCATACAGTGTAAACTCGAGAAATCATCCAATAAACTTGATTCAGCTGAAATCAAACAACTACCAAAGTTCAAGAGTCAAAATGGAATACTTATGCTTCTTCTTTTTTTTATATTTTATTTAACTGGGGGCTTTTGCACTATTCCCGCTTTATTAATGTTTTTTTCTCATGACTATGCATTGTCTTATTCCCTTAGGCTTTTCAGTGTTACCTTAACAAGCTTTCGACCAACGACTCCCAAGCCATTAAGACCTTAGGGTGCTAGGTGTAAAGACAATCCCCTCAGGCTTACTTACTCAAGTAACAAAGGCCACAAAACTAGACAAGCATGCCACGGTATTTTTTTTTTTTATTTTTTTTAAAGCTTATATACTCCAAATATTTTCCCCCAAACTTGAGTTTATATCTAAATTCAGTCTTCACTAGCTATTCAAATTGTTCCTTTATTTCACTAGTATTCATCTTTTAGAACTATATTATCTATCCATTTAAACTATCATAGCCAACATGGTTCAAAATGTGTTATCCTGATAATATCAGTGTCGAACAGATGAAGATTTAAATTATGTCAAGAAAATCATATCACTAGCTTAACAATCCTTACTAGACTTGTTCATGCAATTTTAATTTCATCATTGGCCCCCAAACATACGTACTATCAAAAGCTTGAATTAACATGCAATCCTAAATGTAATATTTAACCAACAATAACAACCCAAATTCACAAACCAATAACAATCTACAACTACAAATAAACATTAATTATCCCCAAACTTATCTAGAGCAATGTCCTCATGCAAAAAATAGAACAAAATAAAATAGAGGACTTCCCTGACGAGCTTATGCCTCGGGTGGAGCATCATCCTCCTCGCTCATCTCTAGATCGGAAGGGGGAAACACAGGCAGAATGGGAGCAGTAGAGAACTGACTAAGATTAACACCCGGGTACAGTTGGACGTTCATGGAATTTTGAGCAGCAAATTGGTCAACCAAATATTTGTAGATGACATCCTGACGTTCAGATAGACGGACATTCTGGGACTCGAGATTGTAGAACCAGCCGTCAATCTCACGCTGGATAGCTTCAAGGACAACACCGCGGTGAGCTATGGAGGATGGACCATATGTTGGTGGAGCCGAAGGTGGTGGAGTTTGTGGAGCCTCCACTTGGGGAATTATAAAACCCAATCCCTGAGGGTGGTTCTTCCCACCTGTCCACACTTTATACCTGCTGATCAACTTGTGGTCCAACACGGGCATTAGTATCTGAATCATCTCATCCGACTTCCATTTTACCCCAAACTTAGCACACAAAATGCAAATGAGAGACGAATGGGGTTACCCTCATGTGGTCCCTCCTCGTGACGCTCGGAGAAAAGACTGCTAAATAAGGTGGCCTACATCAATTTTTAAGCCTTGAATTATCGAATATAGTAGCACGGCCCTCTCCTTGGTGACATGGCTCACATGTGTACATGGCATAAGTTTGGCGAATATAAAGGCATACCATGCCTTCCTATATAAACTGAGGTAAGAAAGAGGGAAGGTCATGCTGCCACGTTCATGTAATGTCCACATTGTGCCCGGTTGACAAAGTTCTCGGATTATTTTCTCATAGTCTGGACCTTGGCTCACAAGATTGGCATACTCGTCGTTGAGTCCCTCTAATGGAAGTTGATAGCAACCATTAATGTCTTCGTCACCAATTTCAACAGTTTTGCCCCTCACAAACACCCCAAAGTGGTAGTGTTCAGGTACGTTTGCGTAAAACTCTTTAACTACTGCAATAACTGCTGGGTCGGGTTGCGTGGTGAGTGTGAACCAATTTCTTTCCGCAATCATGGCTGTCATATCCCCATCCTTGGCTGGATCCGGCCATAAACCGTGTTCGGGAACTAGTGAGCGGGTAGCCATGCGGTAATAGCGTTCTTGCGCCGCGACACTAACAAAACGTCGGCTGTCAAATTTTAGAGGTGGAGTTGAAGCGGTCCCTGAACCTTCGCCGCGTTGACGCTTTGAAGCCATTAGAAATTCCTGCAACAAATTGCATTCATAAGTATTAGAATTGGGAATAATTCGAAGATGGACTTATGTGACCACATCACTACCCCCAAACTTCCAAACCAGGTCATGGTGTTACTTGGTTGGGGTGTAATGAAACATATAATAGCAAGGAAACTAAATTGGATCAAGTAGTTGTATTTTATGTCTTTATGGCATGATTGGTCAAAGAAGTGCATGATATGCCCTAAAGATAGGATGTATAACAATTATTATGGCAAACATCTGTATACATTCGGTATATAGGGGTTGGAACACTATGTAGGTTAAAATTTTGAACAATTTCAATCAAATAGTCAATGGATATGCAACTTTGACAAACAAGATTCCCATAGAGATATGACTTCAAGTAATTAGCAACACAGTGAGTCAGGCAAAACAGCAAACACCTTGTGGGCAATTACTATTTTGCTTGAAAAACTCCATTATGTCTTGCAATTCATACCCCAACATGCAATCACCATAGAAATATCATAGATATGATAACCCGAATTCATTATCGTCGTACGTATGCAAGAAGGGGTAAAAATAGATCAAGGATAGCATCATACATACCTTGGATATGGAAGGAGAATCAAAATCACAAAGGAAAAGATCCCAATACAAATAAACAAGTTGTAATTAGCAAAGCATGTATGTTATGTGACGTGAATGGGGAAGAAGTTATATAAGGACGAAGGGGAAGGGTTCAAATACTGCACATGCGAAGCAGTTAATCAAAAGAAGTTGTGGAACGTAAGGATTTTTAAACCGTGTAGAATTCTTAATCTGACCCTCAGCGCCGGGGCGCTGGTTTTGACTGTGATTGGAGCGTCGGGGCGCTACTTGTCAGTGTTTGATGATTATCCCCAGCGCCGGGGCGCTGCTATAAAGGGTAAATACAGCGTCGAGACACTATCCTGCAAAAAGTGATAATAACCCCTAGCACCGGGGCGCTATGTTTGTGTGCAATTCAAGCACCGGGGCGCTATCTTCATCCCCCTCGTGTGGAACTGAGTACATATGAATTCTCAACTTACAACTGTTAGACATGATACAAAGAGAATGTTAGGCAGAGCATACACTAACAAATTATAAAAATTGGAATAGAGTACATACTAAATATATAAAATAAAGAAAAATGAAATACAATAAATTAAAACTTGTGGGGTCGCCTCCCTAAAGCGCTTGGTTTATAGTCGTCAGCCCGACTTTTCTGTGTTGGTCAAGTGGTCACCAGATCGGAGAGGTACATGACCGTAGATTGGCGTTCGATGGGCCCACTCTAGTAATGTTTAAGTCGTTGGTCGTTCACTTTAAATTTGCATTTTGAATTCGGTTCCTCGACTTCGATGTTTCCTTGTGGAGTGACAGATAAAATCGTGAAAGGTCCTGACCAACGAGATTTCAGTTTTCCAGGAAATAATCGCAATCGTGAGTTAAAAAGCAACACTAGTTGGCCCGGTTCGAATGTTTGATCAAGAATTTTCTTATCGTGTCAGGCTTTGACTTTCTCTTTGTAGAGTTTTGCGTTCTCATAAGCATTGAATCGAAATTCGTCCATCTCATTTAATTGCAGTAATCTTTTCTCACCCGCTGCTTGTAGATCGAAATTAAGCTTCTAAATGGCCCAGTGTGCACTGTGTTCTAATTCGACTGGGAGATGACATGCTTTTCCGTACACCATCCTATAGGGTGACATGCCTATAGGATTCTTGTAAGTTGTTCGATATGCCCATAGGACATCATTTAGACACAAGTACCAATCTTTTCGTGACAGATTGACCACCTTCTCCAAAATTCTTTTAACTTCCTGATTCGAGACCTCTGCTTGATCATTGGTTTGGGGGTGATATGGGGCTGCAATTTTATGACGAACCCTGTGACGCCCCCAAATCCAGGACTCTTTCAACCCGATAGATGGTGCTACACGGTACTTATAACTGCACATTCATTCTATTGAAATGACATCAAAATGTGTGTATCAACGACATTCTTATTACATTAATAATATTACATCCCATTCCCAGGTTCTAAAACCATTACATTCTTTGTTCATCGTTCTATAATATATACAACTTACTAATTTATTATAAGGTAAACTAATCGTTCAGCTTCGTCTTGCCTCTATCCTTGTCAAATCTCTTGGTTCGTTCGGTCCTAGTTGCATTCATATGGTTCAAGCAAGAGTGAGCATAACAAGCTCAGCAAGTACAACAATTTCTTTTAAATAAAATGCTTGAATCATAGGAATCGTATATCTTCAATAACGGATAATAGTTATGAAGTACTATCAATAATTTAAAATAGCATTCTTTTCCTTCAAAATGTTTTACAATAACAATATTAAGTAAAACATCAATTATGGCTCAAGACCATGAGCATTTTATAATTTCTTTGAAAAGGACAACCCGGCACTAAGTCTGTAAGTCCGGCTTAGCTTACAAGCACTTATGGGAGATCAGCCCATAGTACTCTATGTTGATCAACACTACATCCATTAAATGTGTATACATTTAAGTTTTGACAACCTCGCGTGCCCATCGAATAATCGATGAAAAATACATTTGTTGATTCATAATCAAGCTTACCTTAAATCCGTACCAAATAATTCGCGTAGGATAGCGTTAGTAATTCTATATTGAAAGACTTATAAATAAATCAATCAACACTTCAAGATTAGTCTAGCCGAGATAAAACTGGCATCGACCCTTTAGTAAATCCGTTCATGCATCTCATAACATGAATCACAGAAAACTTGGTTAACACGAAGGTTAAACAAACGTTTTAAGAAAAACTTGCCTTCAGCGTCTACTACAGTATAATAACTTTTTCTTTCAGTCTTTACGGTGGCTACAATACATAACCACATAACATACCATATTAGGTCATGAATGAATATACATGATTCCTAATGAATCTTACCCTTCATCTCAATCTAATCATAAATTAGATTTGTTACTATTGGTTCCGGCTTGATATTATATTATTCTTACCAACTTCTTTCTCTTCTATGTCTTACATGGATTTACTTCATTAATCCAACTCGTTTCGAGTTAATCATCCTTCTTCACAGCTTACTAACATCCTTACGTTATTAATCAAAATTTGATCGTCATTCGTTTAGTACTCTTTATTGCATACCGTTTACGTATTACTTAACAACCTTTAGTTGTAACTCTTAACATTATAGTCCTTATCATTATTGAATACGGTTCACGTTCCTTATACTTTATATTCATCGTTTAACTACTCATTAATCAACATTAAATTCTTAAAGTCATCACTATAATAGTGATTTAGGAAAGGTCTTACCATTACTCATTAAGTAATTACATAATCCATACTGGTATAGCAAACCATTGGATTCGTAATCGACTTGGTCAACAAATTTCTACAGCCGGCTTAGCACATTACGTTGTTCTCATTACGTTCACCTTCAATTGATTATCAACCTTTACTCATCATACATTACATGTCTAACAATGCCTTAACAATGTTATATTAACACCTTAGTTCATTACTAATAAGTTCTCTTTCATTATATACTTGAAAACTTTCTTTCCTTACAATTCTTAGGTCTGGCGCCATGGCGCCACACCTCACTCTTCTTCTCGCGCCGCGGCACGAGTTTGCAGTATTCAAGCCTCGGGCTCGGCGCTACGGCGTCACTCAATGACCTTGGGTTGGTGCCGCGGCGCTAACTCTGTGCCACAGACAGTTTGCAAAGTTTGAGAATTCTACGAAACTCCCGGACGCATAATTTCTTCTTTATAAGTCTGAATTGGTCCGTTCAAAAGCCTACAGTTCACAAATTACATACTTTATGTGTTCATGCAAGAATTTTATCTATTTGACTTCATTTGCTAAAATTTCACCTATGAGTTCATTTTCAACGAAAATAATAAACATTCGTGAACGTTCAACGCTCGTTGCTTCGTTCTAAGTCAGAATTCTGTCATTTTTGAGTCCACAACTCTATAATGCCAAATGAGACTTGTCTCCATTGAAAACCAAGATATTCTAAGATCAATATCAAAATATGACTTCCATTCCGAGAATTTCACGAATTCGATGCTTAACGTCCAATCGTGTGAATTCCGGCATAACTTCTTTACTAACGATTTGATCATTATTGTAAATGGATTCTAACCATCATATAAACATATCAAACTACTTATTACATTAACTTATTTCTAAATTAGGTTTTGACTTATTCTTTATAAGTTCATAGCTTATCAACTTATAACTTTCATGATTTCATTTACTTATGACTTATTATTGATTTAAGTCCTTTACTCAATGTTCTCATATCATATCCAACATACTAGCATCTTGACATATATACTTCATTAACTTATTGACATGATAAGTTATTACATGTTATTCATTAGTCTATAACTTGTCAAAGTATAACTACTTATGATTTTACTTCACATGACTTAACATGGTCTAAATACTTTTAACCATCATTCTTGCTTCTTATTATCAAACAACCTTATTATTTCAACATAAACAAGTTCCTACAAGTTCTTCCTTATTTCATAACTTATATGATTATGAATAGCTTATCCATGACTTATACGGCTTAAGTCCATTGATTAATCATTACTATCATTCCTTAGCATACATGTTCTACCACTACCCACCTCTCTAACAATTGAAGAGAAAGAAAATTATGGTTTTAAGTTCTTACCTATAAAGATCACTTGGTTAATCTTTAATTTCCTCCTTGCTTCTTGATTTCTTAAAAACTAACTTATTCTAGCTTTTGTAGCTTTTTCTCTCTAACCAATAAGCTCTCAACTTATTGGGTGAAATGAACAACCACAAAAATGAAATCCAAGCTCTCTATTTATAGGCATTGCTAGGTTAGGGCATAATGGTTATAAGACCACTCCACCTCCTTACTAAACCTCCATACTATTCATTACTTCAATCCTAAGTTTACTTGCTCACCAAATAAGTTACTTGGCCTCCACACTCTTTGCTTGGCCATCACAACACTTAACCATTAAGTATACTTGCTAATCACACATAAGCACTTTACTTACTTATCCCATATAAGTACTTTACTTAGCCTTTAAATTACTTAACTTATCTTTTGCTTATCACTTAAATCTACTTGCTCATCACACAAAGTTCTTGCCCATCAAGTCTACCCATGGGTTGCACCATGGATCCTACTTATCCAATGGATCATTATATTGGACTTACTTAATTAATCTAGCTTATTCCTTGTTGGGTATGCATTACAATAGTTTGGGCTTTACCATTAGATTGCATTGGGCTTATACATTAATTCCTATTGGACTTACCCATTTCTACACTTGGGCCTTATCAATTCTTATTGGACTTTACAATTTCTTATACAATTCTACAAATTCAATACATATGGCTTAAAGCCTTAGAACGTATAATTCACGTATTAATCTCGTATTCTAACTCATATACTTATTCTAATACGACATACCATCATTCATTCATACTCGTATAACACCTCGTATTATACTCGTATTCATTACCTCGTACAATACTTACATATAATACAATCATTTCTTTAATTCATTAATCGCATTTAAATTCCTTCTCAGAATTCACTTTCCCTAACCGTTAGGTTTTAAGTCCGCGGGTGAAAAACTGTGTTTGCCATAACTAAAATATTATTGGATATTCCATCTCACCTCGATATTCTATCATTACGTATTTCTCAAAAATTCAAAAATAATTCCCGAGCAGAAATGCGTGAATAGTGTTTTTCAGAAAATTTCTCGGAAAGCTTTTATTTTCGTCTTGGAAATTCAAACACTTTAATTCTACCACGTAGTCAAAATACTACGACATTCCGCTATGTCTAGGTCATATAACGACCTTTAAATAGCTTACTCCCATAATTAATTAATTAATTAAATTCATTTTAATCCACATAATAAAAATATAAATTTAATTCTCAAAAATCCAAAATTTCTAGGGCGTTACAAACCCCATATTTTGTGAGCAACTTTGTGAATTGTTTATTACAGAAGTGAGTTCCCACATCACTTATTATCTCCCTCGGCGTCCCAAATCATGTATAGATATTTTTCTTCAAAAATCGGAGGACAACGTTGGCATCATTGGTGGGTAAAGCTGCGGCTTCTACCCATTTGGAAACATAATCGACCGCCAACAGAATGTATTGATTATTAAAGGATGATGGGAAAGGTCCCATAAAGTCGATTCCCAATACGTCGAACAATTCAACCTCCAAAATTATGTTGAGTGGCATTTCATTGCGCTTGGAAATATTACATACGCGTTGGCACCGATCACACTTCAACACATAGAGGAAAGCATCCTTGAATAGAGAAGGCCAGAAAAATCCCGATTGTAACACTTTGGCCGCTGTTCGATCACCGAAATAATGACCTCCGTAATCTGATGAGTGGCAATGACCTAATATGTTGTCCATCTCTTCATGTGGCACACAATGTCTAATCATTTGATCTGTGCAAGCCTTAAACAGAAATGGTTCATCCCAATAATACTGCTTAACATCATGAAGGAACTTCTTTCGTTGTTATGAGTTCAAATCTGATGGTAACACCTTAGCAACCACGTAATTCACGTAATCTGCGTACCATGGAAATATTGTGGTTACTCGGAGAAGCTGTTCATCCGAAAATTTCTCATTAATCATGATGTTATCTTTTTGCTGAAATTGTGCATTTTCCAATCGAGAAAGATGATCTGCCGCCTGATTTTCAGTACCTTTTCTATCCCGGATCTCCAAATCAAATTCTTGTAACAAAAGTACCCATCGTATTAACCGCGATTTGGCATCCTTCATCTCAATCAAATACTTAATGTCAGAATGATCAGTATAAATGATTTTTTTGGTCCCAATGAGATATGCTCTGAATTTGTCGAAAGCAAACACAACCGCAAGTAATTCTTTTTCGGTGGTTGTGTAGTTCAACTGGGCATCCGTTAACGTCTTGCTGGAATAGTAGATTGTGTGAAAAATCTTGTTTTGACATTGTCCCAATACTGCTCCAACTGCGTAATCACTGGCGTCGCACATTAATTCGAACGGTAAAGACCAATCGGGCACCACAGTAATTGGAGCTAAGACCAATTTCCTCTTTAATACTTCAAAAGCCTCGATACATGACTGATCCATCTTGAAAGGCACGTCTTTCTCCAATAGGGAACATAAGGATTTTGAAATTTTAGAGAAATCCTTAATGAAGCGTCTATAGAAACCCGCAAGTCCCAAGAAGCTCCGGATTCCCTTCACAGATGATGGAGGGGGTAATTTCTCAATTGTCTCACTATTCTCTTTGTCCACCTCTAACCCTGCTGCAGAAACCTTATGCCCCAAAATAATCCCTTCTTTCACCACAAAGTGACATGTTTCCCAGTTAAGAACCAGGTTAGTCTCCACGCATCGCTTCAACACTAAAATCAAATTTTTCAAACATAACTCGAAACTATCACCAAACACGGAAAAGCAATCCATAAATACCTCTAAATTTTGTTCTACCATGTCGAATAAGATTTCCATCATGCACCATTGAAAGGTTACCAGCGCATTACATAAACCAAAGGACATCCGACGAAACACAAATGTACCATATGGACATGTGAAAGTGGTTTTCTCTTGATCCTCCGGAGCTATGGTAATTTGATTGTATCCGGAATATCCATCCAAGAGATAATAGAACTGATGTCCCACCAACCTATCCAACATCTGATCAATAAACGACAAGGGGAAGTGATCCTTGCGTGTAGCTTTATTCAGCTTGCGGTAGTCCATACATACTCTCCATCCTGTAATGGTTCTAGTAGGGATGAGCTCATTAGCTTCATTCTTCACCACTGTCATACCCCCTTTCTTTGGTACACATTGTACAGGACTTACCCATGAACTGTCCGAAATTGGGTAAATAATGCTGGCATTCAACCACATTATGATCTCCTTTTTCACCACATCCTTCATAATGGGGTTTAGCCTTCTTTGCAATTTAATGGGTGGTTTTGCCCCTTCTTCCATTAAAATCTTATGCATACAGAATGATGGACTAATTCCTCGAATATTCGTTATAGTACACCCAATTGCGATTTTGAACTCTCGCAGAACCCGTAGCAGTTTTTCCTTTTGCGTGTCAGTTAACTCAGTCGAAACAATAACTGGTAGGTTTGCAGCTTTTCGCAAGTAGGCATACTGCAGATGGGATGGTAGCGATTTTAGTTCTAACACCGGTGGCTCTTCCATCGAGGGTATGCACTTTTTACCTTCTGTTTCGGGCCTATCAAGGGTGTCGAATGGTTGATTGCTTTTTCAGAAGAAAGATGATGTATCTAGCCATTTAACACACTCAATGTCATCTTCAATACCATCGTCGTCCATCCCGAGCAAAATGGATTCAAGTGAGTCCTCGGAATAATTTCCGTGAAACTTGTGATTAACCAATTCATCCATGATATCCACCCACATGCATTCACCTTTTTCTTTCGGATAAGACATTGCTTTGAATACATTAAAGGTGACATGTTGATCTTTAACTCGCATCGTCAATTCACCTTTTTGCACATCAATCAAAGTTCTACTCGTTGCTAAGAATGGTCGCCCAAGAATGATTGGGATTTCGTTATCCACTTCACAATTGAGGATAAAGAAATCCGCAAGGAAGATTGAATTTATCCACTTTGACTAAAACATCCTCAAAAATACCTCGTGGATATGTAACCGATCGATCCGCCAACTGCAAACTGATATTTGTCGGTCGTGGAGCTTGAAGTCCAAACTGGCTGTAGAAAGATAATGGCATCAAATTTATACTTGGCCCCCAAATCACACAATGCTCATCCTGAAAACTAATTTCCAATTTCATATGGAATATTAAAGCTGCCTGGATCGTTAAGCTTTAGCGGTAACTTATTTTGAATGATCACGCTGCATTCTTCGTTCAATGTCACTGTCTCGAACTCACCCAATTTCCTCTTTCCCGACAAAACCTCATTCATAAACTTAGCATAACTCGGCATTTGTTCCAAGGCTTCGGCAAAGGGGATGTTGATATGCAGTTTTTTGAAAATATCCAAGAATCTTGAAAACTGCTTATCTAACTTGGATTTTTGAAACCTCTGCGGATACGGTATGGGAGGCATTGTGATGGTTGGTTCCGGTTCTTTCATGCTCTAAGGTCACATCTTGACTTTTTCCGGTGCCCAAGACTTCCTCTTTTTCTTTTCCACTTCGTAGAATTACAGCCTTACAATGCTCATCTCTGCCCGGATTTTTCTCTGTGTCACTCGGAAGTGTTCCAAGTGGTCGGTTATTCAGTGCATGTGCTATCTGCCCCACTTGATTTTCCAGATTCTTTATCGACGTACCTTGGCTTTTCATATTCAGCTCTACTTGATTCAATATTTTATCTTGTTCATCGTTCCTTTTTTCAGTAGCTCTAATAAATTTTTCCAAGGCTTCTTCCAAACTTGATTTCCTCTCTGGTTGTTATTGAGTCTGATTTTGAAATCCGGAAGTGTTTTATTGTCTATGTGCTTGAGCTTGAGCTTGATTGTTACTCCATGAAAATCCCGGATGATTTCTCCAACCCGGATTATATGTGTTTTGATTCGGATAAGGTTGGGTAGATCGATTATAACTCCTTAAGAAATGAGCTGATTCAGAATTTATGGCACATTGATCCGTAGCATGACCCCCAGCACATAATTCACAACCCATTACTACCTGCTGTGTGGATGGTGGACTCCATGTTTCCATTTTCTTAGCTATTGCAGCCACTTGTGCTGCTAATGATGTCATAGGATCTACTTCAAACTTTCCCGGTGTTTTCGGAGGGTTAGAACTAGTCATGGGCCACTGATAGTTATAAGTGTCCATTGTCTCTAACAGTTGATATGCCTCATCAAAATTCTTAGACATGATCGCTCCCCCTGCTGCTGCATTAATACTGACCCTTGTGGACACGTGCAAACCATCACAAAATATCCCCAACTGCATCCACTGCGGAATTCCGTGATGTGGGCACTTACGGAGCATATCCTTAAATCTTTCCCACGCCTAGTATAATGATTCTAAGTCGAACTGTGCAAAGGTGTGAATATCGTTCTGTAGTTTTGCCGACTTTGCTGGTGGGAAAAACTTAGCTAGAAATTTTTGAGCTAAGTCGTCCCAAGTTGTGATTGAGCCAGGAGGCAAAGAATGTAACCAACTTTGTGCTTTATCTTTCAAGGTAAACGGGAACATCCTCAACCTTACAGCATCTTTCGATAAATTGTTGAATTTGAAGGTGTCGCAAACTTCCAAGAAACTTAAGATATGCTCATTAGGATCATCTATCGAACTACCCCCAAAATGACATGTATTCTGAAGCATCTGAATTGTTCCCGGTTTTATCTCGTAATTGTTTGCATTGATTACCGGTCTCCTAATACTCGACTGTATATCCGTAACATTCGGCGTGGCATAGTCCCTAAGTGATTTATGTTCGTCCCCTGCCATGTTCACTGGAATTTCTTGTTCTGCCAGATTTTCTTTCACAGGTGACCCCGCACTATTCAACTATAATTTTTGGAACTTCCTTTCGATATCGTCCGTAAAAAGTTCCTTTTTTGCCCTTGATCTAGTGTGCATACACTCGCAAAGAATTCCTGCAAATACAAGAAGAAAAATAAGTAACGTTTAAATTAAGACCGAATTGATTATAACTAATATGGAATTAATATTAATAAAGATTTCCCTAGCAACGTCGCCAAAAACTTGTTGGTTGATTTCACAATCAAAGCAAACGTGCAAGTATACACGGTCAACAAGTAATAAAGTGATAAGATAGAGTGTCGATCCCACAGAGAATTCTAATTAATAAATTCCAACTACTAGCACTATATCAGTTCAATTTTATTTAAACAATCATAAATTGTGATTTTTTTGAATTAAGAAAACTAAATTAAACAATTAGAAGAGATTATTCTAAAAGAAAGCAAATAAACAAAACTAAGATTTGAATGAATGAATTCAGATAAATAAGGATTAAGACTTCAATATCCCCAATTATGAACTATAAATCAATTATCCAATTATCCCAATTATTATGCCTACTGAATTGTTAACAGGAATTATAAAATGCCAAAAGTCCTTTTCCAAGAGATCAATTGACTTCTATTTAACCCAGATTAATCTTGCTATATTCCTATGCAAAACAATTGAATTAAACTCCTTCAATTCTAATTCCTTATGTGTTACATGCGGTGAACAGATATTTTCATTCAATTCACAAACCTAATTATCCACTTTGCAAATAACTAAGTCACATGTTATCATGCCCAGTTATAACCCTAGAGTTCCTCTTTCAATTCCTTCTAGAGTAACAAGGTAATTACTGGCCAAATAATTAATCAATAAATGCAAGGCAAGATAAACAATTCACTTCAACACAAATAACTAGAATAAATTGAATAACTAATTTATTGCCATAAAAGGTTCAATTGAAATCTTAATTAAAGAAATTAGTTCATGACAGAAATTAAAACCAACAATCTTTTGCAAATCATCCTTAAAGAATTACACAAATTGAAAGAATGAAGAAGAAGAAAACTCAAAGTAAAAATCTTCAATCCCTCCTTGACTCCTTGCTCAGCCTCCAACTGTATAGATTATCCCCTCTTTCAATTAAAATAGCCTTTATATACTCCACTTATCCAAACTCTAGCAATCCAAGTCCAAATTGACTTCAATCAACCTCCATTCAGCAAGTCAAACAATGGTCAAAGGCGTCCTTGGTCAACAAAAACCACGACCCAGCGCCCCGACGCTGGGATTTACTCTAGCAGTAGCGCCCCAGCGCTGTACTTCAAATTAATAACAGAAAAGCCATTGAACCACTAAAACTCCCAAATTGCCCCTGCAGCTCCCAAATCTTTAAAATAACAACTAAAAACAGTAAAAATGCTTATAAAATGACTTGAGAATACAATAATTTAAGCCCATGTGTATCCAATTCATTGGTATATTACCCAATTATCAATAACTAAGAGACTTAATGTAAGACCCCAAATAATTAATAAAAGAAATTTAATTTCCTCTAATTATTATTTTGAAATAGTAAGGGTTGATGTGATTAATGTGAATAGTTATGGGTAAAATACGTAAATATTTCAAAATAATATAATAATGATGGTATTTTTACGATGAATGTGGGATATATGAGTATATATGGAAGAGGAGTATTTTTGTTACCAAAAATATTTAAAACATGTTAAATATGTCAGTGGACCCCATTTCTTGACTGAAATTTGATTATAGCCTGTAAAATCGCTCGTTTGTAGATTTTGGTCAATTTATGTTTGGAATTTGGAAAAACTTCCATCTGCAAAGTTGTAGAGAATTGAATTTCCTATAAAAACTCGCGAGATTCGAATTTTTTGATAAAAGGGCTATTTATTATGAATTATTGAAGTTCTGAAGCTCCGAAATAATTGATTTTTGGAAGTTTTAAATATTTTCTTTAACAAAAACGTTTTTTTCACTCCTTCTAGAAGATGAGCATGTGGGATGTGTTAGAAATCTGATTTTTCAAGGAGGCGTATGAAATTTATAATATATTTTATTAAATTTTCTGCTTTGGTGTTCTAAGCAATTTCCTATAAATAGGTGCTTAGGTTAGAATTGAAAATCACACCAGAAACTGAAGTTTTCTCTCTCTATATTATCGAGCGTATTCTTGTGAGTATTTTGAGTATACTTTGAGTATTGCTATACGGAGTAAGTTCAAGTCATAGCCTATATCCGGTGTTTCAACTAGAAGTACTGATCTTCCGAGGTAAGGGATATTATTTTTTTTAAAATGATATTATTTCTTCTAATATCATTATGCCGAAGTATTGATCTGAACTTTTTATCAAATTTGGAACTTTTTCATGTCGGGGTTACTATTCATGAGTTACTATTCACGAGTTACTATTCATGAGTTACTATTCACGAGTACTATTCACGAAGCGTGAAGATGTTTTTTTTGTGAAATTACTATCTTTTGGTGTCGGAGTTATTATTCACATATACGACACTATTCACGTATACGATACTACTCACGAATACGGCACTATTCACCGAAAAATGAAATTTCTTCTTTTTGTCTAAAATATCTATTCCGGATACTAGTTTTGATTGTATCCATGTTTTGATCATTCTTGAATTTTACACCACTATGATTATTTTTGAGGTATTTTTGGACGTGGATAAAACTAAGTACGAATCCTTAATCCTTAATCCTTGTCATTTTGTTTCACTAGATTCGTTTCTTTAAAAATATTTTTCATCATCCTCAGTCTTAAATGATGATATTATTGAATATCTTTGGCATGTAGTGCAAAGATGAATGATTTCTGATGAATATCTTTGGCCCGTAGTGCAAAGATGAACAGTTGTTTAGATGAACATGACCAACTGATGAATATCCTTGGCCTGTAGTGCAAGGATGAATATATGATTCAAGAGGTGCATTGATTGATGTTACAGGGATAAAAATACTGTTGATGGACTATTAAATTCATAGACATTAGTAGATTTCATTCTCTACGTAACTCTTCTATGAATTAATATTTTCCGCTGCGAATATTGATTTAACATTTGTTGTCTATTGTATTCTATCAGATTTTTCCCTGTTGAAGACTAACGATAATTTTGTTGTATATTATCTTAGTCATAATATTCTTTACTGGGCTAGTTGATCTCACCCTTTTTCCTTTTTGTTCCATTTTTCTTCTCAGGAGGCGAGAATATAGCGAGTACGAGTCGGGGTATGGAATGAAGGTTTTAGGGAGAGTTGTTTAGTAGTCCTCACCATTTTTGTAAAATAATGTATCAATAATTATGATGGGGATTTATTTATGTGGATGTTGTCTAGATGGCAATATCTGTATTTAAACTCATAGTTTACATGTTGTAATAATAAAGTTGTAGTTGTTTCTGAACCGTGTATTGACAACTCAGAATGGGTGATGTATACCTATTTTGGGGGTGTCACAGTTGGTATCAGAGGTTAGGGATATGATCTCTGGCGGAGATCGGGGAATAGAACTAGGAGGGGAGAGACGAATAATTCCTTCGCTAGTGTGTCCTACCTAAGCTTATTTGTTAGTTGGTCAGTATTTAGGGATATTATGTGATATGTGATTTGCTTAATTAACCCTTGTTTTATGGCAGTATTTAAGAATGGCAACCGAGAATGTTAACAGTGGAGTTAATGAGACCGTGGAGATGCCTGTACTTACCAACGAGGAGAACGTGCAACGGGCTGGCAATGTTCCTCCTGTGAACAACACCACTGATCAGACGATGAACGACGCAATGTTTAGAACCTTTTTGCAGTTCATGCAAAATCAGACGAGGGACACTCGTGTTCAAAATACAAGAGGAAATGATAGCAATTCACGAGTTGTCACAGCCAAGCAGTTCAAAGAGTTGGGACCCCCAGAATTTAAAGGAAAGCCAGATCCGATCATGGCGGAAACGTGGGTCAAGCAAATTACCAAGATATTCGATGTCTTGGGATGCACGGAGGAGCAGAAGGTTCCGTTCGCCACCTTTATGTTCCGTGGCGAGGCAGACTACTGGTGGGAGTCTGTGAAGCGTACCCATCCAGCTGCACTCAGCATGTCTTGGGAGACGTTTCAAAAACTATTTAATGACAAATACTTTCCTGAAAGTGTTCGTCATATGAAGGAAGTGGAGTTCATCAGATTAGAACAAAATAACATGACGGTGTCTCAGTACGAGGCAAAGTTTGCAGAGTTATCCAGGTTTGCACCTCATGTGGTGGAGAATGAGGAACGTATGACGCGGATGTTTCTGAGAGGTTTGAAACCCGGCATACGACAATATCTCATCTCTCATAAATTTTCTCTCTATTCAGATGTTGTTAACAGGGCTCAATTGTTGGAGCGAGATAACGAGTACGGTCAACCGAGGTACCACAATCAGGATCATACTGGAGATAGCAGTCAGCAAAACAACAATAACCAGTGGAGAAAGAAAAAGACGGACAAAAATGGTAACCACTCTGGTGGTAATTATAGCCACAAAAATAGAAGAAGCGAGTCAAGAGGAGATTTTAAAAATAGGAGATTCAACAATGACAATGTGAAAATGGCAGCACCAGCAGCAACTGGTTCCAAGGGAGGGGAACGACCACCGGTCGTATGCTATAAATGCGGAAAAGAGGGACATATCAGTCCAAACTGCCCACAACAGTTCAAGTTATGTTATAATTGTGGAAAGGAAGGACATATCGCTCGAGATTGTACGGTAGCGAAACCAATTCCAGCGGGGACGATGACTCAAAAGACTGTCCCAGAAAAGTCAAAGTCAACGGTTCTTGGAAGAGCGTTTGTTGTGACTGGTCAAAATGCGAGGAACCCAAACGAGGTGATCACGGGTATGCTATTTATAAATTCTTGCGAAGTTTATACCTTACTTAATACCGGTGCTACCCATTCATTTATCTCTCCTGCTTGTGCTCAACGTTTAAACTTGACTCCGGAGAAATTAGACTTTGACCTATCTGTGGAAACTCCGTTGGGAGAAACTTTCATCACATCCACTGTTTATAAATCTTGTTTGATTCAAGTTGGCACCATCACCTTACCTGTTGATCTTATCTCTTTAAAGATACTTGCTTTTGATGTGATTTTAGGGATTGATTGGTTAACAACTCATCATGCCAAAATTGATTATTTTCGTAAGGTTGTTAGTTTTCATATTCCTAATCAACCTGTTGTTCGAATTCAGGCTGTCATATCTAATCATAAAGCTATTCGTTTATTGAAAAACGGATGTCAAGCTTTATTAGCCCATGTTATGGATTTAAATAAAGACACGTCAAAATTGAATAATATTCCTGTTGTTATTGACTTTCCTGACGTATTTCC
The DNA here is from genome assembly GCA_020205505.1 of Panax japonicus. Lineage (NCBI taxonomy): Eukaryota > Viridiplantae > Streptophyta > Magnoliopsida > Apiales > Araliaceae > Panax > Panax japonicus. Next base: position 41,747,807 of record CM035095.1, on the reverse strand, counting down.
TGAAGAACTTCCCGGTCTACCCCCAGAACGAGAAGTTGAATTCTTTATTGATCTTGAACCTGGTACAAAGCCCATTTCTAAAACCCCATATCGAATGGCTCCTATTGAACTTCAGGAGTTAAAGGTCCAACTACAGGAATTGTTGGACATCGGTTTCATTCGTCCTAGTACATCTCCTTGGGGTGCTCCTGTTTTATTCGTAAAGAAGAAAGACGGGAGTATGCGACTTTGTATTGACTATCGGGAATTGAACCATGTCACTATCAAGAATAGGTATCCTCTACCTCGTATTGATGACTTGTTTGACCAGTTGCAAGGAGCACAATTCTTTTCAAAAATCGATCTTCGTTCTGGATATCATCAGCTGAAAATTAGAACTGAGGATATTCCAAAGACTACCTTCAGAACTCGGTATGGGCATTATGAATTTTTAGTCATGTCTTTCGGATTGACTAATGCTCCTGCGGCTTTCATGGATATGATGAACCGAGTATTCAAGGATTATTTGGACCAATTTGTTGTTGTCTTTATTGATGACATCCTCATATATTCCAAAAGCCTTGAAGATCATGAGCACCATTTGAAGTTGGTACTCCAAAGGCTTCGTGAAAACAAGCTATATGCCAAGTTAAAGAAATGCGAGTTCTGGCTTGAGGAAGTAGCATTTCTTGGGCATGTGGTGTCAAAACAAGGAGTATCTGTTGACCCGACGAAGATTGAAGCAATACAGAGTTGGGAGCAACCGAAGACGGTGACTGAACTTCGTAGCTTTCTTGGCTTAGCTGGTTATTATCGGAGATTCGTGGAAGGGTTTTCTCGAATCGCTACTCCATTAACCCAGCTAACTCGGAAGGATACAAAATTCGTTTGGAGCGAAGAATGCGAGAAGAGTTTCCAAGAGCTTAAGAGGAGACTTATTTCGGCACCTGTTCTAACAATACCATCTGGTACGGATGGATTTGTTATCTATAGCGATTCTTCGGGTAAAGGGTTAGGATGTGTTCTCATGCAACATGGGAAAGTCATAGCCTATGCCTCGCGACAACTTAAAGAGTATGAGAGGAATTATCCTACTCATGATCTAGAGTTGGCAGCAGTCGTTTTCGCGCTAAAGATATGGAGGCACTATCTATATGGGGAGAAAGTGGAGATATATTCAGACCATAAAAGCCTTAAATATTTCTTCACTCAAAAAGAACTCAACATGCGGCAGCGACGTTGGCTCGAGCTATTAAAAGACTATGACCACACTATTAATATCATCCTGGAAAAGCAAACGTGGTAGCTGACGCGTTGAGTAGAAGGTCATATGCAGGAACAAGTGCGATGATGTCAAGTATACGCATAGAGCCAACTTTAATAGAAAAAGTTAAGGTTGCTCAAGCCACCGATCCGGAGTTGTTGCATATGAAGAAGAAAGTAAAAGAAGGTGCTATTCCAGAAGCGAGAATCGATGAAGAGGGAATACTTCGAGTCCACTCCAGACTTTGTGTTCCTAACGACTCTGATTTAAAGTATAAGATCATGATGGAGGCACACAATACACCATTTGTAATCCATCCTGGAAGTACCAAAATGTATCGTGATCTTCGACATACATTTTGGTGGAACAATATGAAGAGAGAGATTGCAAAGTTTATCTCAACATGTTTAACTTGTCAACGTGTAAAGGCGGAGCATCAAGTGCCTAAGGGACCATTGCAACTACTTGAGATTCTGAAATGGAAGTGGGAACATATTACTATGGATTTTGTTACGGGTCTTCCCACGGTTTCTCAAGGCATCAATGCTATTTGGGTTATTGTTGATAGATTAACCAAGTCTGCTCATTTCTTGCCTATACGGGAGACTTATTCCCTTGAACGTCTTGCTCAAATGTATGTAAATGAGATTGTGAGATTGCATGGCAGGCCAGTATCCATAGTTTCGGATCATGACCCAAGATTCACTTCAAGATTTTGGGTTAGCTTGCAAAAAGCTATGGGCACAGATTTGCGATTCAGTTCGGCATACCATCCTCAAACGGACGGACAATCAGAGAGGACTATTCAAACTCTTGAAGATCTATTAAGACTCTGTGTCCTAGATTTCAAGGGCAGTTGGGATAAGTATTTACCATTGGTGGAATTCTCGTACAACAACAGTTATCAAGCAAGTATAGGTGTAGCTCCATTTGAAGCATTATATGGACGAAAGTGTCGCTCTCCAATATGTTGGGATGAGGTGGGTGAAGCAACATTGTTGGGACCCGAGTTAGTACGTATGACTACCGAAAAGATCCAAATGATTCGACAACGTATACAAACGGCACAAGATCGACAAAAGAGTTATGCGGATCTTCATCGAAATGACGTAGAATTTAGTGTTGGGGATCATGTATTGTTGCGTGTTGCCCCATGGAAGGGAGTTACAAGATTCGGGAAGAGAGGAAAGCTCAATCCACGATTTATTGGTCCATTACAAATTCTTGACCTAGTAGGAAATGTAGCCTATAGACTCGCGTTACCTCCAAGTATGTCTCGTGTTCATAATGTTTTTCATATATCTGTGCTTCGTAAATATGTGAAAGACCCGAACCACGTTATTGAGTTAGAACCAGATGAGATAGCCGAAGACTTAACATACGAAGAGGTACCTGTCAAGATCTTGGATAGGAAGGAGCATGTCCTACGCACAAAGGCCATACCACAAGTTAAAGTTTTGTGGAGGAATCATACTATAGAGGAAATGACCTGGGAGTTGGAAACGGAAATGAAAGCGAGGTATCCTCATCTTTTCAAAACACCAGGTACGTATATCAATTTCGAGGACGAAATTTCATAAGGAGGGGAGGTTGTAAGACCCCAAATAATTAATAAATGAAATTTAATTTCCTCTAATTATTATTTTGAAATAGTAAGGGTTGATGTGATTAATGTGGATAGTTATGGGTAAAATACGTAAATATTTCAAAATAATATAATAATGATGGTATTTTTACGATGAATGTGGGATATATGAGTATATGTGGAGGAGGAGTATTTTTGTTACCAAAAATATTTAAAACATGTTAAATATGTCGGTGGACCCCATTTCTTGACTGAAATTTGATTATAGCCTGTAAAATCGCTCGTTTGTGGATTTTGGTCAATTTATGTTTGGAATTTGGAAAAACTTCCTTCTGCAAAGTTGTAGAGAATTGAATTTCCTATAAAAACTCGCGAGATTTGAATTTTCTGATAAAAGGGCTATTTATTATGAATTATTGAAGTTCTGAAGCTCCGAAATAATTGATTTTTGGAAGTTTTAAATATTTTCTTTAACAAAAACGTTTTTTTCACTCCTTCTAGAAGATGAGCATGTGGGATGTGTTAGAAATATGATTTTTCAAGGAGGCGTATGAAATTTATAATATATTTTATTAAATTTTCTGCTTTGGTGTTCTAAGCAATTTCCTATAAATAGGTGCTTAGGTTAGAATTGAAAATCACACCAGAAACTGAAGTTTTCTCTCTCTATATTATCGACCGTATTCTTGTGAGTATTTTGAGTATACTTTGAGTATTGCTATACGGAGTAAGTTCAAGTCATAGCCTATATCCGGTGTTTCAACTAGAAGTACTGATCTTCCGAGGTAAGGGATATTATTTTTTTTAAAATGATATTATTTCTTCTAATATCATTATGCCGAAGTATTGATCTGAACTTTTTATCAAATTTGGAACTTTTTCATGTCGGGGTTACTATTCATGAGTTACTATTCACGAGTTACTATTCATGAGTTACTATTCACGAGTTACTATTCACGAGTACTATTTACGAAGCGTGAAGATGTTTTTTTTTGTGAAATTACTATCTTTTGGTGTCAGAGTTATTATTCACATATACGACACTATTCACGTATATGATACTACTCACGAATACGGCACTATTCACCAAAAAATGAAATTTTTTCTTTTTGTCTAAAATATCTATTCCGGATACTAGTTTTGATCATTCTTGAATTTTACACCACTATGATTATTTTTGAGGTATTTTTGGACAGTGGATAAAACTAAGTACGAATCCTTAATCCTTAATCCTTGTCATTTTGTTTCACTGGATTCGTTTCTTTAAAAATATTTTCCATCATCCTCAGTCTTAAATGATGATATTATTGAATATCTTTGGCCTGTAGTGCAAAGATGAATGATTTCTGATGAATATCTTTGGCCCGTAGTGCAAAGATGAATAGTTGTTTAGATGAACATGACCAACTGATGAATATCCTTGGCCTGTAGTGCAAGGATGAATATATGATTCAAGAGGTGCATTGATTGATGTTACAGGGATAAAAATACTGTTGATGGACTATTAAATTCATAGACATTAGTAGATTTCATTCTCTACGTAACTCTTCTATGAATTAATATTTTCCGCTGCGAATATTGATTTAACATTTGTTGTCTATTGTATTCTATCAGATTTTTCCCTGTTGAAGACTAACGATAATTTTGTTGTATATTATCTTAGTCATAATATTCTTTACTGGGCTAGTTGAGCTCACCCTTTTTCCTTTTTGTTCCATTTTTCTTCTCAGGAGGCGAGAATATAGCGAGTACGAGTCGGGGTATGGAATGAAGGTTTTAGGGAGAGTTGTTTAGTAGTCCTCACCATTTTTGTAAAATAATGTATCAATAATTATGATGGGGATTTATTTATGTGGATGTTGTCTAGATGGCAATATCTGTATTTAAACTCATAGTTTACATGTTGTAATAATAAAGTTGTAGTTGTTTCTGAACCGTGTATTGACAACTCAGAATGGGTGATGTATACCTATTTTGGGGGTGTCACACTTAAAGTTAGTTTATTACCTTTGATTACTTCTTATACTAGATAGATGATGAAGATTGCTAATTCAGTCTTCCTTCTCCTCCTTGATTCTCATACCTTCTTCTCCAATTCTCAGAGAATTCTCTCACTCTCTTAATTTCTTTCTCAGGCTTAAGGAAAATTGAGTGTACAAATAAACTGAACATAACTTAACGCTCAATTGAGTTGGACAGTTACAAAACTAAAAGTCTCAATTATTAAAAATATGGAGGGTCTAGGCCATGTTTGGCTAAACTCAATTAACTCATTTTTATTTATTTTAAATAATTCTTTTATTATATGATACACATATGTCACACTTAGTTTAATTAAATTATTTAACCAATACAACTATAATTTCATTTAACCAATTACTAGCCCTCTAATTTAATTATTTAATTAAATTAGAATATTATCATCACATTAGCGTAATAAAATACAAAAAAAATATTAATCAACTCACATACATTTAATCAACACAAACACATTTAAATAAATTATTCCATAATAATTTTTATCAAATATTTATTTTATTTAATAAATATTCCAACTAAAATATTTACTTTATTCAATAAATATTTTTAATTACTTTACAAAATTACAATCGTTACATCTGACAAGATCTACAAAATTGATTGATGGTAGAGTGATGAGGAACGTAGAGTTGAGCTCTACCTCCCGCTTTACGATTTGCTCTAAGATGCTTTGCTTTCTCTTCTACGAAATAGTACTTCACGATGCTTGGGCAGACTTACAGACTTATCTGAATACTCCAGCAACTCTACGATCTTGTTATCTCTTTGCAGCTTTATAATATTAGTTATTGCTCTACGAAATCTATGTCAATGCTATTTGTATCGGCTAGACATATGTTAAAACGTTTCAATGATCTAAATAGGATCTAAAAAATTATTATTAAGTTTAAGTTAAGTTTAAACCAATTTATACTTGGTACGAAATCAAACTGAGAAGGGACAACTCTAATATTGGGGAATATATTTTATGTTGTCGACATAAAATGTCGAGTGACGGAAGAACGAAAAATAAGTCGTTTAACATGTATTATTAAGCAATGCAAGGTACAAAGGGCAGATCACTCATCATACTTGTAAGTTATGACATTTTATAGCAGAATAGCTATTCAAACCCTTTTAAAATGAAAATGAAAGTTCGAGGTCTTATGACCGCTCAGCTAAAGTCACTACGTCATTTCAAAAATATGTTTTGAAAACAAAGGAAGTAATTTCCTAACATTTGAGATCTCTTCACAATTTGTATCAGTTGTTAAAGGTTTAGAAGTATGAAAACATGATTCTTGATTTTGTTGTTTTATATGAAATTGTTATACTTGTTGGGCATGTAAATGCTCATTCTTGCTTAAAATTAAATATTTTCAGCGAAAACTAAGTGTTAGAAGGTTCTGAAAGGACAAAGTCAAAATGAATTAATGAAAGTATGTGAACCCTATCTGTAATAGATAGGTTTATTATGAATAATTACTGTTTAATTATCATGTTAAGAAGATTTAAAGGTCATAGAACCCGGGTATGTAATAATAGACTTGTAATAATTAGTAATTACTTTCCTATTAGTATGAATGCATGGTTAGATGTATGTTTGTATTAGTATTGTGAAGCACCGGATTCGGAGTTTAAAAGTACTCAGATTTGGGGGCATCAAAAAGTCATATTTATATGATGAATATATCTTTTGGCTTTTTTAGACTTTCTATCTTACTTTATTTCCACATAATAAGTGTTTTTATTTCATTAGAAAGACAACCATCAATTAAGCCTAAGCTACTAGCAACAGGCGTGTGCGTGCAAAGCCCTAACGCGTCGAACTCCTGTTGCATGCGTCGCGACCCTCGGCAGATTCTAATTAGGCATTATATCATCCATAACATTTACTCATATATATATATTATAAGTTTATGCATCCTACTATGTTTATAAAGAGGAATTGAGGGTGGTTTTTTTTAATTAAGTTATTGTACTGAGTGCATGGAAGTCACCTAATTATCAATTCTTAATTTGTATGAGGTTATGTACCAGATAATTATACATAACTACTATATATGTATTATGTGTTGGTTATACAGTTAACCCATACAATATTTTGCTAAGTTGTTACACAAGACTATTTAGAAAATTTAAAATGTAAAGTTTACGAGATCAAATAATAATAATAATAATAATAATAATAGTCTTGAAAAAATGAAGAAGGAAAAAATATAATTTAGTAATTTAGTGCATAATTTATTAATTTATTTTTATTAAATTATGTAATTAGTTCGAACAAAGGGAATTTAAGGAGTTGTAGTTGGAATAAATTTTGAGTATTATATTGCTTACTCCAGGTACGGATTTCGTACTCATTCAGCGATACTCTTTAATTTTAGTTTGTTCATTTTGCTTCTTGTTTTGAATTTAGATATTGTCTCGATACCTTGATCGTAGTGTAATTCTTATGATAGTTTATTCTGATCTTTGGAATATCATAACTTGTACTTTTTGAACTCATTTATCATATTTAATATTTATTTCAATTTTTATAGTAATGTGTGTATGTGTGTGTGTGTGTATATATATATATATATATATATATATATATATATGTGTGTGTGTGTGTGTGTGTGTGTGTGTGTGTATGTGTGTGTGTATGTTATGGTCCTTATGGATGATATAATGCCTAATTAGAACCTGTTTCATTCCTTATATTATTAAAATAGATTCTTATTACCCCATGTCCATCATAACTACTATAATCATAATCAGAATAAAATATTTTCCAATTTCCTTAACACATATACTCTTTGTGTTGTTATTAATCTCAAGTGATTCTCTAATTGAAATACAATCACAACGAGAATGAATTAAAGGAACAACTTATCGAATAGTGATTGGAAATCGAATATGTTACTTCTGAACTCTATGTTCTCAGCCGCTGCCCTTAGTCCTTTGTTCTATTCTCACAGTTCGTATAAAAAATAATGCCCAATAAAATTATTTAGGTTTTGTTTGTTATTTATATATCCTATTGTTTCTCTTAATTTTAATAGGATTTTAATGTTATATAACTATAAATTAGACTCAATTAATTTTAAGGCCCAAATTAATGTAATCCCTTATTTATTATAGTCCATATAAATTAAATACAATTTAACCCAACATAAGAAAAACCCAATTAAAATATTTAAAATATAGATTTAAATATTGTTTATTTATTTAATTTTTCTTTATATTTTTTCTGGGTATCACGTTACCTCCCCCTTAAAAAGGTTTTCATCTCCGGAATCAAAAGAATGGAATGTACCTAATTTTCAAAGAGATACGGATAATCCGCTCGAATAGACTTCTCTATTTCCCAAGTAGCTTCCCATTCCGAATGGTTCCTCACAAGTAATTAAGATCACCCCAAATCTTATCGAACGGATATTGCACCACATGCAACAGATGATAATGATAACTCCTCAACACCGACACATGGGCTAGCTATAAAGGCAAAGCTAATCGATATGCAACCTCACTAACTCTCTCCATAATCTCAAATGGGCTAATATAACACGGACTAAGTTTTCCTTTCAACGCAAATCGTCGAATCCCCTTCCAGGGGAAAACATTGAGAAACACATGTTCACCAAATTCAAACTCTAAGTTCCTCCTATGCTTATCAGCATAACTCTTCTGCCTTGATCAAGCCGACCACAATTTCGCCTTAGCCACTGCTACCTTCTCTGTAGTGATTTGAACTCACTCAGGCCCTTCTATGACTTTCTCACCAACCTCATCCCAACAAGATTGTGCTAGACACTTCCTACCATACAAAGCCTCAAATAGAGTCATCCCGATACTTGCATGCTAGCTGTTATTATAAACAAACTTAACTAGGCTCAAGTAATCATCCCAATTACCAGACCATTCAAGTGCACAAGACCTCAACATTCCCTCTAACGTTTGAATAGTCTGTTTGAATTTCCCATCAATTTATGGATGGAAAGAAATACTAAAGTAGAGCCGAGTGCCCAAGCTCATTGAAACCCTTTCCAAAATCATAAAGTGGACCGTGGATCCCGATCTAAAATAATTAAAAATAGAGTACCATGAAGTCTAAAAATATCTTGCTGAAAGATTTGTGCCAACCTATCCACCAAGTAACCCTCATGAATAGCCAAAAAGTGTGTCAATTTGGTCAACCAACCCATCACAAACCAAATGGCATTATTCTTCTTGAAAGTCTTCGGCAAACTTATCACAAAATCCATCGTGATATTCTCCCATTTCCAAACTGGAATGTCTAACTGTTTCAACAAACCACTAGCTCGTTAATGTTCTATCTTCACTTGTTGACAAATGAGACACTTTCCAACATATTTAGAGACATCTTTCTTCATCCCATTTCACCAAAAATTCTTCTTCAAATCCCAGTACATCTTTGTAGAACCTGGATGAATAGAAAATGGCGAACTATGAGCCTCAACCAGCACAGCCTCCAGAATGATTGGATCCGACGGTACACACGCTCACCCAACAAAATCACACCGTGGTCATCAATACGAAACTCGGGCTACTTGCCCTCCTCTAGATTTTATGTCATACCCCATATGTGAAGCCCCCAAAATAGGTATACATCACCAATCTTGAGTCGCCAAATACATGGTACAGAATACAAATACAAACTTAAATATACAACATGAGCTGTGAGTTTTAATACAAATATTATCTTCTAGAAAATATTCAAACTCAAAATAAGTCCTCAATATATTTATTATAACACTATTTCACAGAATAGTGAGGACTATTAATGCAACATCTGGACCGTTACTCCGTTTCCCGACTAGTCCCAGCTATATTCTCATTTCCTGAAGAGAACAATGAAAGCAAAAGGGTGAGCTCAACTAGCCCAGTAAGAAATATTATGACTAGGATAATGCAGAATAAATTATCGTTAGCCATAATATTTCTTACTGGGTTAGTTGTGCTCACCCTTTTTCTTTCATTGTTCTCTTCAGGAAATGAGAATATAGCTGGGACTAGTCGAGGAATGGAGTGACGGTCCAGATGTTGCATTAGTAGTCCTCATTATTCTGTGAAATAGTAATATAATAAATGTATTGAGGACTTATTTTGAGTTTGTCTAGAAGATAATTTTTGTATTAAAACCCACAACTTATGTTGTATATTTAAGTTTGTATTTGTATTCTGTACCATGCATTTGGCGACTCGGATGGGTGATGTATACCTATTTTGGGGTCGTCACAGTTGGTATCAAAGCTTATAGATATGATCCCTGGCTAAGATGTGAGACTAGAACTAGGGGTACCTAAGTTTATTTGTTATTTAATTGGTCGGTCAGAATATAGGGATAATATGTGGTGTGTCAATTAACCCTTGTTTTGTGGCAGCATTTTGAAAATGACATTCGAGAATGTTGAGAATAGCAATGGAGCACAAAAGACCGTTGAGTCACCATAGATCAATACCCAGGATAATGTGAAACAGGAAGATAATAATCCTCAGGTAAATAACAATATCGATCAAATGATGAACGATGGAATGTTCAGAGGCTTTATGTAATTCATGCAACATCAGGCGAGAGCGGCTCCTATACAAAATGCAGGTGGAAACACTGTCAACTCTTGGACGGTCACAGCTAAGCAGTTCAAGGAACTGGGACCACCGGAGTTTATTGGAGAGCCAAAACCACTTGAGGTGGAGACATGGATAAAGCAGATCACCAAGATATTTGATGTCTTGGGATGCTCCGAGGAGCAAAAGGTTCCCTTTTCCACCTTTATGTTGCGAGGAGAGGCAGATTACTGGTGGAAATCTGTAAAGCGTACTCAACCTGCCGCACTAAAGATAGCTTAGGAGAAGTTCCAAGAACTGTTCAACGACAAGTATTTTCCCAAAAGTATTTGTCACACGAAAGAGGTAGAGTTCATTAAACTGGAGTAAAACAACATGACCGTGTCACAGTACAAAGCCAAGTTTGTCGAGTTGTCCCGGTTTGCGTCCCACTTAGTCGATAATGAGGAGAGAATGACGTGGATGTTTCTAAGAGGTTTTAAACCCGAGATATGTCAATACCTTATCTCTCATAAACTGTGTTTGTATTCAGATGTTGTAAATAGGACTCAGTTATTGGAGCGCGATAATAAGTCAACCCAACCAAGAGAAAGCAGCCGACAAGTCGATTATACCAGTGGTAACAGTCATCGAAGCGGTGACAACAAACGTGGAGGGAATCAACATGCCAGAAATGGTAAACACTTCGGTAGTAATCATGGCCAAGACATTAAAAGTGGACATTTCAAGAAAAGGAGATTCAACAATGATGGAAAGACGTCAGCACCAACACCCGTTGTTAAGGAAAGAGAACGACCACCTATCATGTGACGCCCCCAAAATAGGTCCACACGACCCATTCTGAGTCGCCAGATATCATACTATAAAAATCAAATACAAACTTCATTTATACAACTATTGAACTGTCGTACAGAATACGACCACAGTTAAACTATGAGTTTTAATACAAATGTATATAACTCTCATGGTGCATTGACCACAACCTTACAATCGTACCTTACATAAAAGTACAATCCATAACTGTTTTAGAAATTAAAATCTTTGGGAAGTGCTTAAGGAAACCTTCGTACATGGGAGGCCATGCGTCTAGTTTATGATAGATATCATATGTCCACAGAATTATCCTTGGTTGACCCAATAGTTCCCAAAGAAAAATAAGAAGATTGCTATCATCTTCTTTCCAATGGTGAGTCTTCTCTTGACATATAATTATCTCCGTTGTCTCCAAGTGAGAATTATATTTCAAATAAACTCCAAGATTATATAAGTAGTGCTCGTAGATATACTCAGCAAGTGGATGTGTACAACCCTGTCTTATGATAACACTAGGTTGTATGTTATTAGACATCTTGTATGATAGTGGCAAAACACCCTTCCAAAGTTGGGTTCACCTCACCCTATTCGGTTCACCAAAATTAAATATCAAATGACGTATACAAAATGACACACTTATCTAAAGTTCTCAATAAAATTATTTCCATACTATTTAAGGAGAACCTCAACAGCTATAGACCACCGTTCTATTCTCCTGTTACCCCCGCTCGACCCTGCTACACTCTTATTACCTGAAAGGAATTGTGAAGTAAAAAGGGTGAGCACAATTAGCCCAGTAAAGAATATCATGACTAAAGATAATTTACATCATCAATAGACTTCATCAGTAATAAATCAGAGATATAGAACATATGGTAGATGATAAAACTTTTCAACCATGGTTGCAGCGGAACGAGCAATCCATTAGAAGAGTCAAATAGACCATCAGATCTATTATCTTCTCCATGTTAAAAGTCCGTCAATAATGTTTTATCCCTGTAACATCAATCAACAATTCATGTCCACAATCATATGAATAACTCATAATCATAATTGTGATTCTAAATTCCTCTTCCCACCCAGGACGAAGATAATTTTCATCACCTATCTTCACCTGAAACATCAAAAATCATGGTTATACCAAATAACAATTCCTTCTTATAATCATACTAATAAATTAATCTTTGTACTACGGCCAAAGATATTCATTAATAATTCATCTTTGCACTATAGCCCAAAGACATACAACTGTATTATATAAGAGTTAAGTAGAGCATGATATCTACTATCTTCTAAGAATTAAAAGTGTATTATCAATATGTTATCGCTGAGACTCAGCTTAATAAATAATCCACATCATTGAATCATCCATGCACTACAGCCAAGGATATTCGTGTTTTCAACAATGGTCATGATTATACCGAATAATCCCTGGTTATAATCATATCAACAACTGTCCATCAATGCACGTAAGCCAAAGATATACAATTGTAAAATCAATAATCAACAGTCCATCTTTGCACGTAAGCCAAAGATATACAACTATAAAATCAATAATCAACAGTCCATCTTTGCACGTAAGCTAAAGATATACAATTGTTAAATCAATAATCAACAGTCCATCTTTGCACGTAAGCCAAAGATATACAATTGTAAAATCAATAATCAACAGTCCATCTTTGCACGTAAGCCAATGACTTTCATCACAATATAAACATGAGGATGATGACAATGATATAAGCATTAATCAAACGAAAACAAGGATAAATATTTAAAACTTTAAATTTATCCAAATATTATCAATCACTTAATAAACTCATAATCTAATATTATTAATATTATAACAATATTTTAATCACTTCTTAAACTTATAAAGAATTTATTTAATTATTTACACTTTACCAAATAATGCATTTAATCATTCAAAAATGCCATAATCATAAGATTTCATCACCAATGATCAAATCCCTCATCAAAAATCTGCATATACCTTATATAGGATTCCTTAGCCATAAAATCCGATTTTCCAATTTTGTTACTTTACATAACATATTTAATTCATTTACTCATAACTAGTTCATTTTCACGAATAATACCAAATCATTCCCAAAAATATTTCTTTTCTGAAATTTAGCAGAATATAGTCCCATATTAAACATATATTTTTCTCGGAATTTTTAAATTTCATTTACTATTTTTCATATGGCCAAAACTGTCGAATATTTAGACATTTATCATAAATTGTACTTTTCTGCAAAAATTCCAAAATTTATAGGGTATACTCCTATTATATACATGTACTCCCAATAAAAATTTCACCAATTTTGGAGTTAACCACAAAGAGTTATAAGGGTTTACTTTTAAAATAGTCTTTTCTCATAAAATTCATAACTCTTAATCTATACATCCAAAAATCGCCATCTTTGGACACAATATAGAAAACTCATCAAATTATCATTTCAATTTTTTCCAGAATTTTTGAGGGTCAGAAAAATTACGAAACTGCAAATGGATTTTCACCTGCCATGCGGTAATCCATGTAAACAGATCATTTCCATAATTTAATAAGGAATGAATACAAAGGATCATTCACCATGCATGCGGTAATCCACATAAACAGGTTATTCCAACAGAATAATAAATAATGGAATAACAGAAGAATTCACCATACATGCGATAGACTACACGAACAGGTTATTCCCAACAGAATAATAAAGAATGGAACCAGGTCATGCGTAATCCGCACATACAAGAGAATGGAACCAGGTCATGCGTAATCTGCACAGACAGGATATTCTAATAGAATAATAAAGAATGGAACCAGGTCATGCGTAATCCGCACAGACAGGATATTCCAACAGAATAATAAAGAACGGAACCAGGTCATGCGTAATCCGCACAGACAGGATATTGCAACAGAATAATAAAGAACGAAACCAGGTCATGCGTAATCCGCATAGATAGGATATTCCAACAGAATAATAAAGAATAGAATAATAACAAAATTCACCAGGCATGCGATAGACCGCACAAACAGGTTATTCCAACAGAATAATAAAGAATGGAATAACAAAAGAATTTCACCATGTATGTGGTACATCGCATAGACAGGTTATTCCATAATAATAAAGAATGGAATAACAACCCTTACGAGTATTGAAAGAAAATAAGTCTCTTCATGAATACGAAAGAATAATACCCCTTACCCTAAAAGAAAATTGGATACTGGAATAGTGAGATAGCAGACTTCTCTTCTTCTTTCTCTCTATAATTTCTCTCTATAATAATTGCTCTTGTGAGACTTAGTGAATTGGTGAGAAATGAAAGAAGAATGAGTTTGTATTTATAGGAAAATGTAGTTTCGATAATTGCACGTTTTGGGGCTCAAAATATTACAGTATAATACCTTCCTCTTTTTCTTCATTTTTAATTTAGTCCTGCAAGTATTATCAAACTTACACCACCTCCCCTAATAGTAAATAATGTGAATCAATAGTTCAATCATGTGAATCAATAATTATAATCATGTGAAAATACGAATTATAGTATAGTACATCATCTATACCTCTATTTTTAACTTAGTCATGCAAGTATTATCAATCTTGCACCAACTCCCCTAATAGTACAAGAATGTGAATCAATAGTACACACATGTGAACAAATAGTTATAATCATGTAAATTAATAGCAATTAATTGCTCATTTACCCGATTAATTACCCGGTTGGTTAATATAACTTCCAGACATCAATTACTATCGAAATAAATATCGATTTCCACTAATACTAATAATCCCAACACAATAGAAATATTTTTCTCAACAATTTCATTTTTGAAATTTCAAAGTTTGACTTTTTTGAAAAAGTCAACTGTTGACTTTTTTTGACCTAAAAATTAACCTCGGCAAATTTTGTGTTTATAGTCTATTTCTACTAATTTCATCGTTCTGGACTCAAATATCACGTCCGCGTCTCCAAATTCAACTCCGAACTCAAATTTGATTTTTAATAACATTCATCATTAATATTATAACTCACAATATTTAACAACCGGTCGTTCCCAGGAAAGAGGGGGCTTTCCGATAAGGATTTCTCCTTATTGGCGCGCAATTAGGTGACCAAACCTCTCCTTGAAAGAACTTTTAGACATTGTCAATATTGGAAATAATAATATGAATAACTTTGTCGTCTCAATTATTGATTTAATAATATAACATATTATGCAGATAATACTGTGACAATAACTGAATCAATAATATAAGAGATATGATGCAGCAATTACTGTAGCAATAATTGAGTATAACTGAGTGACTTCTCACATAAGCATCAATAATCAATATCGTGTGCTACTAATACAACCACGTGTATTACTGTACTTTTACTACCAGGTAGTTCAACAGTTTTAACAGTAACACTTTCGTTGTTATTTTTATAAAAAGATAATATGTCGTTTTCTTACTACGACAATACTTTCGTTGTGGAGTCCACCAATGATTGTGTCTTCCTACGGATATTCCCCGACAAAAAGAATATTTTATAACAACTTGCATACTTTGAAAATTTTTTACATTTCACCCTTAACTTTAACCTTTTATCAATTTAACGATTTACTAAATATAATAATTATAAGAAAATTGAGTACTTTCATTTTATAAAATTTGGGGTCTCACATATCATATGCTTCAAATGCGGAGGGAGGGACATATTAGTTCCAAACTATGCGCAGCAATCCAAAACGTGTTACAATTGTGGAAGAGAAGGTCACCTAGCTCAATTTTGTCGTTCCGGGAAGCCAAGTCCAGCTGGGATGGAGGCATCAAAGGCCATTCCAGAAAAGTCAAAACCAGTAGTTCAAGGGAGAGCGTTTGTCGTAACCTCCTAGAAAGCAAGGAACCCGGACGAGGTTATCATGGGTAAGCTAATCAAAAACTCTAGCGAAGTCTATACCTTATTTGATACCGGTTCTACCCATTCTTTTATTTCTCCTACTTGCGCTCAACGTTTAAATTTGACTCAGGAGAAATTAGACTTTGACTTATCTGTTGAAACTCCATTGGGAGAAACCTTCATTACATCCGCTATTTATAAGTCTTGTTTGGTTCAAATTGGTACCCTCACATTACCTATCGATCTTATTTTTTAAAAAATACTTGCATTTAATGTGATTTTATGGATTGATTGGTTAACTACTCATCATGCAAAAATTGATTGTTTACGTAAGGTTGTTAGCTTTTATATTCCTAACCAACCTATTATGCAAATTCAAGAAACCAAACCACTAAAGTCAATCACTGTCATATCAAGCCATAAATCTATTCATTTATTGAAAAAAGGATGTCAAGCTTTCTTAGCCCATGTCAAAGATTTAAACAAAAATACGTCAAATTTGAATGATATTTCTATTGTTAATAAATTTCCTGATGTATTCCCTGAAGAACTTCTCGGCCTACCCCCAGAGTGTGAAATTGAATTTTGTATCGACCTTGAACCCGGTACAAATCCCATTTCCAAAGCCCCATATCGAATGGCTCCTACTAAACTTCAGGGGTTAAAGACCCAACTGCAGGAATTGTTAGACATCGGTTTCATTCATTCTAGTACATTTCCTTGGGGTGCTCCTATTCTATTTGTAAAGAAGAAAGATGGGAGTATGCGACTTTGTATTGACTATCGAAAGTTGAATCGTGTCACCATCAAAAATAGGTACCCACTGCAACGTATTGATGACATGTTTGACCAGTTGCAAGGCGCTAAATTCTTTTCAAAGATCGATTTTCGTTCCAGATATCATTAGTTAAAGATTAAAATCGATGACATTCCAAAGACGGCTTTTAAAACTCGATACGGGCATTATAAATTCCTAGTCATGTCTTTTGGATTGACTAATTCTCCTGCTGCCTTCATGGACATGATGAATTGAGTATTCAAGGAATATTTGGATCACTTTGTGGTCGTCTTTATTGACGACATCCTCATATATTCCAAAAGTTGTGAAGATCATGAGCAACACTTGAAGCTGATACTCCAAAAGCTTCGTGAAAACAAGCTTTATGCCAAGTTGAAGAAATGCAAGTTCTGGCTTGAGGAAGTTGCATTCCTTGGGCACGTGATATCAAATCACGGAATATCTGTTGACCCGACAAAGATTAAAGCAATTCAAAGCTGGGAACAACCTAAGTCAATGACCGATGTACATATCTTTCTCGGCTTAGTTGGTTATTATCGGAGATTCGTGGAAAGATTTTCTCGAATAGCTACTCCATTAACTCAACTGACTTGAAAAGATACAAAATTTGGTTGGAGCGAGGAATGTGAGAAGAGTTTTGTTAGGTAAAATCTAATTACGCACAACACGTAAGTATACGTGGTCAACAAGTAATAAAATGAAAGTAGAGTATCGTTCTCACGAGAAATTGTTTAGTGAAAATCACCAAGTACTAACCCGTAACCAACTCAATCTTATTTAAATGAATAAATTTAAAATTATATAATTAAACTACTATTAAATTCCACTAGTTAAATTAAGATTACAGAGATTTAAGATCACAACTCCACTTATTGCTTCATTTAAGTTAACACACTTCTCATTGATTATTCTATATCCTAAATTGTTGATCAAGAACACTAAAGTAGATAAAACCACCTCTCGATGCATAATACCCATACTCACTTAAATCCACAGATGATAGAATTAAGCAAGACACCCTAATTATCTAATCCACTATATCTCTATGTGAATTACAATTAAAAAGGATTTAAAGCACAAGTTCTCTATAAGATTACATATGGCGTAAAGACATATCTCTATCCTAAACATGAATCATGAATTCCATCTATGCAGAAATCACAAACACATGCTATTATAATCAGATCTAAATCTAAACTTCATCTCTCGAGTTCATATAGATTATCACGGTAATTGATGGCCAATCAATTAAACAATTAAGTCCAAATCACAAAAGACAATCCTCACAATAAAACATAATAATTGATTACGAATCATATTAAAATAAACTACACAATAAGATCCATTGTAATCTCAAACAAAGAATTAGTTCATTGAATTAAAACTAAGAATCCAAACTTGAATACACATTAAAAGATAAGAACAAGATTAAGATGAGAAGATAGAATCTATTGTCTATAGATTTGATGCTCTCTCCTTGCTCCTACTTTGAATCTTCAATGGTCTCCAAGTCGCTTCAATCTCCAAATCTCATAAAAACTAGTGTTTTCTCCTATTCTACTCTAATCTAATCTAATGGAATCCTCTCTCTCTCTCTCTCCTCTAATCTATGTGATTCTCCCCCCTTTTATAAGTCTCTTTATCTGTCTTTAAGTCCTCTAGGAAGTCCTTAAGTCAATCTGATCAAACCAATCCTTCTTGGACTCAAATTTGGATAAAAACTGAGTTTTCTACGCGTACCCTCACCTCGGCGGGGGTCTAGCCTTCTAAAGGTCCTGCCTCGATGGGCTATGGTTCTATTTTCCAGCTGGTATGCCCGCCCCAGTGGGCATCTTGTGAAGGGAAAGCCCGCCTCGACGAGGGTCACTTTTCTACTATGACGTCCTTTGGTAAAACGGCCATAACTTTTGATCCATGAGGAGTTACGGAGCCTACCACCTATCAAATCGAAGCTATCGACGCGTTCTACAACTTTCATTCTCTAAGAATTGAGAAATTCTGGCCGGAACAAGATCTAAATCGAACTTGAAGTAGATGATATGTAAATTGCAAGCATGAGAACTCTTAGTTTTGATCTTCGTTGATAAAAATGCAATAACTCTCGCATTCGAACTCCGATTGGGATGATTCAAGATGTTCCGGAAAGCTAAGAAGAAGCTCTACAGTATAATACAAGTTATTAGCGAAGAACATGCATCCAACTTGGTGTTAAAAGCCCTACAATCTCTCTTTCTTATATTTGCTTGCATATTTTAGTCCAAAAGATGTCCGAATTACTTTTCTTTGCTTCTTCATGCCAATTTTATGTCGTAGCCTACAAAATAACATAAAATATATGAAAAGTAACTAAGAAACATAGGTTTAAGCAACTAATTCAAGTAATAAATACCGGATAAGTAGGTATAAAACCTACTTATCAAATACCCCCAAACTTAAATCATTGCGTGTCCTCAATCAAAAACACAAAACAACAATGCTATGCAATGCAACTAATCTACATGCCTACAAACCCAGCAGTAATGTCAGAAACAAGTCTAATCAATCGGCCTTAGACAAATTAAGTAAACATGATAATACAACATATCAAAACAAATCAATAATTTCCCAATCAATCATTAAATCTTAGACTGTTATCACTAATATAGTGCGTGTGTGCTCCACTACAATGTTAACTGATATAAAATCAAATTTAACACATAACAAGTCTCTTCGAAAGCATCATACAGTGTAAACTCAAGAAATCCAAAAATAGGCTAGATCCAACTAAAATCAAACAATTACCAATATCGAGAGTCAACATGGGATACTTATGCTTTATTTTTCATCTACGGGGGATTTTTACTTTTATTTCCCATTTTATTCATTTTTTTTGTTTTATATACACATAGTTATGCAATGTCTTATTCCCTTAGGCTTTTCAATGCTACCTTAACGAGCTTTTGACCAACGACTCCCGGACCATTAAGACCTTAGGGCGCTAGGTGTAAAGACAATCCCCTCGGGCTTACTTACTCAAGTAACAAAGGCCATAAAACTAGACAAGCACGCCACGTTGTTTATTCATACTTTTTTTTCTTTTTTTTCTATTTTTTTATATAGCTTATATACCCCAAATATTCCCCCAAACTTAGGTTCTTGTCTAACTTTAGCCATCACTACTTATTCTTGTCATTCTTTCTAGCATTATCCTTCACAATCCCATTATGTTTCAATTTAAACACAATCAATCAACAAGTTGTTTTTACTGTGCTATCCTTATAATACAAGTTTCAAACAGAAAAAGACTCAATTCCTAACAAGAAATCACATCAAAGCTCTAATAGTCAGTACTATACTTGTCTACCCAATTCCAATCTCATCATTGGCCAAAATAAACTGTAAATATCAAGCAGTTGGACTCATGTGAGATGTACTAAATGCTATATAAACATAGTAAACTAACTACTATTTTTGAAAATTTTCAATTTTTTATTTTTTTTTAATTTTTTTATTTTTAAAAAAAATCTAAATGCAAAAACTAAATGTAACTATACAAACTACAATGTAAATAATTAACTATATGCAATACGACACTAAAATGCCCCCAAACTTAAACTAGACATTGTCCTCAATGGCTGAAATAGAAAAAAGTAAAGCAGAGGACTTTCCTGAAAATATAGCAATCCTCCTCCTTGTCCGCTCAGTTTGGAGAATAGATTAGGCACATTGAATAAATTGGGCACCACACTTGAATTGGACTTGAATAACCTTTTCATAATCTTTTTCCTGTCCATTGAACCTCCAATATCTGCAATTAAGAGAGACAACGTGGATTAGAATAGCACTTAGATTGGTAAGAGAACTGAATAAGCAAATTAATTCCTATCTACTAAATAAACTAGTAAAGAATACAAATATAAAAATTCCTAGGTTGCCTCCCAGTTAGCGCTTGAATTATAGACTTTCAGTCTGACTTTGTCTAGTCAACGCTATCCAATTCCTCAGCGATATTTGAGGAACCCTCCATCCATCGGAAACGATGTAGCTTTTGGTAGGTTCTCATTTGTGATGGTTAATGCATTAAAGTCACCTAGTATGCTTTCTTTAGATAAAATCACATTCAAGTATGTCCAACATCTATGTATTTTCTCCATTGTGTCTACGAATAGGTTATGGCATTGAGGCTTATCAGACACAACAATCTCTTCTTCTATCTTCTCCAGCTCATCGCACCATGGCTTCGAAGTTGTACTCACTTTTACGTCAAAAGGAGTATTGTCGACGACATGACTACCTAGCGAACAAGGTTTTGCAAATCTAACCAAATCCTTGAACTTTGGTGGAGAAGGCACTTGGGACAATACTAACATCGGCTCATTCTCGTTGGTGCTCACAGTTAGTTCTTCACCGACCTTGTTTTCATTATCTCTACTTGTCTCCTCTTTTTCAACATCTCGTGGCCCATCCAGTTATAGATTTGACTCGGGCAGTTCATCAATCTCGGAATCCTCGTCATAACACCAATTGTTTTAAGGACAGTTGTTCAAGGCTTTGAGCATTTGATCCATCTGGTTCTGTAGATTTTGAATTGCTATCTCTTGATTCTGAATTGACTTCTCTTGATTAATCCTTCTCTCCTCATTTGATGCTATAAACTTGGACAACAATTCATCCAATCTCGAATTATCTGTCTCAGTTTTGGAATCCATGTATTAAGGACCATGAGTTGAAGTGCTGATGAGTTGTTCCATCTTGTGCTGAAAATTGTGGCTCAATATTTATTGACTCATCATCATCTCCTCTTGGTTTGCTATGACCTTTGATAGTAATTCTTCCAACTTTGACTTTTCTTCTTTTAATGAAGGTTGATATGAGAATTCTGGAGTGTATGTTGGATTTGGAGTAGAGTATTGATCTTGATAATTATAGCTCCATGAAGAATCTGGGTGATACCCCCAAACTTGATGATAATTATCATATGTATACTGATTGAGGTAGTTACCACCATACTGTACCGGCCCAAGATTGATGGTGCTTTGATTACTCGGGTGATTGCTAGAACAATAATTGCATGTAACTGCTATCCTTCGATTATGTTGGGCTGCAACTACATCCAACCTCCTCGAAAGTGTCTCAAGCTGCGCTAATAATGCAGAAAATACATTGAGTCCATCAATTCCTATGTCCCTTGGTGGAGTCATATTCGAATATGGCCTTTGATAATTGCATCCAGCCATGGTACCTGAAATGAGAGAAAAATAAGAAGATAATAAAATAAAATAAAAATAAAGAAAGAAAAAATGTTTAAATTAAGACTAATTTGATTGAAGCTAATATTGGCAAAGATATATTAAACTAATTTCCCGGCAACGGCGCCAAAAACATGTTAGGTAAAATCTAATTACACACAACACGCAAGTATACGTGGTCAACAAGCAATAAAGTGAAAGTAGAGTATCGTTCCCACGAGGAATTGTTTAATAAAAATCACCAAGTACTAACCCGTAACCAACTCAATCTTATTTAAACGAATGAATTTCAAATTATATAATTAAACTACTATTAAATTCCACTAGTTAAATTAAGATTATGGAGATTTAAGATTACAACTTCACTTATTGCTTCATTTAAGTTAACACACTTCTCATTAATTATTCTCTATCCTGAATTGTTAATCAAGAACACTAAAGTAGATAAAACCACCTCTCGATGCATAATACACATACTCACTTAAATTCACAGATGATAGAATTAAGCAAGACACCCTAATTAACTAATTCACTATATCTCTATGTGAATTATAATTAAAAAGGATTTAAAGCACAAGTTCTCTATAAGATTATATATGGCGTAAAGGCATATCTCTATCCTAAACACGAATCCTGAATTCCATCTATACAGAAATCACAAACACATGCTATTATGATCAGATCTAAATCTAAACTTCATCTCTCGAGTTCATGTAGATTATTATGGTAATTGATGGCCAATCAATTAAAAAATTAAGTCCAAATCACAATAGATAATCCTCATAATATAACATAATAATTGATAGCGAATCATATTAAAATAAACTACACAATAAGATCCATTGTAATCTCAAACAAAGAATTATTTCATTGAATTAAAACTAAGAATCCAAACTTGAATACACATTAAAAGATAAGAATAAGATTAAGATGAGAAGATAGAATCTATTGTATATAGATTTGATGCTCTCTCCTTGCTCCTACTTTGAATCTTCAATGGTCTCCAAGTCGCTTCAATCTCCAAATCTCATAAAAACTAGTGTTTTCTCCTATTATACTCTAATCTAATCTAATGGAATCCCCTCTCTCTCTCCTCTAATCTATGTGATTCTCCCCCTTTTATAAGTCTCTTTATCTGTCTTTAAGTCCTCTTGGAAGTTCTTGAGTCAATCGGATCGAAACAATCCTTCTTTGACTCAAATTTGGACAAAAACTTAGTTTTCTACGCGTAACCCCGCCCCAGCGGGGGTCTAGCCTTGTAAAGGGCCCGCCCTGGTGGGCTATGGTTCTGTTTTCCAGCTGGTATACCCGCCCTGGTGGGCATTTTGTGAAGGAAAAGCCCGCCGCGGCGGGGGTCACTTTTCTGCACTGATGTCCTTTGATAAAATGACCATAACTTTTGATTCAGAAGGAGTTACGAGGCCTGCCACCTATCAAATCGAAGCTATCGACGCGTTCTACAACTTTCATTCTCTAAGAATTGAGAAATTCTGGCCGGAACAAGATCGAAATCGAGCTTGAAGTAGATGATATGTAAATTGCAAGCATAAGAACTCTTAGTTTTGATCTTCGTTGATAAAAAGGCCATAACCCTCGCATCCGAACTCTGATTGGGATGATTCAAAATGTTCCGGAAAGCTAAGAAGAAGCTATAAAGTATAATCCAAGTTCCAAGACAAGAACATGCATCCAACTTGGTGTTAAAAGCCCTGCAATCTCCCCTTCTTGTATTTGATTCCATATTTTAGTCCAAAAATGTCCGAATTGCTTTTCCTTGCTTCTTCAAGCCAATTTTATGTCTTAGCCTACAAGATAACATAAAATATATGAAAAGTAACTAAGAAACATAGGTTTAAGTAACTAATTCAAGTAATAGATACCGGATAAGTAGGTATAAAACCTACTTATTAAGTTTTCAAGAACTCAAGAGGAGACTCATTTCAGCACCTGTTCTGACAATACCATCTGGCTCGGAGGGATTTGTCATCTACAGTGATGCTTCGGGAAAAGGGTTAGAATGTTTTCTCATGCAACATGGGAAAGTCATAGGCTTTGCCTCTCGACAACTCAAAGAATATGAGAGGAATTATCCTACTCATGATCTAGAGTTGGCAGTTGTCGTTTTTACGCTTAAGATTTGGAGGCATTACCTGTATGGAGAGAAGGTGGAGATCTATACGGATCATAAAAGCCTCAAATATTTCTTCACTCAAAAGGAACTCAACATGCAGCAATGACGATGGCTTGAGCTGTTGAAAGATTATGATCATACCATCCAATACCATCCTGGAAAAGCTAACGTAGTAGCTGACGCATTGAGTAGAAGATCATATGTGGGTACGAATGTAATATTGTCAACGCAAAGGCCCATTTTGTATGACTTACAAAGGATGGAGATAGAGTTAAAGACTCCAGGGACCCATGTGATGATGGCGAATACATAAGTAGAACCGACTTTAATCGATAAAGTTAAAGCTGCTCAAGCTACAGACCTGGAGCTGATGCGTATGAGGAAGAAAGTGCAAGAAGGTGTTATGCTGAAAGTAAGAATCGATGAAGAAGGAATACTTCAAGTTAACTCCAAACTTTGTGTTCCTAATGACCCTGATTTAAAGTATAAAATCATGATGGAGGCGCACAACACACCAGTTGCAATTCATCCTGGGAGTACCAAAATGTATCGTGATCTTCGACATACATTTTGGTGGAGAAATGTGAAGAGAGAGATAGCGGAGTTTATCTCAAGGTGTTTAACTTGTCAACGAGTCAAGGCGGAGCATCAAGTACCAAAAGGTCCATTGCAAACACTTGAAATTCTAGAATGGAAGTTGGAACACATTACCATGGATTTTGTTACTGGTCTTCCCAAGGTTTCTCAAGTCATAGATGCAATTTGGGTCATTGTTGATAGATTGACCAAGTCGGCTTATTTCTTACCTATACGAGAAACTTATACACTTGAACGTCTTGCTCGTATGTACATAAATGAGATTGTAAGATTGCATGATATGCCAGTATCCATAGTTTCTGATCGAGACCCAAGATTCACTTCAAGATTTTGGGTTAGTTTGCAAAAAGCTATGGGCACGAATTTACGATTTAGTTCAGCATATCATCCTCAAACAGACGGGCAGTCGGAGAGGACTATTCAAACTCTTGAAGATTTATTAAGACTTTGTGTCCTTGACTTCAAGGGAAGTTGGGACAAGTTCTTATCATCGGTGGAGTTTTCCTACAACAACAGTTATCAAGCAAGTATTGGCATGACTCCATTTGAGGCGTTGTATGGAAGAAAGTGTCATTTTCCAATATGCTAGGATGAGGTGGGTGAAGCAACCTTGTTGGGACCGGAGTTGGTACGTATGACTATAGAAAAGATTCAAACAACTCGACAACGTATAAAAACCTCACAAGATCGACAAAAGAGTTATGCTGATCTTCATCGAAAGGACGTGGAATTCAATATTGGAGATCATGTGTTGTTACGTGTTGCTCCATGGAAAAGAGTTACGAGATTTAGAAAGAGAGGAAAGCTCAATCCTTGATTCATTGACCCATTTTTAATCCTCGATCGAGTAGAAATTGTGGCCTATAGACTCGCCTTACCGCCAATTATGTCTCGTGTTCATAACATTTTTTACATATCTATGTTACATAAATATGTGAAAGACCCGAGCCACATTATTGAATTAGAATTAGACAAGATTGCGGATGATTTAACGTATAAAGAAGTACCTGTTGAAATCTTGGATAAGAAGGAACATATTCTACGCTCCAAGGTTATACCTCAAGTCAAAGTTTTGTGGAGAAACCATGATGTTGAGGAAATGCCCTGGGAGTTAGAATCTGAAATGAAATCAAGATATCCTCACCTCTTCTTCATACCAGGTATGTAACCTAATTTCGAGGGTGAAATTTCATAAGAAGGGAAGGTTGTAAGACCCCAACTTTTATGAATAAAGATGAATTTTTCTATAAATATCATTTTTGAATATTATGGTGTTGATTTGTTATAATATTAAAGTTGTGGGTAATATTTATAAATTTTACAAAGTAAGCAAGTTGTTATATAATATTCGATTGGTCGGAGAATATTTGTTTTATCAGGAAATATTCGTAGGACGGCACAATCATTGGTGGACCCCATAATATAATTATTGTCAGAATGAGAAAACGAAAAAATATCTTTTTATGAAAATAACTGCGGAAGTTTTACCGTTAACTGTTGAAATAATCGGTAGTAAAAGTACAGTAATACGTGTGGTTGCATAATAGCACACGGTATTGATTATTGATTCTTACGTGAGAAGTCACTCAGTTATACTCAATTATTGCTACAGTAATTGCCGCATCATATCTCTCATATTATTGATTCAATTATTGTCACAGTATCATTTGCATAATATTTGATATTATTAAATCAATAATTGAGACGACAAAGTTATTCATATTATTATTTTCAATATTGACAATGTCTAGAAGTTCTGTCAAGAAGAGGTTTGGTCACCTAATTACGTGCCAATAAGGAGAAATCCTTATCGGAAAGCCCCCTCTTTCTTGGGAACGACCTGGTTGTTAAATATTGTGAATTATAATAATGATGATAAATGTTGTTAAAAATATTGAGGTGATTTTTATGTAGCATTGTAAATATTGTCGTATTATTTGGACCCTCATTTACCCATTTTTCAAAATAATCGGTAGAAAATTTTTCATTATAATAAAGGTGGGGCCCACTGGAAGAAAAATGAAATGTGGGGGGAGAAATATTTGGTCACGGATGGCATGGAATGGCAGGGATAAAGAAAAGGAATGGCATGAAAAAAGAAAAGGGTATGTATATATATATATGTAAAAATAAAGTCAGTATATATATATATTATAAGTTTTGTTTTATTTGATTATAAATATAATATATTATATTTTATTTAAAGTTCTTATTTTATTAGAATATTTTATTGCATAGTAAATAAATTTTTTTCAGAATTCGCCGAAGGATTCGGTGCCCGTGTAGGTTTTATGCGTCCGTGATTAAATTTTTCTAATAGTATCCTTTCCATTCTCCTATAAATAGGATGCTTAGTTAGAATTAAAAATCACACCGGAATCAGAGAATTCTTCTTCTATAATATTGAGCATATTTCTTTCGAGTTTTAGAAAGCTTTGAGTGTAGAAAATAGTGAAAGTTTTCTTCAAGAATATCCCCATTATACTAGTTGAAATACTCTTCTTTTCAAGGTAAGGGATGTTATTTTTGTTCAATATTCATATGAAATAATATTTTCTTCCATACTCTGTAGTATATAAGTAATATTATTTCATTTCAGATTTCGAATTCTATACTCATTTTGTTAAAGTTTTGGCTTATATACTCCATGAAATTAGTAGAATATCCTTAAAATTTGCGTTTCATCCAGTATCTTTTCATGAAAATATTATTCTGAGCATTCTTGATAAGTTTTAACTTTTTCATGTCGAAGTATTATTCACGGGTTACTATTCACGGGGTACTATTCACTCGAGTATTTTTCACCCGGGGTACTATTCATAATAAAAATTGATTCGTTTTCGGTCCAAATCATTTTTGGTACAATATTATTCCTGAATTTTACTCCACAAAGCAGTATCATGTTGACAATTTGGACATTATTGAATTCTGGATAAATTAAATTATAAATCTTTAAAAATTTATCATTTGCTTTCTTTTAATTGAATTCTTATATCATTGTCATCATCCTCATGCTTATATTATGTTGAAAGTCATATGTGGCTTGTAGTGCATAGGTGAACTTGGTATGATTATGACCAGAGATTATTCGGTATAATCATGACCGTAATGTTACAAATGATGTGGTAAAAATCCTCATTGGCCCGTAGTGCATTAATGGATAGTTATTGGCATGATCATGACCATTGATGAAAACACGAATATCCTTGGCCCGTAGTGCATGGATAATTTGTGGTCGTGATACTAATGAATATCATTGGTCGTAGTGCAGGGATGATGTGGATTATTTATTAAGTTGAGTCTCAGCGATAAAATTGATGATAAATTCTTTTAAATCATAGAAGATAGTAGATATCATGCTCTACTCGACTCTTCTAATGGATTGCTTGTTCCGCTGCAATTAAACTTGATGTCTATTGTATTTTATTAGTTTAACACTGTTGAAGGCTAACGATAATTTATTCTGCATTATCTTAGTCATAATATTTCTTACTGGGCTAGTTGAGCTCACCCTTTTGCTTTCATTGTTCTATTCAGGAAATGTGAATATAGCTGGGACTAGTCGGGGAACGGAGTGACGGTCCAGATGTTGCATTAGTAGTCCTCACTATTCAGTGAAATAGTGTGATAATAAATGTATTGAGGTCTTATTTTGAGTTAGAATATTGTCTAGAAAACAATATTTGTATTAAAACTCACAGCTCATGTTGTATATTTAAGTTTGTATTTGTATTCTGTACCATGTATTTGGCGACTCAAGATGGGTGATATATACCTATTTTTGGGGCGTCACACCATAATTCTCATCTTCCTTTTGAGTTTCTTTAATTTACGAGATAAAAAATGGCTCCACTCTCATACCTATTAAATGCCCATATGAACTTTGCACATACAAGTCCAACTCTAACTGCTCCATATCAGAAATAAGCTGAGGTTGTGTAATAAAGGCTGCTACACTCCCTGAACTCTTTCGGCTAAGAGCATCTGCAATTACATTTGTCTTTCCCTGATGATACTAAATTCTCGCATCATAAACTTTTAAAAGCGTCAACCAATGCCTCTACCTCATGTTGAGCTCCTTTTGAGTGAAAAAATATTTAAGACTTTTGTGATCGGTGTAGATATCACAAGTCTCCCCATACAAATAGTGCTTCCAAATTTTTAGGGCAAACATTACCGCCGCCAACTCCAAAACATGAGTGGGGCAGTTCACCTTATAAGGTTTAAGCTACCTAGAAGCATAAGAAATCACCTTACCGTGTTGCATCAAAACACACCCCAAGCCCTTCTTAGAAGCATCACTATAAATCTGGTAACCTCCTGTCCCGGACAGTAATGTAAGTATTGGAGTTGTCATAAGTTGTTTCTTCAACTCCTCGAAACTCTTCTCGCGCTCTTCATTCAACACAAACTTTGTGTCGTTTCTCATCAACTGAGTTAATGTCAAAGCAAGCAAAGAGAACCTGATGAGTGGGTTTTATACCTATGAATCTAGTATTTTTAAGCTTAATTAGAGTTATCTTTGAGTATTTTTAGTATCTTTTTATTGGTTTTGGTGTTTATTTCTTGTAGGATTGAATTGGAGGGACAAATTAGTCATTTGGGAGAGAAAATAATTAAAAATTGTTAAAATTTAAGCTGAGTAGCATTTTTGTAAATATCTGGTCCATGCCTAGTGACTAGTGCGCTTGAACTATACTAAACCTAGAGCCTAGTGCGCTAGGCCATGCCCAAAGTTGGGTTGTTTTGCTGCAAGTTGGATTTTAAAAGCTAAATAGGAATCTGGAGGAGGGTTTGGACTAATACAAATAGGAGAAGACTTCAGAAAAGACGTATCGAGGATTTTATCAAGACAATTGCAGAGAGAACAACAGGGAAAACACGAAGGAGATTTTAGAGGCTAAAGATCATGTGGAGGATTAGGAGCAATCTGACAAATTCTTCTAAACTTTTCTTTACTTCTTAATCTTTGTAATTATCTGAGATGGTTGGATTATTAATTTGGATTATGTTTTCTTTTATCATTACGAACTAAATTATAATTAAGATTGCAACAAAACTTGGTATGTAGTTTAAATTAAACCTTCCCATTGAATGAAAGTTAGTTTTTATTGAATCGTTTATTATATTTTATGCTTATTGATTAATTGTTTTGACATCAATTACTGTGATAATCTATATAATATTGGAAATGGAGTATAGATTGAGATCTGGATATAATAACATCTGTTCATATGATCTGAATAGGGTTAATATGATTAGCATGTAGGATAGGAATATACCTATGTGTCTTTTGTATCCATTGAAAGAATTTATGCGTAAAATCCTAATTAACTTGATTCACATAGGAATATAGTGAGTTTATTAACTAGGGTGTTCCTCGTAATTCTGATTCACAGAGAACGGATTTAAGGGGATTTATTCACGTGTCTTTCAGAAGAAGTGTGAATACTAATAAGCATCCTTGGATAATAGTTCGTATTAATTAGCTGAATTAAATGGGAAGTAAATTGATTTAAATAAAATAACAAGGGAAGTTATAATCTTAACCTGTTAAATCTGCATTAATCTTGTAAACTTTAATCTTAGCTATTAATTTTGTTAATCTAGATTTTAAAATCATAACAATATTTTGTATTTTAAAATAAGATTAATTGAATTGAAATTGCTAATTGATAAAGATTAATCTATTTCATCATGGGAACGATATCCTTAATTATTGAATATTACGATTGAATGTGGTTACTTGTGTTCAGGACTATGCATTTTTTTTATTTTTTTTATTTTTCGGACCGGATAGAACCGGCCGGTTCGGTATAAAAAGAACCGGTCAAGTTTCGGTACAAAAAAAACCAGTTTTTTTGTACCAATTTCGGTACGGCCTATTTATGGTTCGGTTTTACCGAACCGGACCGATATATACCGATTTTCTATTTTTTTTATTATTAATAAATAAATAATTAATAATAATATTTATTATAAAATAATGATAATAATAATAATAATAATAATAAAATAATTATATTAAATTTTTATATAAATCAGTATCGAACCAGTACCAAATCGGTAAACCGGTTCGGTATACCAGTCCAACCGGTACTGGTATCAGTACCAAAATTTGGCTAATTTGGGTACCGGTTCGGTTCGATACCGGTCCAGTTCGGGCTGGTAAAAACTAGTTGCACACCCCTATTTGCGTGTTAAAGTGCTAGTAAGAAAATTAGGCAACAAGTTTTTGGCGTCGTTCCCGGGGATATTAGTTTAATATTTTGTCATTATTGATTTTGATAGAGTTAATTTTAATTTAAACTTTTTATTTCCTATTTTTCTCAGGTGTTCTTGATTATTGTATGCAAACGCGCTCGAAGTAGCTAAATTTATTGCCTTACGAGGACAACATCGATAAACGATTTCAGCGGTTGTATAAGTGGGTAAAAGAGACACGAGAAAAATTATATAAGCAGGATAACATGGCTGAAGAAGAACACAAAGCACTGTGGGATTATGCTACACTGCGGGTTACTGAAATTTAGTCGAGTATTACAAGGCCTGCCATTACTGCTACGAGTTTTGAGATAAAACTTGGAACAATATAGATGATTCAGAATTCATGTCAGTTTGGAAGGTTACCAAATGATGATCCAAATGATCACATAATCAGCTTCATAGAAATTTGCGATACTTTCAGATACCATAGAGTGACAGAAGATGTAATAAGGCTTAGGTTGTTTCCATTTACTCTTAGGCTAAGAGTTGGCTTCATTCATTACCACCGGGCTCGATTACTACATGGAACGACTTAGCCCAGAAATTTCTTGCAAAGTTTTTCCCACTTGCAAAAACAACAATTTTGTGGAATGATATCTTCTCTTTCATTTAGTATGACTCAGAATCACTATAGGAAGCATTGGAGAGATTTAAAGACTTATTGCAAAAATGTCCACACCATGGGATTCCTAAATGGCTTCAGGTGCAACCTTTTTATAACGGATTATTCAGCACAGTGAGATCGAGTATAGATGATGTAACTGGTGGTGCTATTATGGCCAAGAATTGTGATGAGGGGTATCAGTTGCTTGAAACCATGGCAGCTAATAATTATTAGTGTCCAATAGCATGAACGGCTCAATCAAGGACAACTGGAGTTTATGAAGTGGATGCAATGATAGCTTTATCAGCTCAAGTGACAGCTCAGATTTCTGCTCTTACAAAGAAGATAGATGCACTTAGGGTACAATCAGTTCAGAAAATAGAAATAGTTTGTGAAATATGTGTGGGTAGCCACTCAAGTGATCAATACGTAATAAACCCTGAGTCAATCTAGTTTGTTTCAAGTTATAACAGGGGCAGTTATTAAAACAGCTATAATCCAAGAATGAGAAACCACCAGAATTTTTCATATTTATACAATGAGGACATTGCATATGTTAAGTTTGGGGGTGCATTTTTCTAGTTGCATGTTTATTTAAGTATTGTAAGGCATGTTGCATGATAGTTTTGAATTTTAGGTTTTGTTTTGCATTTAGTTGCATGAATCAAGTGATAAATAATATAGTATCTAATTTTGGCCAATGAAAAGACTAGATTGAGAGTTTCGCTTTAACAAAATTGAAAATTGATGCTAAGTGAAGACTTTGATTGTGGACTTAATTCTGAAACTCAGGTTAACAAGGAAAACATTTTATTAACTATTTGGTCAATTTGAATTTAAATCTTTACATAATTTACTTCTAGTAGGAAAATTTGGGATAAAATTTGACAAATTTAGTAAAACATCTATAATGGCAAAGTCAAGCAAGAAACTATGTTTGGGGGGGATATTGGGATATCTAAATATATAAAAAAATAAAAAAAATTGGCTTAATTTAACTTTGTGGCCATTGTTACTCGGACAAGTAATCCCTTAAGGTGTCTCTACACCCAGAGCCCTAAAGTCAAATGGTTTGGGAGTCGTTAGTGGAAAGTTCGCTAAAAGGGTAACTTTGAAAAGCCTAAGGGAGTTGAGCATTGCACAAGTCAAAAAAAAAAGAAGTAATAATAAATAATAATCACTAGACTCGTTTAGTTTTGTGGCCTTTGCTACTTGAGTTATTAGATCCATAGTGGTGTCTCAACACCTAATGCCCTAAAGTCATTTGTCTTTGGAGTCATTGGTTGAAATCTTGATACATGGGTAGCTCTAAAAAACCTAATAAAACTAGACATTGCACACGTCTATGAATTTATGATGTAATAAACCTGGTTGGTTCCCCTTTACTTAGAATTTGCTTACGTTAGTCTGACTGGATGTAATTACTGATAGAGTTAAGTAAAACTAAATTTTTTTTTCTATGAAGTTAATTATGTGGGTGATTTGAGTTGTGATTGATCGGATAGTCTATTTTCACACAAACATACATCATGGGTGATAACAGGTATAATTGTTGAAGTGGTTAGAGTTAGAAATTTGGCATTGGTTAAATATTTTATTTGAATATTATATGTATCTTTAAGACCTGGTATTGGATGCGATGATTATTTGGTCATTTGATTTGTAGGCATTTAGATAGGGTGCATTTACATTATTGCATTGCTTGGGCACAAGCAATTGATTAAGTTTGAGGGTATTTGATGAGTGAGTTTTATACCTACGAATCTAGTATTGTTTAGCTTAATTAGTGTTATCTTTGAGTATTTTTAGTATCTTTTATTAGTTTTTGTGTTCATTTCTTGTAGGATGGAGTTGGAGGGACAAATTTGTAAGACCCCAAAATTTATGAAATGAAAGTATTCAATTTTCTTATAATTATAATTCTATTTAGTAAATGGTTAAATGGATAAAAGGTTAAAATTAAGGGTGATATGTGAAAATTTTATAAAGTAAGCAAGTTATCATAAAATATTCATTGTGTCGGGAAATATTTGTTTGGTCAGAGAATATTCTTTTTCTCGGAGAATATTCGTACGACGACGCAATCATTGGTGGACCCCATAACGGAATAAATGTCGGATATAGAAAGAGACAGAAATAACATTTTTTATAAAAATAGTGGCAAAACTTTTACCGTTAACTGTTGAAATACCGATGATAAAATAACAGTAATACGCGTGGTTGCATAATAGCACATGGTATTGTACAGTATCTCTGATTATTGATGCTTACGTAAGAAGTAACTCAGTTCATTTAATAATTGCCACAGTAGTTGCTGCATATTATCTTATATTATTGAT
This sequence comes from Panax japonicus, assembly GCA_020205505.1. Classification (NCBI taxonomy): domain Eukaryota; kingdom Viridiplantae; phylum Streptophyta; class Magnoliopsida; order Apiales; family Araliaceae; genus Panax; species Panax japonicus. The sequence continues at coordinate 41,713,724 of CM035095.1, read as the reverse complement.
TTAATTATTGTCACAGTATTATCTGCACAATATTTTATATTATTACATCAATAATTGAGACGACACATTTATTCATATTATTATTTGCATTATTGACAATGTCTAGAAAGTTTCGTTGAGGAAAGGGGTTAGATTATTTAATTGCACACCAATAAGGAGAAATCCTTATCGGAAAGCCCCCTCTTTCCTGGAAATGATCTGGTTGTCAATATTGTGAGTTATAATATTAATGATGAATAATTGTTAAAAGGTTAAAAATGTGTTTATTGAAGATAAGTGATTTATGATAAATATTTATGAATTTTTTTAATATAAATAGAGGGGTTTGTCATGAGGCAGTTTGTTGTAAGTTGACTTATTATTCCATGGGAAGTTGTACTAATATATGGACCGTCGGTTGTGGTTTTAATAGTAAATTAATCTGGATCGTTCGTTGTGGTTTTAATAGTAAATCAATCTGGACCGTCGTGAATCAGTTACTATTTAGTCCATTCTCCTATAAACAGAAGTTTATTTCTTCTTTCATTCTCACCAATTCACTAAGACGCACAAGAGAAACTATAGAGAGAGAAACTATAGAGAGAAAGAAGAAGAGTATTCTGCTACTTCACTATGGTAGTATCCAATCTCCTACTAAGGTGAAAACAGGTGATGGAAGTTCTCTTTGTCTTGGGTACAACAAAGAATTATTGATGGGTATTACATGGATGAAATATTAATGATGGACTTTTAATTTGGAAGAGATAGTAGACATTATGTTCTACTTGACTCTTCTAATGGATTGTTGGTTCCGCTGCAGTAGTAAGAGTATAGTTGGGTAGAGCGGGGATAACAGGGGAATAGTGTGATGATTTGAGACTGTCAAGTTTCTCAATACATTATAAAACAATATGACAATATATAATTGTATTGAGGACTTAAGATATTTGTGTCATATTTTATACGTCACTTAACAATTGATTTCGGTGAACAACAATAAGGTGATGAGAACCCGACTTTGAAAGCATCAAAATACACACAATTGGAATGAACAGGATAGTAATCTTTTCGTTCTTCTTTGGGGTCTATTGGGTCAACCAAGGTTAATGCTCAAGTCCTATGATATCTATTATAACTTAGATGCATGGCCTCCCATGTATGAAGGATTCCTTGAGCGTTTTCCAAAAATTTTAATTCCTAAAACAGTTATCGATTGTACCTTTATGTAAACTATCATTGGTTTAGAGTGTGAGTACTATTATTTCTATTGAAACTCACAGCTTATGTGTTTTCATATTTTGCACAACAGTTTAACAGTTGTATAAATGAAGTTTATATTTGAATTTTGTACCGTATATCTGGCGACTCAGAATGGGTCATGTGGATCTATTCTGGGGGCGTCAAAAAATTGATCATTTGGGAGAAGAAAAGAATTAAAAATCATTAAAATTTGAGTTGAGTGACATTTTTGTAAATATTTGGTCCATGCATAGCGCCTAGTGCGCTTAAACTATACTAAACCTAGCGCCTAATGCGCTAGGCCACGCCCAAAGTTGGGTTGTTTTGCTGCAAGTTGGATTTTAAAAGCCAAATAAGAATCTGGAGGAGGGTTTGGACAAATACAAATAGGAGAAGATTTCCGAAAAGACGTATCGAGGATTTTATCAAGAGAATTATAGAGAGAACAACAAGGGAAACACGAAGGAGATTTCAGAGGATAAAGATCACGTAGAGGATTAGGAGAAATCTGACAAGTTCTTCTAAACTTTTCTCTAGTTCTTAATCTTGGTAATTATCTAGGATGTTCGGATTATTAATTTGGATTTCCTTTATCATTATGAACTAAATTATAATTAAGATTACAACGGAACTTGGTATGTAGTTTAAATTAAACATTCCCATTGAATGAAAGTTGGTTTTTATTGAATCGGTTATTACATCTTATGCTTATTGATTAATTGTTTGGCCATCAATTACTGTGATAATCTATATAAAATTGAAAAATGGAGTATAGATTGAGATCTAGATATAATAACATATGTTCATATGATCTGAATAGGGTTAATATGATTAGCATGTAGGATATGAATATACATATGTGTCTTTTGTATCCATTAAAAGAATTTGTGCGTAAAATCCTAATTAATTTGATTCACATAGGAATATAGTGAGTTGATTAACTAGGGTGTTCCTCGTAATTCTGATTCATAGAGAACGGATTTAGGGGGATTTGTTCATATCTTTCAGAAGAAATGCATGAGTACTAATAAGCATTATTGAATAACAACTCGTATTAATTAGCTGAATTAAATAGGAAGTAAATTAATTTAAATGAAATATCAAGGGAAGTTGTAATCTTAACATGTTAAATCTGCATTAATCTTGTGACTTTGATCTTAGCTATTAATTTTGTCAATTTAGATTTTAAAATCACAACCAATATTTCGTAGTTTAAAATAAGATTAATTGAACTTAAATTGGTGATTGATAAAGATTAATCTATTTTCTCGTGCAAACGATATCCTTGCTTGCTGAATATTACGATTAAACGCGTATATTTGCGTGTTAAAGTGCTAGTAAGAAAATTAGGCAACAAAACCCTTCATTAAATAGCCTATAATACCCTGCATTTAGAGAATTTAGTATACAACTTTTCTTTTTGCAAAATCCCAAAACTGTATGAAGATGCTCCTCATGCTCTTCCCTAGACTTGGAGTAAACCAAAATGTCATCAATAAAGGCAATAACAAATTGGTTTAAGTACTCCCTGAACATTGATTCATCAAATCCATAAACACTATCAGAGCATTAGTCAACCCGAAGGGCATCACCAGAAACTCGTAATGCCCATATCGAATACGAAAATCTGTCTTAGAGATATCGTCATCTCTCACCCTCAATTGATTATAACCTGACCTCAAGCCTATCCTCGAAAAATACTTCGCCCCTGAAGTTGGTCAAATAAATCATCAATCCTCGACAATGGATACCGATTCTTGATGGTAATCTTATTCAATTCCTAAGACAAATCACACCACGATCTAACAATTTTTGCAACTACTCCTTCAACTCTGTAAATCCAACGGTGTTATCCGATACATCACCTTAGAGATAGGCTCCGTACCATGAACAAGCTCGATAATGAACTCAACTTCTCGCTGCGATGGCAACCCTGAAAACTCTTCAAGAAAAACATTGGGAAAATTGTGAACAACGGGAACATCCTCAATACGAGACTCACCCATAGAGGTATCCTTCACAAATGTCAAATACCCCTCACAACCCTTTGCCACCAATTTCCAAGCCTTCAAAGCTGAAATTAAATTCACCACCCTACTTGGTCGTTAATCTTGAAACACGAACTCTGGAGACTTCACATCTCTAAATATAACTTTCTTCACCTAACAATCAATAGTTGCCTGATGCTTATCCAACCAGTCCATCCCAAGAATTACATCGAAATTGTGCATTCCCATTGGAAGAAGATTAGGCCCATGAACTTTATCTCCAAAACTGATCGCACTCTCAATACAAATCAAAAACAACAACAGAAGTCCCCATTAGGGTAGCAATAGACATAATAGAATCTAAGGACTAAGATGGCGTACCCAGGTCCCGAACAAAAGATTGAGCAACCACAGAATGAGTAGAACCAATATCAAACAAAATAGAAACCTCATGACTGCCAACTAAAAAGAGTGTCAAAAATAGTACCTGAAGTACTTGTAGCTTGATTATGTGTCAAGGCAAATGCCACACCACCCTGACGATGACCTTCATTACCACCACAAGAAGCGCAAGAAACTATCTGAATAAGATTTGGGTTACCCCCACTAGATGGTCCCGTATAACGACCTTAATTCTGCCCATACTGACGATTCTGCCACTGCTGATGATTCTTACCTTACTGATGTAGTTGAAGCTAAAGATTATTCCCTTACTGAGGCATTTGTTGATAAACCTGTTCTGATTCTAGCCATGACATTACCACCATTATCACTCCCTCTAGCTTATAAGTAGCCAACAACACCTTTTGGTTCTCTGAGCGCCCCAACAAATCAAAGATATAATCTAAATGAGCAATCCAATTCTGTACATTAATTGGACATAAAGTTAAACTAAATGAATTTGGTTTAGTTTTCGAAACCTTCTAACCACAAGTACATCAAAACAACATTCTGATCTACACCATCTGCCTTCCATTTCTTTCTATTTGCGCTTGGAACATTATTTTTTGCATTCCCCTGATCAAGAATCTATGGCGGCTGATGCATCGCCTGTACGCTTGTGCCACCAATTATGGCAAAGCCTGATTAACCGCGTAATTCACCAAAGTAGCCAACGTAATATTATTCTAGTTGTTAGGTTGCACATTAGTGTACTCCTCGCCCCTTCCCCTACCGTTGCCTCTCAACAACTCTAGCGAATTTACGAGCCATTTAACAAAGAAATCAACGAATATAAACAAAATATATTAGAGACAAATTCGAATATAACTGATATAATAAGTGAACAGAACATTATATAGAACAAAAATCTAACCCAGAAGTCTACCCACAACTCACAGGTAAAACCTAAATAGGTTTTCTACAAGAAAAAACATAATCTCTGATACCAACTCTGTAACACCCCCTTTCTAAAATAAAAGGAGAGGTTATGCACAAAACAGAACAGGACTTATAAAATTATAATAAGGCTCCAAGCCACAAACGAATAGTCTCAATGTTTGATAAATGCCACCAGTCAAACCATAATTAATGCAAATCTGGCTCAAACCACAATCTAAAGATAATTATTACAACTCCGAATAAACTGATGAATCATAGCCAAAACAAAATATTTAAACCATTGGAAAGAAGGGGGCTCTCATCACACTTACCCTTGATCCCCCTTATTATCTATCGGAAGAAAAACACAGTATGAACCAAATGCCCAGTACGAATATAGAGTACAGAATAATGAACTAAATGACTAACTCAATTTAATGAACTAAACTGAAATGAACCAAACTAACACAATGAAATAGTAGGCTGAATCAAATGGTTAGACGTTATTTCATACCGAGCTCAACAAAATAGAAATATAACTTGTCACATAAGCAAGTCAAATAATGCCACATAGATAATCAAAATAATGTCACACAGACATAACATATATCGGACTGGTCGGATCCAGATGCATGTAATTCGAAAGGCATGTTTGACACAACATCACCAATCTGAAGAACATAATAGAACAAAAAACTATGGTCGGCCCATACGCCTCCTACAACAAATCACCAAATGGCCAACTCCCACCGGAGCACAAAACGAAGACGACATGGACTGATCACACCGCTATGGAAGGTGTCATGCCTCGGTGCCAAGATGATATGTCTGTGGTACCACCACAGGTTATTATAGCTTAGTTATACCCTACGGTATATTCTAACAAAGATATAATGTCACAACACATGCGATAAAATATCAACACAAATGGGTTCTAATACGTACATGTTAAATCTAAACGAATCATCAATACAAAGTCTACAAAAATATACTAACATGTACAATAAGAATGGACATTTCAAGAAGAGGAGATTCAACAATGATGGAAAGACGTCAGAATCAGCACCTGTTGTTAAGGAAGGAGAACGACCACCTATCATATGCTTCAAATGCGGAGGGGAGGGACATATCAGTCCAAACTGTATGCAGCAGTCCAAAACGTGTTACAATTATGGAAGAGAATATCACCTAGCTCGATTTTATCATTCAGGGAAGGCAAGTTCAGCTGGGATAGAGGCACCAAAGGCCGTCCCAAAAAAGTCAAAGCTGGTAGTTCAAGGGAGAGCGTTTGTTGTGACCTCCCAGAAAGCAAGGAACCTGAATGAGGTCATCACGGGTAAGCTTATCATAAACTCTAGCAAAGTCTATACCTTATTTGATACCGGTTCTACCCATTCTTTTATTTCTTCTACTTGCGTTTAACGTTTAAATTTGACTCCAGAGAAATTAGACTTTGACTTATCTGTTGAAACTCCGTTGCGAGAAACCTTCATTACATCCACTATTTATAAGTCTTGTTTAGTTCAAATCGGCACCTGCACGTTAACTGTCGATCTTATTTCTTTTAAATACTTGCATTTGATGTGATTCTAGGAATTGATGGGTTAACTACTCATCATGCAAAAATTGATTATTTTTGTAAGCTTGTTAGCTTTTATATCCCTAACCAACCTATTATGCGAATTCAAGCAACCAAACCATTGAAATCAATCACTGTCATCTCAAGCCATAAAGCTATTCGTTTATTGAAAAACGGATGTTAAGATTTCTTAGCTCATGTCACGGATTTAAATAAAAATACGTCAGTTTTGAATGATATTTCTATTATTAATAAATTTCCTGATGTATTCCCTGAAAAACTTCCTGGCCTACCCCTAAAGCGTGAAATTAAATTTTGTATCGACCTTAAACCCGGTACAAAACCCATTTTCAAAGTCCCATATCGAATGGCTCCTATTGAACTTCGGGAGTTAAAGACCCAGTTGCAGGAATTGTTAGACATCGGTTTTATTTATCCTAGTACTTCTCCTTAGGGTGCTCCTGTTCTATTCGTGAAGAAAAAAGATGGGAGTATGCGACTTTGTATTGATTATCGGGAGTTGAATCATGTCACCATCAAATATAGGTACCCATTGCCACGTATTGATGACCTGTTTGACCAGTTGCGAGGCACAAAATTCTTTTCAAAGATCGATCTTCATTCCGGATATCACCAATTGAAGATTAGAACCAATGACATTCCAAAGACGGCTTTCAGAACTCGGTACGGGCATTATGAATTCTTAGTTATGTCCTTTGGATTGACTAATGCTCCTGCTTCCTTCATGGATATGATGAACCGAGTATTCAAGGAATATTTAGATCACTTTGTGGTCGTCTTTATTGATGGCATCCTTATTTATTCCAAAATCCGTGAAGATCATGAGCAACACTTGAGGCTGATACTCCAAAAGCTTCGTGAAAACAAGTTGTATGCCAAGTTGAAGAAATGCGAGTTCTGGCTTGAGGAAGTAGCATTCCTTGGGCACATAGTATCAAGTCATGGAATATCTATTGACCCACCAAAGATTGAAGCTATTCAAAGCTGAGAGCAACCTAAATCAGTGATCGAAGTACGTAGCTTTCTCGGCTTAGCTGGTTATTATTGGAGATTCGTAGAAGGGTTTTCTCGAATCGCTACTCCATTAACTCAGCTGACTCGAAAAGATACCAAGTTCGGTAGGAGCGAAGAATATGAGAAGAGTTTTCAAGAACTCAAGAGGAGACTCATTTCAGCACCTATTCTGACAATACCATCTGGCTCGGAGGGATTTGTCATCTACAGTGATGCTTTGGGCAAAGGGTTAGGATGTGTTCTCATGCAACATGGGAAAGTCATAGCCTATACCTCATGACAACTCAAAGAATATGAGGGGAATTATCCCACTCATGATCTAGAGTTGGCAGCAGTCGTTTTTGCAATAAAGATTTGGAGACATTACTTGTATAGGGAGAAAGTGGAGATCTTTACGGATCATAAAAGCCTCAAATATTTCTTCACTCAAAAGGAACTCAACATGCGACAATGAATTTGGCTTCAACTATTGAAAGATTATGATCATACCATCCAATACCAACCTAGAAAAGCGAACGTAGTAGCTGACGCATTGAGTAGAAGATCATATGCGGGTACGAGTGCAATATTGTCAACGCAAAGGCCCATTTTGTATGACTTACAAAGGATGGAGATAGAGTTAAAGACTCCAGGGACCCATGTGATGATGGCGAATATACGAGTAGAACCGACTTTAATCGATAAAGTTAAAGTTGTTCAAGCTACAGACCTGGACCTGATGCGTATAAGGAAGAAAATACAAGAAGGTGCTATGCCGGAAGCAAGAATTGGTGAAGAAGGAATACTTCGAGTCAATTCTAGACTTTGTGTTCCTAACGACCCTGATTTAAAGTATAAAATCATGATGGAGGCGCACAACACACCGTTTGCAATCCATCCTGGGAGTACCAAAATGTATCATGATCTTCGACATACATTTTGGTGAAACAATATGAAGAGAGAGATAGCGGAATTCATCTCAAGGTGTTTGTCAATGAGTCAAGGCGGAACATCAAGTACCTAAGGGTCCATTACAACCACTTGAAATTCTAGAATGCAAGTGGGAGCACATTACCATGGATTTCGTTACTGGTCTTCCCAAGGTTTCTCAAGGCACAGATGCAATTTGGGTCATTGTTGATAGATTGACCAAGTCTGCTCACTTCTTACCTATACGAGAAACTTATACACTTGAATGTCTTGCTCGTATGTACATAAACGAGGTTGTAAGATTGCATGGTATGCAAGTATCCATAGTTTCTGATCGAGACCCAAGATTCACTTCAAGATTTTGGGTTAGTTTACAAAAAGCTATGGGCATGGATTTACGATTTAGTTCGGCATATCATCCTTAGAATGACGGACAATCAAAGAGGACTATTCAAACTCTTAAAGATTTATTAAGATCATGTGTCCTTGACTTCAAGGGAAGATGGGACAAGTTTTTACCGTTGTTGGAGTTTTCCTACAACAACAGCTATCAAGCAAGTATTGGCATGGCTCTATTCGAAGCGTTGTCTGGAAGAAAGTGTCGTTCTCCAGTATGATGGGATGAGGTGGGTGAAGCAACATTGTTGGGACCGGAGTTGGTACGTATAACTAATGAAAAGATTCAAACGATCCGACAACGTATAAAAACCTCACAAGATCGACAAAAGAGATATGCAGATCTTCATCGAAAGGACGTGGAATTCGATATTGGAGATCATGTGTTGTTACGTGTTGCTCCATGGAAAAGAGTTACGAGATTTGGAAAGAGAGGAAAGCTCAATCCTCGATTCATTGGCCCATTTTTAATCCTCGATTGAGTAGGAACTGTGGCCTATAGACTCGTTTTACCGCCAAGTATGTCTCGTACGGTTCATAATGTTTTTCGCATATCCATGTTACATAAATATGTGGAAGACCCGAACCACATTATTAAGTTAGAACCAGATGAAATAGTGGAAGATTTAACGTATGAAGAGGTTTCTGTTCAAATCTTGGATAAGAAGGAACATATTCTACGCTCCAAGGTTATACCTCAAGTCAAACTTTTATGGAGAAACCACGATGTTGAGAAAATGACCTGGGAGTTAGAATCTGAAATGAAATCAAGGTATCCTTACCTCTTCAACATACCAGGTACGTACCCTAATTTCAAGGGCGAAATTTCATAAGAAGGGGAGGTTGTAAGACCCCAACTTTTAGGAATAAAAATGAATTTTCTATAAATATCATTTTTTTAATATTATGGAGTGAATTTGATATAATGTTATAGTTGTGGGTAATATTTATAAATTTTGCAATGTATGCAAGTTGTTTTATAATATTTGATTGGTCGGGGAATATTCGTTGTAACAGGGAATATTCGTACAACGACACAATCATTGGTGGACCCCACAACAGAATTATTGTCAGATTGAAAAAATGACAAAAATATTTTTATGAAAATAACGGCGGAAGTTTTACCGTTAACTGTTAAAACACTCGGTGTTAAAAGTACAGTAATACGCGTGGTTGCATAGTAGCACATGGTATTGATTATTGATGTTTACGTGAGATGTCACTCAGTTTTGTTCAATTATTGATACAGTAATTGATGCATAGTATCTCACATTATTTGATTCAATTATTGTCGATATTTTATATATTATTAAATCAATAATTGAGATGACAGAGTTATTAATATTATTATTTGTAATATTGACAATGTCTAGAAGTTCTGTCAAGGAGAGGTTTGGTCACCTAATTGCGCGCCAATAAGGAGAAATCCTTATTGGAAAGCCCCCTCTTTCCTGAAAACGACCTGGTTGTTAAATATTGCAAATTATAATGATAATGATAAATGTTGTTAAGAATATTGAGGTGATTTTTATGAAGTATTTGTTGTATTTTTGGACCCCCCCCCCCCCCATTTACCCATTTTTTTTAAAAATTATAGGTGAAAAGTTATCTCAGTTTTTGTTTTATATATATATATATATATACAAGAAATTTGTCACATGGGTTGATAATGGGGGGGATTTAATGGACACGAGAGGAGTACTATTATTGGTAATATATATGATATATTGACTTTTGAGGAAGCAAAAGTTGTCACGGGGAATACTATTATGTTGATTATTTATATATATATATATATAAAGAGAGATTATATAGGATTCATGTTGATTCACGGGGGGTGATCACGGGAATACCTTCCGTGAATTTATATTGATCATGTGTTATATATTTATAATATATATATATAATATATATTATATTTTATTTAAAAGTTTTCGTTTTATTAGAATATTTTATTGCATAGTATCCTTTCCATTCTCCTATAAATAAGATGCTTAGTTAGAATTGAAAATACACTAGAAATTTAGAGAATTCTTCTTCTATAATCTTGAGCGTATTTCTTTAGAGTTTTAAGAAGCTTTGAGCGTAGAAAACAGTATAAGTTTTCTTCAAGAATATCCTCGCCCTAACAGTCGGAATACTCTCCTTTCTAAGGTAAGGGGTATTATTCTTTCGTATTCATGAAGAGATTTATTTTTTTTCAATACTCATAAGGGTTGTTATTCCATTTTTTATTATTATGTTGGAATAACATGTCTATGCGAAGTACCGCATATATGGTGAAATTCTTCTATTATTCCATTCTTTATTATTCTGTTAGAATAACTTGTCTGTGCGGTCTATCGCATATCTGGTGAATTCTGTTGTTATTCCATTCTTTATTATCCTGTTGGAACATCCTGTCTGTCCGGATTACGCATGACATGGTTCCATTATTTATTATTCTGTTGGAACATCCTGTCTGTGCAGATTACGCATGACTTGGTTCCATTCTTTATTATTCGGTTGGAATATCCTATCTGTGCGGATTATGCATGACCTGGTTCCATTCTTTATTACTCTGTTGGAATAACCTGTCTATGTGGATTACCGCATGGCGGGCAAAAATCTATTTGCAATTTCATATATTCTATTATACTCAGTTGGTTAAAAGTTTTGGCTTCTATACTCCATGATATTAGTAGAATATCCTGGATATTTGCGCTTCATCCAGTATCTTTACATGAAAATATTCTTCTGAGCATTCTTGAATTTTACTCTACAAAGCAGTATCATGTTGACAATTTGGACATTAATGAGTTCAGGATAAATTAACTTATAAATCTTTAAAATTTATTTTCGAACTTGTTTTATTGAAATATTATGTCATTGTCATCATCCTCATATTTATATTATGTTGAAAGTCATCTGTGACCTGTAATGCATAGATGGACTTGGTATAATTATGACCAGGGATTATTCGGTATAATCATGACCGTAATGTTATAAATAATGTGGTAAAAGTCATCATTGGCCCGTAGTGCATTGATGGACAGTTGTTGGCATGATCATGACCATTGATGAAAACACGAATATCCTTGGCCCGTAGTGCATGGATAATTTGTGGTTGTGATACTAATGAATATCCTTGGCCGTAGTGCAGGGATGAGGTGGATTAATTATTGAGCTGAGTCTCAGCGATAAAAGTGATGAAAAACCTTTTAAATTATAGAAGATAGTAGATTTTATTCTCTACTTGACTCTTCTAATGGATTACTTGTTCCGCTACAGTTAAACTTGATGTTTGTTATATTGTATCAGTTTAACACTGTTGAAGGCTAACAATAATTTATTCTGCATTATCTTAGTCATAATATCTCTTACTGGGCTAGTTGAGCTCACCCTTTTGCTTTCATTGTTCTCTTCAGGAAATAAGAACGTAGCAGGGACTAGTCGGGAAACGGAGTGACAGTCCAGATGATAGCATTAGTAGTCCTCACTATTCTGTGAAATAGTGTGATAATAAATGTATTGAGGACTTATTTTGAGTTTGAATACTGTCTAAAAGACAATATTTATATTAAAACTCACAGCTCATGTTGTATATTTAAGGTTGTATTTGTATTCTGTACCATGTATTTGGCGACTCAGGATAGGTGATGTATACCTATTTTGGGGGCGTCACAAATTACATCATCATGTAACTCTTTTTATTTTGCCTCTTAGATTATTTTGATCAAGTGATGGCACATCCGAATCAAAATTATCTAAGTTAAGTCCAACCTAGCACTTCCATATATTCAAAAAAGAAAAATATTGTCCTTATGGTGATGCAACAAAACAACATTGTTCAATTTTTTTTATAAGCATCAAATGTGATAAAATTAGCATCTCAAAAAATTAAGATAAGTCTTGTGGTGACACAACAAATTTATAATAATTAATTGATACTCTATTATTTTCTTATCATGCTTGAAGGCAACGTTCGATAATTCAAATATCTTTGAACGCTAAGAACTTAATATTAAATATTTAAGGGGTTTGTTATTAATTTGTTTCATCGTGTTTAGCGCGCATGCGCACACACACACACACACACACACACACACACACACACACACACACACACACACACATATATATATATATATATATATATATATATATATATTATAATATAATATAATATATATAGTATAAGCATGCACATATAGAATACTATATTCTATTCGGATTGATTATGGACTTTTATTCTAGTTTGGTTCACTAGAGCCACCAAGTGAACTAATAGGTCAAACCCTAGGGGTGCAAGAATTAAAATTTAAATATAAATATTACATTTAAACCTAGACTCCATTACAAATGGATCTTCAAGCGTTCCTTGCTTCTTGATCTCCAATTCTTCAAAATTAATTCTAACTATTCTTATTACAAAACTATTTAAAATAAATAGAAACCTTGATTAGCAGTCAAGCGGAAGTACATAAGAGAAGGATAGAATTTACATTAAGAAAAAATTAGAGAAGACGAGGTACGCAAACCCCATTTAATAAAACTCATGCATTCATGCATTCAACTAAAATAAAATCCAATCACATTGATCAATAGTTCATAATCAATCTCATTTATTATCATACACATCTACATATGCATTAATATATAAATTCATCTCATGAATAATAAACATTCAATATATATATTGATATCATTTAATGGGTAAATTTAGTTAGCATAAAATCTAATTTTGAATCAAAATAAACTCTTTTATTTTAATCCAAATTTAAATTAAAATAAACCTCTTTTATTTTAATTTATCAAATTTTGAATAAAATAAACTATTTTATTTTAATCAAATTTTTTAATCAAAATAAACTCATTTATTTTAATTAATTATGGAATCCAATTTCTTGTCAAAATAAACTCCTTTATTTTGGATAATATGAAATCTTACTCCATATCTAAATAAACTCATTTATTTAAGGAAACACAGATTCTCTTTCTTATTCACAAATAAACCTCTTTATTTTGAATAATATAAAATCTTATTCCATATCTAAATAAACTCCTTTATTTAAGGAAACATGGATTCTCTTTTCTATTCACAAATAAACTCTTTTATTTTGAATTATATGAAATCTTATTTCATATCTAAATAAACTCCTTTATTTAAGAAAACATGGAATCCAATATTCTAAGTTAATATAAAACCTTTTTGAATAAACTCTTTTAATCAAACAAACGTGGAATCTAATTCCAATTAATATAAAACTTTTGAATAAACTCTTTTATTCAAACAAACATGGAATCCAATTCCAAGTAAATATAAAATTTTTGAATAAACTCTTTTATTCAAACAAACATGAAATCCAATTCCAATTAAAATAAACAACTTTATTTTAATCCAATTCCAAATCAAAATAAACTCCTTTATTTTTAATTAGAATTACTGAAAAAATATTTAATTTAATTTTAATTAAAATAAACCTTTTATCTTAATAAAAATCAAAATAAAAAAATATTTTTTTTTGAAGAATGGCGATAATCTCCAAAATCTATTTTTTCAATTCGCAAATTATACAGTTTTTCCCCAAAAACATGATTCTATACCAATAATTATGCCCAAAAATTTTGTTCTAAACACATATCAACATACATATCGAATCTGAATAATTAATAATTCGCATAAAGGTTTGGCTCTAATGCCACTGTTAAGTTTGTAAGATTCATGAACGCAATCAAATTGCACAAAGTAAGAGAAAGAATGGAAAATCAGAGTTCTAAAATTTTACAAACCATATACCCGGATCATCATTTATGCACAATTATTAATTAAATAAAAAATATGAAGAACAAGGATCATACCCTTAAAGATTCGAGCTTCCTTAGGTACAAGTTCACCTCCAATCTTTTTCGCGTTCAACTTGAATCTACCGGGTTTGGTTCCTTCCTTTGATCAATGTTAGCCACCTAAGTGTTTGGCCTCTAGAGGTGATCCACCAAGGAAGAAGAAAGATTCAAGAAGATAAGTGTTTGGCAAAACCCTATTTTTTCTATCTCTCATACAAAAAATAAGACTCCTCTTATAAAGATATCAGTTAACCCTTCTAATCTAATTAGAAAATATGGTATTATTTAATTAATTAAATTCCTTTAATTAATTAAGCTCTTTAATCTTATTAGGGATAATTAATTAAACTTTTTTAATTAATTTGCCTCCTAATCTTATTAGGAATAAATGAGAGTATTTTTATTAATTAATTCCCAAACTCTTTTAGGAATTAAATAATAGCAATAGTAATAATAATAATAATAATAATAATAATAATAATAAGACTCCTCCTATTAATTTATATTTAATATTTTAAAAATATTAAATAATAATATTAAGTTATTTAATTTATTCTATCACCATAGATTAAACTAAATATACTTAACTTATTATTACGATTATGACATTAACTTCTTAAATAATTATTCTTCCTTTTATGGTGTGACCATTTAGGTTCTCCATATTAAACCGGTTGTGAATAAATCAATTAGAACAATTCTAAACTTATTTAAATAAATAAATTAAACTATTAATTTATTTAAATAAATAATATTTATTCTACAATAGGGATAAGCCTCCCTAGCGATTAACGACTTTTCAGATAATATAGATTTCAACATTAAACATAAAAGAACCTTTGAGTAAATAATTACCGTACAATTCAATCCTTCCACCATACAATGTCCCAATTAAATATAAGACATAGAATTACTGTCAAGTCTTATTTTATTTAATTATATGTATTTCGATTCTTAAATGCACAATTCCAATAATGTAAATTAGAAACTCCTTTCTAATTTCATTCTGCCTTGGCCAATGACTACTAGGTTGTCATTTATCGAATCACATAGAATATTTTTCTCTTCTTTTACTAGAAACGGTAGATTCTTTATTGATCATACATTATCTCCATGTATAACTTATTATACCCAAGCATGCCCTTTAATATACCCTAGGAGTCTTAAGGAATAAGTCAAAGTATAACTCATCATACACAAGATACTATGATCATCTCAAGTCCAAGGATCACTTGTACTACTATCACTACAGGAATTCCTATTGACAGGCAAGTAAAACTCCATTAGGTATTCCTTAGCGAGCCACGTTCAGTGAACTTATTCTCTAATAAGCACCTACATACTTGTTTTAGTGTCTCCACACAAATGATCATGAGATCAATCATCCTCATTCAATGAGCAAGCAACATATGTATCAATCTATCCGGATTCACTAGTCTCCAATTTAGTAATCCAATGATTGAGAACTATTTTAGTTTTAAGCTTTCTAAGAATTTAGATGTGACGCCCTCAAAATAGGTATACAACACTCATTCTGAGTCGTCAATAACATGGTACAGAAACAACTACAACTTTATTAATACAACATGAAAACTGTGAGTTTAAAAACAAATATTGTCTTATAGACAATATCAACACTCAAATAAGTTCTCATTACAATTATTGATATATTATTTTACAAAAATGGTGATAATTATTAAAACAATTTTCTAAGACCTTCATTCTATACCCCCGACTAGTACTGGCTACATTCTCACCTCCTGAGAAGAAAAATAGAACAAAAAGAAAAAGGGTGAGCTCAACTAGCCCAGTAAAGAATATTATGACTAAGATAATATAGAACAAATTATCGTTAGTCTTCAACAAGGAAAAATCTGATAAAATACAATAGACAACAAGTTTCATATCAATATTCGCAGCGGAAATAATAATTCATAGATGAGTTACGTAGAGAATGAAATCTACTATTATATATGAATTTAAAAGTCCATCATCAATATTTTATCCCTGTAACATCAATTAATATACATCTTGAATCAAATATTCGTCTTTGCACTACAGGCCAAAGATATTCATCAGTTGGTCATGTTCATCTCAACACATGTACATCTTTGCACTACGGGCCAAAGATATTCATAAGAAAATCAACCATCTTTGCACTATAGGCCAAACATATTCAGTAATATCATCATTTAGGATTGAGGATGATGAAAAATATTTTTTAAAAAAAACGAATCCAGTGAAACAAAAGAACAAATAATAAGGATTCGTACTTTAAACAGTCCAAGTTCAAAAATACTTCATAAATAACCATAGTGAAGTAAAATTCAAGAATGATCAAAACATGGATACAATCAAAGCTAGTATCCATAATAGATATTTTGGACAAAAAATGAAAATTTAATTTTTCTATAAATAGTGTCGTATTCATGAATAGTGTCGTATACGTGAATAGTATCGTATACGTGAATAGTATTCCCAACACTAAAAGACAAGAATTTCACAAGAAAAATCTTACCAATATTCCGGCATATTGATATTAGAAGAAATAATATCATTTTAAAAAAAAATATCCCTTACCTCGAAAAGAATAGTACTTTTGGCTGAAATATCAGATACAACGCTGAAGGAACTTACACCGTATAGCAACACTCAAAGTATCAAAATACTCACAAGAATACGCTCGATAATATAAAGAGAGAAAACTTCAGTTTCTGGTGTGATTTTCAATTCTAACCTAAAAACCCTATTTATAAGAAAATGCTTAGAACACCAAAGCAGAAAATTTAATAAAATATTAATATATTTTTTTATTCCAACGCACACCTCATTTGATTCAAAACAACAGCCACCAAGTGAGACCCACCTCACCAAAATAAAAAAAACGTTTTTCTTATTAAAAATAATTAAAACTTCCAAAAATCAATTATTTCGGAACTTCAATAATTCATAATAAATAGCCCTTTTATCAGAAAAATTCGAACCTTATGTCTTTTTCATAGGAAATTCCATTATCTACAACTCTGCAAGAGAAAAGTTTTCTAAATTCCAAATAAAAATTGACCGAAATCCACATACGGATGATTTTACAGGCTATAATCAAATTTCAGTCAAGAAATGGGGTCAACAGACATGTTTAACATGTTTTAAACAATTTTTGCAACAAAAATATTATTCCTCCTCATATATTCATATATCCTACATTCATTATAAAAATATCACCATTATTATATTATTAAAATATAATAATATATTTAAATAAATTATTTATCAGAAAAGATAAAATATTAATTTTTCAACAATTGTCACTTTAAAATTTTCTCCATCTATATCCACATAAAATGAATATTTTCCTTATCATATAAATCAATAATTAATTATTCACAAATAATATTATAGAATCACAATATCGACAACCAGGCCGTTTCCAAGAAAGAGAGGGGCTTTCCAATAAGGAATTCTCCTTACTGGGGCACAATTAGGTGATCAAACCTCTCCTTAGACAGAACTTTCTAGACATTGCCAATAATATTATCTAATAATATTATTCAAATAATATGAATTATTGATCTTGATAATGGAAAATACTGTGTAGTGACAATTATTGAAACAACAACAATATAAAATATCAACGCAGCAATTATTGAATCAATAAAATAAAATATTGAACAGTAATTACTGTAACAATTATTGAGTAGTGCCTTCTTACGTAAGAATCAATAATTGGTTCAATACCATGTGCTACTGTGTTTTAACCACTGGGTATTCCAACAGTATTAACGGTAACAACTACACCGTTATTTATAACCAACTTATATTTGTCGTTTTTCTCATCCAATCACTTTTTGTTATGGGGCCCACACAAGGCTGCGCCGTCGTACGAATATTCCCCGACAGTAAGAATATTCAACGACCAAACGAATATTCCCCGACAACAATGAATATTTTATAACCACTTGCTTATTTAAAATATTTGCGCATTTTACCCATATCTAACCACATTAATCCAATCAACCCTTACTATTTCAAAATAATAAATAGAGGAAATTTAATTTCATTTAAAATAAGTTGGGGCCTTACATTAGATCTCATTAGAATGATCATCATCATTATTCTAAAAGCATTACTTAAAATTATGAATTTATCACATATTATAAAGCAGCATCATGTAGATAATTAAAAATCTTTAATAAATTAATATTTTTTATTAATAAATGAATAAGATTGTTACAAAGTATATGCTTTATCATCAAACATGATTGGCTTATGTGCATACTACTTTCAAAATTCCCTTCATCCGAACTAATTACATAATTTAATAAAAATAAATTAATAAATTATGCGCTAAATTACTAAATTCTAATTTCTTCTTCTTTTTTTCCAAGACTCATATTATTATTATTATTATTATTATTATTATTATTATTATTTGCTCTAGTAAACTTTACATTTTAAAATTTTTAAATAATCTTACATAAAACTAAGCAAAATATTGTATGGAATAACTGTATAACCAACACATAATACATATATATATTAGTTATGTACAGTTATCATGTGCATAACTTCATTCAAATTAAGAAGTGATAGTGAGGTGACTTTCATGAACTCAGTACAATAACTTAATTAAAAAAAACCACCATCAATTCGCCTCTATAAACATAGTTGCATGCATAAACTTATAATATATACATATATGTTATGGATGATATAATGCCTAATTAGAACCTGCTTCATTCAGTAATATATTATTAAAATAGATTCATATTTTCCCATGTGATGTCCATCATAACTACTATAATCATAATCAGAATAAAATGTTTTCTAATTTCCTTAACACATATACTCTTTATGTTGTTATTAATCTCAAGTGATTCTCTAATTGCAATACAATCACAACGAGAATGAATTAAAGGGATAACTTACCGAATAGTAATTGGAAACCGAATATGTTACTTCTGAACTCTCTGTTCTCCGCATCTACCCTTAGTCCTTTGTTCTATTCTCACATTTCATATCAAAAATAATGCCCAGTAAAATTATTTAGGTTTTGCTTTGTTATTTATATAATCCTATTGTTTCTCTTAATTTTAAAAGGATTTTAATGTTATACAAATATAAAAGGGTTCTTTACACTACTTTACAACAATTAGGAAGTAATTATAAGATTAGTGCATCCACAAAATAATTACTAAAGGAGTGCAACACAATAACCATGTAACACTTACCAAAAAAGCATGGAGATCAAAGGAGAAAACAATTGAAAAAGTTAGAGGAAATCAACATGACTACTCTCTGATCCCATCATGGTTGCACATGTTGAAGAAAACAAATTCAGGTAACAATTGGAAACTGTTCTTAAATTTTTTATAATTAATTGGTAACCCAATAAAACTGAATTGATTACCTTTGTATAAAGGTTTGGCTACCAACTGAACTATGAAAAAAATGTATCGACGACGACCATTGCAGAACTCAATAAAACTGTTCATGGTTGCACATGTTGAAGAAAACAAATTCAGGTAACACTGGAAAATTATTCTTAATTTTTTTATAATTAATTGGTAACCCAATTAAACTGAATTGGTTACTTTTGTATGAAGGTTTGGCTACCAACTGCACTATGAAAAAAAATATACCGACGTCGATCATTGCAGAAACTAATAAAACTGTTCATGGTTGCACATGTTGAAAAAACCAAATCCAGGTAACACTTGGAAACTGTTCTTAAATTTTTTATAATTAATTGGTAACCCAATAAAACTGAATTGGTTACCTTTGTATGAAGGTTTGGTTACCAACTGCACTATAAAAAAAATTTAATCACTGTAAATTATTATCTGTAAATTAACACTTGGAAACTCTCAATCACTCTCTAATCCTTTATCGTCTGTTGTCTTTCCAGCAAATATTTTCACAAAACTTCAGGTGAAGTGAAGCCAAAGGATGCTCCTTTTAGCTCTGTCTTCACCCCCGACACCGTTGCCCCTGTTGATACCTCTTCCATCTCTCGTGATACCTGCTTTCTCTCTCTAGATGTCTACGATTATGTATATGAGAGGGAAATGGTCACATGATCAACTAACCTTTATGTAAACGGATCCATACGACAGAGTCACAAAGATGGCGTAGAGAGGAGAGATGATACAATTTTACGGGTGTGGGTCATGTTCGAGAACAGTTACCATTAAAACACCCAACTAAATTAAAGGGATACCAAATGCATTAATTTTGTAAATAAAATATTGAAAATGTATTAATTCTGTAAATATTTTTTGCATGCACTTTTGTTGTATTTTTTTAAAAAATATACTAGGAAGTGTAAATAACCCAATATAAATTAGACCCAATTAATTTTAAGGCCCAAATCAATGTAATCCTTTATTTATTGTAGTCTATATAAATTAAATATAATTAAGAAAAGCCCAATCAAAATACTTAAAATATAGATTTAGATGTTATTTATTTAATTAATTTTTCTTTATTATTTTTTTTTCTGGGTATCACGGTTTCATAACGTGAGATTTTTCTCACCAACGACTGACGGTTGATCTACTTTTTTAAAAAAAAAAGAGCACATGATGGTTTACCTTGTTTTGAAATTTATTATTCCTTCCGTCCCAGGATAAAAATCTTGGTGGACTTTTCACGCATATTAAGAAGATGAATTAAATGACAAAATTGCCCATAATAATGTCATTAATTATTTTTAATGTAGGTGAGAGAGTGACTTTCTAGCTTTTCATTTCAAAATATTTTTAGCACATAACTAATTATACTGATTAAATATGGAGAGATAATTAGAATAAAAAAAGTTTGAAATATTTAATGATACAGGTATAATAGAAAAAAAAAATGTGTAAAAATTTGGTTATTAAAGAAAAATGAACATTTAACACAGAACCACCCATAATAGTAATAAGAACTTTTATTATGGGATGGAGGGAGTATTTATTAATAGACATACATTCTTATTAGAACATCGTTTTAACTGCAAGCCTCTTATTTTTGTAAAAAACGGTTTCACATTTTGTTCTCTTCTTCGAAAAGGTCACCGTTCTTAGTTACCCTCAAGTTAGCACGAAGTTAGTGAGCTTATTTCATTGAGTGCTTCTACACATACCGGTTTATTCGACAGGTACAATTTTTTTAATTTTTTTTTGCTTGTGACTCTTAAAAAATGTATAGTATTTATTCTAACAGAATTTTTTATAAAATATAGTGTTTTAGGTGTAATTTGGATACATATACAAAAAATAGGGTTATACAGGGTTATAAAGTCTGTATAACCCTGTTTTTGTATATGTATCCAAATTACGCCTAAAACACTATATTTTGTAAAAAAAAATCTTGTTAGAATAAATACTATACATTTTTTGAGAGCCACAAGATTTTTTTTTTAAAATGTCCAATATTCATGTCCAATAAAAATGTCTGCCAAGACTTATTCTATTTCATTATAGACAAGAAATTTAGGAAATTTAAGGGAAATCGTTAAATTTTTAATAAATTCGAATATGTAAGCTTACACAATAGGAAAATAAACTTTTATTACTAGGCTATATTCATTGAACTCTCATCCATCTATTCTATGTCTTTTAATTTATTTAAAAAATATATTTAAGTTATCATTTATGAGAGGAATCTTGTATTATTTAACTTTTAAAAACATGGGGGTGTTTGTTTAGAGCTGAATGGAGCTGAATCTGAATGGCTGAATCGGTCAGTGCGTTTGTTTTGGTTTGAATGGCTGAATCGGTAAGATGGACGAGCTGAATGGCTAAGTCAAATTTTTTTTAGCTGAATAGCTGAATGAGCAGTTAAATGAAGTAAAAAAATTTAAAAATATTAACTATTATATTAAGTAATATTAAATAAATTTACAATAATTTTAAATTTTTTCAGAGGGTTAAATTAATAAAATTTTGTCATTTAGATGTTTCAGACATGCCAATTATCAAAATGTTTTTATTTATTCAGATTCAGATTCAATTCATTCAGATTCAAATTCATTCAATTTTTATCAAACACCCCCGTAAACGAAGAAAATTATTTTTTCCATTTATTTAAGAAAAATATTACGGTGCACAATTTAATTTCAAAACGATGTCGTATAACACTGCAAGTCACACTAGCAAAACCAACTCTAGGCTCTAACACGTGACGGGATAAATCACTTTTTGGTTACTGTACTATGGTCCGATTTTTATTGTGGTTACCAAATTTTTTTTGTTATAATCGAATAACTGTACTCTCAAAAATTACAAAATGGTCATTACTTAAAATTTTCGTCCAAAAAAACAGACGAAAAAGCTGACTATGCAAGTTGGACTTTTTTTTGCTTACGTGGAGGCTGGAGCACAGAAATACCATATCACTTCTCTAATCTTTTATCTTTAAACAAAGTGGAGTGGTAAAATTTATTATCTTTAAGTAATAATAATAGTAATAATAATTTCAAAATAATAGTAATAGTAATAATATTAATTTTGAAATAAAAATAATAAAAATATTAATAATAATAATAATTTTAAAATAATAACAATAATAATAATAATAATTTTTAAAAATTTCAAAGTTTTAAAAAATATTATATAAATTATAAAAATATTTTTATATGAAGCTGATGTGTATTTAAAAAATAATATTTTTATTGTTTAATTAATTTAAATTATTTGAGCAAGGGTAAATTTGACAAATTATTTTTTATTCTCCATTAAAATAAAAAAAACAAATTTCATACAAATATGTAGGGAACAGACCCCAAATACAATTAATTTTATAAAATTATTATTATTATTACTATTATTTTAAAATTATTATTATTAATAGTATTTTATTATTATTATTATTATTAATATTTTAAAATATTAATTTTACTCCGAAGTTCTATAATATAATACTATTAATTATTATTATTTAAAAATATTAATAATATTAAATATAAATAATAATTAAGATAAAATTTTAAACTCTTTTATTTCAGATATTTATATTAATATGAATCTGTCGCTATAGCAGTAGCAGCTTCGTTTGGAGTCATTTCTTTGTAAATTATTAATAAATTTGGTTTCACACAGTTTTGACGTGATAATTTATAAAAATTTTATTTGCCTATCTAAACAAGAAAAAAAGCTTGAAATTATTAACTCAATAATAATAATAATAATAATAATAACATACTATTAATAATAATAATTTTAAAATAATAATAATAATAATAATAAAATACTATTAATAATAATAATTTTAATAATATGTAAAACTTTAGAGTAAAATTAATAGTATTGTATAATAATTTTAAAATAATAATAATTTTTAATAATAATAGTATTAATAATAATTTCAAAATAATATTAATAAAATTTTTAAATAATAATAATAATAATTAATTTTATAAAATTAATTATATTTGGGGGTTTGTTCCCTACAAATTTGTATGAAATTTGTTTTTTTATTTTAATGGAGAATAAAAAATGATTTGTCAAATTTTTCCTTGCTCAAATAATTTAAATTAATAAAATAATAAAAATATTATTTTTAAATACACATCACCTTCATATAAAAATATTTTTATAATTTATATAATATTTTTTTAATTTTTAAAATTACTAATATTGTTATTATTTTGAAATTATTATTATTATTATTATTATTATTATTATTTAAAGATAATAAATTTTACCACTCTACTTTGTTTAAAGATAAAAGAGAAGAGAAGTGATATGACATTTCTCTGCTCCAGCCTCCACGTAAGCAATAAAAGGGTCCATTTGCACAGTCAGCTTTTCCGTCTATTTTTTTGGAGTGAAATTTTAAGTAATGACTATTTTATAATTTTTGAGAATATAATTATTCAATTATAATAAAAAAAATTTCGATAATCATAATAAAAATCGGACCCGATATAATGACCAAAAAATAATTTATCCCAACGTGTGACCAATAACAAACAGGAAAAACTCGTTCATAACACCCCACACGGCCACACGTCACCAATTCACGGGCCCACAATGGTAAAAGTACTGTACAATTTCACAGAAGAACACAACACGTCACCGTATCTGCAAAAAAAAATACTTGAATAATAAGATGAGATAAATCAGGCGGTCTCCTTGGCGATACGACCGCCATAGCAAAACCCTACTCACCTTTCTCTCTCTACAATTTTCTCTCTAAAATATAAACGAATTTTTAGCAGACAAAGTAGCAAACTGCGTGCGGAATCAGTAGAAGTGTAGAACAAGTAAAAGGAAGGATTTGGAGAGTAACACCTTTTCGCCTCCATCTCGCTGAATTTGAGAATTAACGGTATGTTATTGTCAAACCCTAACCGTAATCATTTATGTTATGTGCATTCAGATCTGAGTTTTGACTGCTGAATGTTGATGTTTGGATGTGGATTTGGTTGTGTTTGATATTTTGTGTTTGCTGACATGATGTTCATTGTAATTGTGATTTTGTGTGTAATTTTTTGGGAGTAGATGGATCGGTATCAGAGGGTGGAGAAGCCAAGGCCGGAGACGCCGATTAATGAGAATGAGATTCGGATAACCACTCAGGGGAGAATGAGGAATTACATTACTTATGCTACGACTCTGCTGCAGGTTTTTTTTTCTGTAGTTATGCTTGTATTGTTTGTACATGTTTTGTTTGTACATGTTGATGAATTGGATTGGTTTGGGGACATAGTGTAATGGTTATTTTTATTTCTCAACAAATTGTGTGCTTTTTGTTCCTCGGTTATTTTTTTTGCCCGTGTATAAATTGGCGTTTTTAGGGAGAATTATTATTGCAACAACTGTCATGTCTTTCACACATTCTGACAATCTGCTATTTTTATGCTTTTGTATGTGAAGTTTGTTTTTGGAATTGTGAATAAAAGACGTATCTGGCTTTAACTTTATTTTGATATAGTATTATAGAAAAGCATGATAAAAGCATAACTGGAAAATTTGTATTTCCAATGTTTCAAGTGATGTGAATGGTTTTGTCTGGAGAAGTTGTAATGCTAATTGTTTCAACTGATGGAAGCCATTGAACATTTCATCCATGTGAATCATATTTTGTTGTATCCCATCTGTACTTGGTTCTCTGTCCTGTCTTTATATATACACATACAAATGTTATTACTGTCTTAGGTATTATTAAATGTTTTTCCTTTGTGTAGGAGAAAGGTTCTGATGAAATTGCTCTTAAAGCCATGGGCAGAGCTATTAGCAAAACTGTGATGATTGCTGAACTGATTAAGGTATTGTTACTGGCCATAGTTATTTCCTACCATTTCAGTGTTTCCCTGTTTTTCTCTAGTGTTTTCACATGGGTCATGGTTCTCTTTAGATTGTCTGTTGTGCCTTTGTTTTATCTGAAAAACTGATAACAAAACTCTTTTGAGAGTAACAGAGGAGGATTGCAGGTCTCCATCAGAACACAGTGATTGGTTCTACAGATATAACCGATATGTGGGAACCATTAGAAGAAGGCCTTCTTCCGTAAGACCACAAATCATTCTCGTGTCCTTAACTTAAATGTCATATAGGCTAATTTTTTTAATGTTTGGCTGACAAATTCTAATTTTTCAAAATGCAGCCTAGAAACTACTCGCCATGTGTCAGTGATAACAATTACCTTGTCCAAGAAGGAGCTAGATACATCATCTCCAGGGTAAATATCGTCTTGACTTTTGTTTTTTGTTTGCTTTTAGTTTATTACATCATGCTTATTCATTCGGTGTCAGATTGCTAGGCATTAAAATATGTTAACCAGCAGTTATTTATTGAAAAGAAGAATAAAATAAATGCGTAGGGATTTGGTACACCATGTAGCTTTTGTTTGTTCCATTGCTTCTCATTAAGATTCTTTATGTAGAGTCCAAAAAGAGATCGTTTCGTGGAGCCATGTGGTGAATTAAGGAATTGCATTTAAGAGTGAACATAATGAAAGTGTATTTTTGGTTCAAACGAATTTTCAGGGGTTGCTATGGTGCTGTTGAAAGTACTTTTGCATTTAAATTCGGTATTATGAACACATCTCTGTGAAGTGATTTTTAAAATATTTACTAAGCACTATTTGACTTGGCATCAACTGCATCTTTTCTTACTGGTATTCTAGTGCAAAAAAAAATTATTTTCACAACACCTATGCCTGCCAAACAGGCAACAATCCACCTTTGAATATCTCTTTATCTGCAACAGAAATGGGAACAGAATTTGAAACACAACTGGAGATGCCACACCAATTATTTCCCAACTAGTGTCTCGATGTTAGACATGATGGTGAATGTTTAATATAGTTTGCCAAGTTGCAGATTAAGTTGATTAGTTCCATCTAGAAAACTCTTTTGTATATTAAGTTGCCTCTTATATGGTATTTCAAATGCGAACCATGTGAATTTTTGTTTGTCTACACTTTTTCCTGTGTTTGACATCCAGGAGATGTTAGCATGGTCTTTACTTATGTAAAGCTATCTTTGGTTGATGATATTGTTGTTGTTGTTGTTTGTGCTTGTTAATTTATTCCCGTTTTGATTATTACATCAGGAAAATCAATGTCTTGACATGTTGCAATACATTTGAGCTACTGATTGATGCATTGTTCATTTTAATGCTTGGTTTATGATTATCATTTCTTGCGTTGCATTTTATAATTAAGGATGTAGATAGGAGCGTGCAGGTGATATTATTACCTCTGGACTCAATCATTTTGCTTCTGCTCAACTACAGGTACCAACAACCTATTCCGGTTGATCAAGTGAAACCATTGAACGAATATGAATATGAAGGAGGTATAACAATAACAATATCTTTACTTGTTCAACTCCTTAATTGCGTTTACTATATTGTTTTCTCTTATCAAATCAGAGGGCTCTCCTAGCATGCGAGGGAGAGGTCGTGGTGGTCGTGGAAGGGGCAGAGGCAGAGGTAAATACTGCATTAACTTTATTGTGGAAAGGAAAATACTTCCAATCTATTTGATATCATCTTCAATTACTAATCCTCTATACCCGGGGGCCTGGGCTTTGTTGTATCCGTTCATATACATAAAACCTTTTACTTGCTGTCTATATGTTCAGTGAAAAGAAATAGATGTTCTTATACAGCATCTTTTATTATGTCTAGGAAGTAATAGCAATGGAGTGGTTGAGTACAATGGAGATGGTGGCTGGGAAGGTGGACGCGGATATGGTGGCTGGGATGGTGGGCGTGGTTATGGTGGCTGGGATGGTGGGCGTGGTTATGGTGGAAGGGTTCGAGGACGTGGAAGAGGACGCGGTTATCGTGGACGTGGAAGAGGCTATGGTGGTGGGGAAATTCAACAAGAGTTTGGTGGTTACAACGACTATGGCGGATCAGGTGTAGTGCCTGCTCAAGGCCGCGGTAAGCTAATATACTTTTGCTATATCAATAATATTGTTATTGGTGTGATAATTATCACATTTGGTATAGAGTTGTCTCATCAAAAACTTTATGTACGCAAGTGATGACATCAACTTGAAAACCCTTGGTTATCTACCTTGTCATTCTTATGCTTCTGATTGGGCTTCCCTGGTTGCAGGGTTGATAGAGACTGGTTTTTGTCGAAGTGTTTTTTCTTCTTTGCTTAAAAATGTTTTTTTCTATTATATGATTAGCTGGAATTTCCTCCCAGAGATGTTTGTTCCAAATTGTGCATCTCTTCTCCTTGCATTCTTTGGCTTCATCAAATGATGTGGTGTCCTTCATTATTTTGATTTTCACTTTTAACAATTATGTCTGTATAAAGTTTTTATTTATTTATTCATAATAATCTCTGGGAAAATTGATCCAATGCTATAAGCTTTTATTATGTTCACTAGTTGGCTGTTATGGTATCATTTGATATAGGACGGAGAGGTTGAATTTCAATTGTATTGTGTCGAAGCTCTCAGCCTCTTGCTTTGTTTCTATTGTGAAATTATGGGAACCTGACAATTTCTTCTTCATACATGAATAATGACTTGAGTCTTGGTTTTTGTTTTTAATAATATATAATGCTCTCTGGTGTCCTGCAGGCCGTGGTCGTGGTCGTGGGAGGAGCAGAGGAGGTGGACGCGGGCGTGGAGGTGGACGCGGGCGTGATTTCAGGTCAGATGGTCCAGTCCAGGTAGCTGCCTGAGAGCCCTAGACTAGTGAGATATAGGATGTGGTTTAAATCGAAAATTTGGATGCCTGCTCGCTGTTATATGTCGTATTGCAGATTAAAATTAAAAACAGAAAAAGTGAATTCCAGTCATAAATCTCTAGGGATAGTAGTTATAGTGATCTGCTACAGTTGCGTGCGTGGTGGGTATGTTTTTGATAGCTAAAGGTAGGATTATTATTTTAATGTTGACAGAAATTCAGAAGCTGTAAACTCTTTTTTAGAAATAATAGAGCAGTACATTCTTTCATTCTTAATTTTGAAATTGCACTATCAAATTAGAGGTTATTATGGTTTTTGGGATGTAAGTTTCTATTTGTATTTGTGCTCATTGATTTTTGGGTATCACTGAAATATTTTTGCTTTTGCTTTTTATCCCTGAAAGAGGAGGGAGAGAGAGATTTAAATGTATCACGTTTTGCCTTGCACAAATTTGTTCGCTATTGTTATAGATGTATCACTGTTCCGAAGTTTGAAATAAAGTTAGGTGCAGTCAATCATTTTAAGTGTGACAACAACAATTTGGGTGAATAAAATGAACAAAAGAAAATATATATGATCAAAAAAACTTAACCAGATAATTTCCAAACTAGTATTTTGGTCTGTGTCAAATTAATGGTATGGTCAAATTAATTTAATAGATACTATATATATTAGTTCCTTATGAGCATAATATGATTATGTTAATTTGGATGTGTTTGTTACATCAATAATGTAATAGTTCATAAATTGATTTGACATTTTAATTTATAAATTAGTTTATTTATTACATATAATTAGGGGTGCATAACATGTCAAACCTATATAATAGTTCATAAACTGATTTGATATTTTAATTTATAATTTATTTTATTTAGTACATACAATGGAGTGTACAACAGACTGATCTGACCTGGCATAGGTTTGCAGTTAGGGGTGTGCATTAAATTCAATTTTTTTTTTATTTTTTGGCTAATCGAATCAGTTCGATACAAAACGAAATCGTTTCAGTTTCGGTACATATTTTCGATATATACAATTTATTAGATATTGGGTTCGGGAAGCCATTTCGTATGTCCGATGTGTACCGGACCGAATCAGTTGTAACGATCAATTGAATGCAGAAGCAATTTAAAAAGCAGTAAAGCACGAAACTCTATCTTCTCCAAAAAAAAAACTAAACCAAACAGACCCTTAAATCCACAATTACAAAAATTGTTCATGTACGATAGTCATTGAATTTACTAACCGCGTTATAATTCATTAAGAAATCTTAAATTTTAACAAATTCCTAATTCTGATTGATTGAAAAGACAATTATCTTTCCAGAACCAGCCATGGTGACGACATCTCTGCATCCTTTACGAGAAGGAGAGAAGCGAAGGTGATAGTCAACGTTTTGAAAGAAAGACTATGTTGGGCACGAAGATCGCCGCAATCCAGAGATGAGAGATAATAAGATTTGATATGTAACGCCTCCAAAATAAGTCCACACGACCCATTTCTGAGTTGTCAAATATAGGGTAAAGAATTCAAATACAAACTTCATTTATAAAACTGTTAAGCTGTCGTGAAAAATACGACAACACATAAGTTGTAAGTTTCAGTAGAAATAACGGTACTAACACTCCAAACCAATGATACTTTACATAAAGGTACAGTTAATAACTATTTTAGGAATTAAAATTTTTGAAAAATGCTAAAGAATCTTTCATACATGGGAGGTCATGCATCTAAGTTATAATAGATATCATAGGACTTGAGCATTACCCTTGGTTGACCCAATAAACCCCAAAGAAGAACGAGAATATTACTATTCTGTTCATTCCAATGGTGTGTATTTTCTTGCCATATAATTACCTCCCTTGTCTCAAACCAATGATTATACTCCAACCATACTCCAAGATTAAATAGATAATGCTCATAGATATAGTCAACAAATGAATGTGCACAATCATATCTTATGATAACACGAGTTTGTATGTGGTCAGACATCATGTATGATAATGGAAACACACCCTTAAAGCTCTTAGTACAATTTTGTCCTCATTCTAATGGGGTGCATTTTTGACACTTTCACAGTCGGGTCCTCCTCACCCTATTGTTGTTTGCCAAAATCAATTATTAAATGACGTATAAAATACGTCACACATATCTTAAGTCCTCAATACAATTATATATTGTCACTCTTTTATAAGGTATTGAGAATCTTCCACAGTGTCGGACCATAACACTATTCCCCTGTTATCCCCGCTCGACCCAGCTACACTCTTACTACCTGATAGGAATTATGAAGGAAAAGGGTGAGCTCAACTAGCCCATTAAAAAAATATTATGACTAAGTTAATGTAGAAAAAATTATATTTAGTCCTCAACAGGAAAAAATCTGAT
This sequence comes from Panax japonicus, assembly GCA_020205505.1. Classification (NCBI taxonomy): domain Eukaryota; kingdom Viridiplantae; phylum Streptophyta; class Magnoliopsida; order Apiales; family Araliaceae; genus Panax; species Panax japonicus. The sequence continues at coordinate 41,682,926 of CM035095.1, read as the reverse complement.
AGAATACAATAGACAATAAGTTTTAGATCAACAACTGCAGCGGAACCAACAATCCATTAGAAGAGTCAAGTAGAACATAGTGTCTACTATCTCTTCCAAATTAAAAGTCCATCATTAATATTTCATCCTTGTAATACCCATCAACAGTTCTTTGTTGTGCCCAGGACAAAGAGAACTTTCATCACATGTCTTCACTTGAACCACCAAAGATTATAGTTAAATTTGTAATTCATATTTATAATCATGTTAATCAACAATCCATCTTTGCACTACGAGCCAAAGACATACAACTGTAAAACCAATAATCAACGGTTCATCTTTGCACATAAGCCAAAGATATACAACTGTAAAATCAATAAGATATACAACTGTAAAATCAATAATCAACAGTCCATCTTTGCACGTAAGCCAAAGATATAAAACTGTAAAACCAATAATCAACAGTCCATCTTTGCACGTAAGCCAAAGATAACTTTTACCACATCATTTGTCTGTAACATTACAGGTCATGATTATAACAATACACAATTCCTGTTCATAATCATACCAATCAACAGTCCATCTATGCAATACCGGCCAAAAATGACTCTCACCACAATACAAGTATGAGAATGCTGACAATGATATAAATAATCAATCAAGTGAGATCAAGGATAAACATTAGAGATTTATAATTCAATTTATCCAAAGTTCAAGAATATCCAAATTGTCAACATGATAATTTATTTGTGGAGTAAAATTCAAAAATGATATTTATGTATCAAAATAATATGGACAAAAAAGAAATCACTTTTGTCGTGAATAGTACCCCGTGAATAGTACTAAAATGAATAGTACCAAATGAATAATACCTTGTCATGCAAAGTACCACGAATAAATATTATCCCTAGTGAATAGTACTCGAGTAAATAGTAACAAATGAATAGTAACCCATCATGAAAAGTACCTCGAATCCTAAGTGAATAGTACCCGAGTGAATAGTAACAAATAAATAGTAACCTGTTGTGTTAAAAATATGTACTGCAAGTGCACAGTGTCGAATTGAAGAACTGAAAAGTACAGGTCGAACCCACAGAGACTAGATTAATTCTTTAATATATCCTTAATTAATATTTTAGGCAAATTAGAAATAAAAATGGTGGAGAAGATTTTTTAACTAAATTATGCAAACTATTAATTAATAATGAAAACTATTAATTAGAAAAGATACCTAGGAATTAGAATCCACCAAATATTAACATAATAAATAATTTCTTATTTCCTAAATCAATTCCCAAATTATTTCCCCTTCCCTTTAAAAATAATGATTCATATAATTAATATGGGCAAGCATAAGTTATGAAAAATTCACAGATTAACTATAACTTATCAAAACCTCGTAATCAATATAAAAATCATATGCAATTTATGCGGAGGAAAATATGAAGGTGAAAATAATTGGGCATTAATTTAGGAACGGAAAGAAAATATAGTTATGAAATATTTAGTTTCATCATAATCCTAGGTATTAGAAATTTAGCTAGCCATGGAATTAAAAACAAAAACAAATAATATTAGTACTACTATTCGCATGAAATAAGAACAATAATTAAAAAGAGAATTTCTATTATGTAAATAAAAGAAAGTGACAAATACTTCCTGACAGTATGTTCCACACGTGATTGGAAAAAGAGAGACAAACTCTAAATATCTTCTCCCTCCTACACTAGTGAAAAACTAAGAAAAATAAATTAACAAGTAGTCCTTTCTCTAAAACAAGAGGTCTATTTATAGGGAAAATAACTTTGAACCCTAATTTAGATTCATTGAATTTGGACACTTTGATTCCCTTTTCATGTAGGATTCAACTTTCTAGTAGCAATCAACTTCTCAAAAACATCTTCTAGATAGACTTTTCTTTCTCTTGTTGGATTTGAATTGCACTAAGATTGTTCCACCTCTCTCCTTCTCCTTGTAGGATTCTTCTTGGACATTCCTTATATGAATAAGAGCATTAAATATTGCTTGATCACCAAGATTTTGACTTTATTGCAATAAATATTAAATCCTACAAAATAAAATAAAATATATTAATTTAATAAACTAATATAATTAAAAGGACAAAATTAGGGATAATTAAATGTATGAATTACTTTTCTATCAAATACCCCCATACCTAGCTTTTGCTCGTCCTCGAGTAAAATTAATAAAAAAAATAAAAATAAAACAAAAATTACAATACCCCATTTTCGTAGGAAACACGATTGCACTTATCATGTGCAACAAGCATTTAAATCCCAAGGTTACCCCAAGTGGATGAGTTGTGTCTCGTGAGGGTTTGCAGTGAATATACCCACAAAATTTAAAAATATTTTTGGGTTCAACAAATTATGAAATTGAAAGAAAACTTCTAAATATTTATGGGCATTATACATAAGCAAGATTAAATTCAAAATCACACTTTCACCTTATCAAAATTACTCGATCTTCATTTTAGACACCATCCTTCATTAAATCAATTTCATGTAATGCATGCATGTGTATGTGATGTACCTCTTAGTATGGATTTTTATCATGAAAATCAAGCAAACTCTTTTTTTCTTTGTCTTTCTTTTTTCCTTCTTTTTTTTCCATTTTTTTATTATTCTTGACTTGTGTAATGTCTCATTTTCTTAGGCTTTTCAGAGTTACCCATGTAGAGCGAGCGTTAGACCAATGACTCCCAAACCAGATGGCTTTAGGGCACTAGGTGTAGAGACGCCCCTAAGGATTTACTAACTCGAGTAACAAAGGCCACAAAATTAGACTAGTCAAGCTGCTTTTATCCATCATACTTTTCAGCGTGAATATCGATGATTCCCAAGGCTTGGATACCCAGTTATTTCGTTTAATGGACATTGAAGCGGTTATTTATTTCTTTTTTTTTTCAACTTTTCTCAACTTCATTTTTTTTCTTTTTTTTTTCTTCTTTTTTTCTTCTTTTTTTTTAAAAATTACTCAAATCATGGTTTATACCCCACAACTAAGAATTAGTGCAAACGTGAAGTGCAAAAATGCTTGTGAAATCAATTTTAAATCCAGATGGTGTTTTGAACTAAGATTTTGTATCTTATCAACAATTCAAGAGTTCTAAATCTTTCAATCTCACTCATGCGCTTTGCTCCATAAACACTTATTAGAATTAATTCAATTCATAAAAAGTCAAACAATTTTTTTTTAATTTTTTTGTGTTGTTTTTTTCGTAAAAAGAAAAAAAATCTAATACAAACAAACTCCCCCCATACCTAAATCATGCATTGTCCTCAATGTATGCAAATGAAGAAAAGAGAACAAAGATATGAAAGAATTGTACCTTGTATGCGGGGCATTTGTTCTGCAAGAAAATGTGGTGAGAAAGAAAACAAATGTACATATCTACAAATTTTATAAATCCTAAAAATTATGTGACTAAAAATGAATGTTACAAATGGATAAGTGAGTGTGAACTTTTCATTATTTTCAGGAGGTCTAGGAAATTGAAAATAGTCAGAATTTTCATCACAGTTATGCTTCAAGGTTACCTCAAGAAAACTTTCATTAACATGTTCAAATGATGGAAGAGTTGGTTCAAATACATGTTCTAGTTTAGTTGACTTATTTGTAGTGGATCTCAACAGCTCATTGACCTTATCTAAATATTCAGATTCATTCTAATTTTGGTCAAGGTGATTTAAGAAAAAATCAATTGGATCTTTTTCAATCAAGAGTCTATTTTCATTTATTTCTTGGATCATTGACAACTCTTGTATCATGTTTACTTTAATGGGTTGGTCCAAAAAATACTAGGTGGCTCTCCCACATTAAACACATTTAAGTCAATTGTCATATTTCCAAATGTCAATTTCATTAGCCCATTTCTACAATTAATTAACGCATTAGAGGTTGCTAGAAATGGTCTACCTAAAATGACCGGAATTTGACCATTGGGATTTACAACAGGTTGAGTTTCAAGAACAATAAAATCAACAGGGAAGACAAAATCACCAACCTTAATGAGTACATCTTCAACTATTCCTTTTGGCACTTTAACGGAACGGTCAGCTAGTTGGAGTGTGACACTTGTCTTTTTTAACTCTCCTAAGCCTAAGGTTTCATACACAGAAAATGGTAACAGGTTCACACTAGCTCCTAAATCAAGCAAAGCCTTTTCAATTAATGTGTCACCTATGATGCATGAAATAGTAGGACAACCGGGGTCCTTATACTTTACTGGGACTTGACATGACAAGATAGAACTCACATGGGCTGTTAGAAAAGCTTTCTTAGGAACATGAGTGGTTCTTTTATGTGTGCACAAATCTTTTAGACATTTAGCATATGAGGGAACTTGTTGAATGGCATCTAGAAGAGGAATGTTAATTTTCACTTGTTTGAACACTTCTAGAATTTTGTCCAACTGGGCCGACTGCTTGTTTGAAATAAGTCTTTGAGGGAATGGGGCTTTTGGTTTAAAAACTTTTTCATTTAATTCAGAAGAATTGGTTTGATCATTTTTTGACACAAGCTTAGTAGATGGAACTACTGACTCAGAGTTTGTGGCCTTTTCTGGCTGGACTGACTTTGAAGATGGATTGTTAGATTCAACGTTTAAAATTTTCTCTTCTTCATTATCAATGCCAGCATGATAATTTTCAGACCCTAAAGAAATTACAGAATTCACATGATTGACTTGGTTGTTTTCAAGTGAATTAACATGATAAGGTTTTTGAGTAGGGACTGAAAATTTTGGATTGGTCTCGGGTTGACTAGGAAGTTTCCCCTTCTCTCTTTCACTAACTGCAGTGGCCAATTGAGTCATTTGGATCTCTAAGCGAGAAATGGCTTGGTTAGTGCTTTGCTGAGATTTTATTAAAGTTTCCACACTCTTATCTAAGGTGTTAAGTCTCCTCTCACTTTCATTAGAAAAACCTGGTGGATATTGAGGTGCTGGATTTGAATTTTGGTACGGACCAGGATTTGACTTTTGGTAAGGTTGAAAAGATTGATTTAGAGACTAATTGAACTGATTTGAAGAATTATTTGGGTACGGTCCTTGGTTCCATGCAAAATTAGGATGATTCCTCCAACCAGGATTATAAGTGGGTGAAAATGGGTCATTCCTAGGTCGTTGAAACATTGCATTGACTTGTTCATATTCTTCAAATTGGGGCTCGACTCTAGGACATTCCTCAATCACATGGCTTGGTGAATTACACTTTAGACACAAAGGTGTAGGTGTTGAGACTTGGTTCACGTGTGATCCCCTAGTTTCTAAATCTTCAAGTCTTTTAAGTACACCAGCCAACTTAACTTCTGTAGCAATTGAATTGTCAATTGTATGAACACCCCTAGATGAACTAGGTTTATCTGTCTCTCGGGTGGTTTCCCATTGCATGGTTTTTTCTGCTAAGTCTTCTAAAAACTCCCAAGCCTTCTCCTCATCATTATTCAGAAAATTCCCTTGGCACATTGACTCTAACATTGTTTTAGTGGGATAGTCTAAACCTTCATAGGCAATTTGACACAATCTCCATTTCTCAATTCCATGGTGTGGGCACTGGGATAACAAAATTTTAAATCTATCAAAATATTTCCAAAAGGACTCTTTTTTAAGTTGGCAAAATTGATGAATTGCATTCCTAATTTTAGCAGTTTTATGATTTAGAAAATATTTTTTTAGAAATGTAACGACAAATCCCTCCCAGGTTGATATGGAATTATTTGGTAAGCTATATAACCACTTTTTAGCATTATCTTTTAAAGCAAATGTTATAAATCTTAGCCTAATTGAGTCATCAGAAAATTGTTGGATTTTCATTAAGGCACAAATTTCCTCAAATTCCTGAATAAATAAATATGCATCTTCTATCCCCATAAACCTAGGTAACATATTTATAAAATGTGGCTTAAGTTCAAAATTATTACCAGTTACCGGTGGTAGACTAATACATGAAGGTTGGGCAGAACGGGAAGGATAACATCGATCCCTTAAAGAAACAGTTTGGGCGCCCTCCATTTTTGTTAAAGTGAGATCTTTTAAAGTGAAATCCGAAAAATCAAGTTTTCTCACTAATCGTGATGTTTCGTCCCTAATCCACACTTTTTTTGCATACACTAATTAGTAAATAATCAGATAAGCACACAAAAAAATAATAAAAAAAATAAACAAAAAATTACTTCTAAGGTTATCCTAAATAAAATCTAGACAGCTCCTAACTGTTCCAAGTTACACCGCAAGGTCCACCAAATTCAAAATTAATCATACCACTAGCCAGGTAAGTGTAAGAAAGGCGGGAGTCTCTCCGTATAGAAACGGTGACTAATTGAATAACCACACAATCTTTAGGCGTATATCTTTTGAACCACTTGCCTAGACACCAGTAGTTTGATTAATATAAAATTCAGACTCCTCTTGGAGTTTCTTGTCCTAATTGAGCTCGAGAGTCCTAGGGGCCAACGTCTACTTGATTTTATTAGGTCATGGTCATGCAAAATGTAAATTGGGTTATTTGTGGGCCAAGGAAGGGTGATGAAATCCCCACCTTATCTTGTTACAGGTTGTGCCCTTAATGTTAGATTAAAGATGAAAATGCACAAATACAAAAAAACTATAAACAAATAAAATGTCCTAAAACTATGTGAATTACGAAAGAAGGAGAAATTTTGACGTACCTCAATCCTCCAGCAATCACCACAGTTTATTTTTGACAAAAAATAAAACCTAACATGATGTGCTCTACGTGAGTGAATGCATGAATGCGACAAATAAAATATATATATATATAAAAAACTAAACTACTATTTTTTTTTTTTTTTTATTTCAAAAAAAATGGAGATACGAAGTACCGAAGAAAGCACAGCAACAAAATCTTTATCTTTTCGCTTCTTTGATCCGCTTCAATAATCCTGAAAAAAAAATGAGTTAAAACTAATTCGAATAAATAAAAATTAAGGAATAAATAAAAATTAATTCTAGTCACCGATAACGGCGCCAAAAACTTGTTGTGTTAAAAATATGTACTGCAAGTGCACAGTGTCGAATTGAAGAACTGACAAGTACAGGTCGAACCCACAGAGACTAGATTAATTCTTTAATATATCCTTAATTAATATTTTAGGCAAATTAGAAATAAAAATGGTGGAGAAGATGTTTTAACTAAATTATGCAAACTATTAATTAATAATGAAAACTATTAATCAGAAAATATACCTAGGAATTAGAATCCACCAAATATTAACATAATAAATAATTTCTTATTTCCTAAATCAATTCCCAAATTATTTCCCCTTCCCTTTAAAAATAATGATTCATATAATTAATATGGGCAAGCATAAGTTATGAAAAATTCACAGATTAACTATAACTTATCAAAACCTTGCAATCAATATAAAAATCATATGCAATTTATGCGGAAGAAAATATGAAGGTGAAAATAATTGGGCATTAATTTAGGAACGGAAAGAAAATATAGTTATGAAATATTTAGTTTCATCATAATCCTAGGTATTAGAAATTTAGCTAGCCATGGAATTAAAAACAAAAACAAATAATATTAGTACTACTATTCGCATGAAATAAGAACAATAATTAAAAAGAGAATTTCTATTATGTAAATAAAAGAAAGTGACAAATACTCCCTGACAGTATGTTCCACACGTGATTGGAAAAAGAGAGACAAACTCTAAATATCTTCTCCCTCCTACACTAGTGAAAAACTAAGAAAAATAAATTAACAAGTAGTCCTTTCTCTAAAACAATAGGCCTATTTATAGGGAAAATAACTTTGAATCATAATTTAGATTCATTGAACTTGGACACTTTGATTCCCTTTCCATGTAGGATTCAACTTCCTAGTAGCAATCAACTTCTCAAAAACATCTTCTAGATAGACTTTTCTTTCTCTTGTTGGATTTGAATTGCACTAAGATTGTTCCACCTCTCTCCTTCTCCATGTAGGATTCTTCTTGGACATTCCTTATATGAATAAGAGCATTAAATATTGCTTGATCACCAAGATTTTGACTTTATTGCAATAAATATTAAATCCTACAAAATAAAATAAAATATATTAATTCAATAAACTAATATAATTAAAAGGACAAAATTAGGGATAATTAAATGTATGAATTACGTTTCTATCATAACCCGTCATGCAAAGTACCCTGAATCTCCGAATGAATAATACCCGAGTGAATAGTACCCGAGTGAATAGTACCCGAGTTAATAGTAACCTATCATGCAAAGTATCTTGAATCCCCGAGTGAATAATACCCGAGTGATAGTAACCCATGAATAGTATTCCGAGTGAAAATATTAAAATTTAATAAAAAGTTCAGACCAATATTCCAATAAAATGATACTAGATGAAGCGTAAAACTCAAGGATATTCTATTAATTTTAGGCATTATAGAAGTAATACTTACCATAGTAAGTTTAGATTTAAGAATATGAAAAGAAATAATATACGAAACTGCAAATGGATTTTCACCCGTCATGCGATAATCCGCGTAGACAGATCTTTTTCACAAATAAAGAATGAGTACGAATGGTTATTCACTATGCATGCGGTAATTCGCGTAGACAGATTATTCCCACAGATTAAGGAATGAATACGGAAAATAATATCCCTTATGAATACAAAAAATAATACCCCTTACGAATACGAAAGAAATAATACCCCTTACGAATACAAAAGAAATAACACCCCATACGAATACAAAACGAATACAAAAGAAATAACACCCCTTACGAATACAAAAGAAATAACACCTCTTACCTTAGCAGGAGAATGGATACTGCAATAGTGAAGTAGCAGAATACTCTTCTTCTTTCTCTTTTATTCTCTCTATAGTTTCTCTCTCTAGAGTTTTAGTGGATTGGTGAGAATGAAAGAAGAAATAAGCTTCTATTTATAGGAGAATGGACTAAATAGTAACTGATTCACGGACGGTCCAGTTTGATTTACTATTAAAACCACAACCGAAGGTCCATAATGATTTACTATTAAAATCACAACCGACGGTCCATATTGATTTGCTATTAAAATCACAACTGACGGTTCGAAAATTAGTACATCTCCCTATGGAATAATAAGTCAAACTTACAACAAACGCCCCATGACAAACCCCTCTATTTATATAAAAAATTGAATAAATATTTATCACAAATCACTTATCTTCAATAAACACATTTTTAATCTTTTAACAATTATTCATCATTAATATTATAACTCACAATATTGACAACCAGATCATTCCCAGGAAAGAGGGGGATTTCCAATAAGGATTTCTCCTTATTGGCGCGCAATTAAATAACCTAACCCCTTTCTTTGACAGAACTCTCTAGACATTGTCAATAATGCAAATAATAATATGAATAAATGTGTTGTCTCTATTATTGATTTAATAATATAAAATATTATTCAGATGATATTGTGACAATAATTGAATCAATAATATGAGATACTATGCAGAAATTACTGTTACAATAATTGAATAAAACTGAGTGACTTCTTACGTAAGCATCAATAATCAGAGATACTGTGCAATACCAAGTGCTACTGTGCATCAACGCGTATTACTGTACTTTTATCACCAGATATTTCAACAGTTTAAAGGTAAAAGTTTTGTCGTTATTTTTATAAAAAAGTTATTTATGTCACTTTCTATATCCGACAATTATTCTGTTATGTGGTCCATCAATGATTCCGCCGTCATATGAAGATTCCTCGAGAAAAAGAATATTGCCCAACACAACGAATATTTTATGACAATTTTCTTACTTTGTAAAATTTTCAATATCACCCTTAACTTTAACCTTTTATCAATTTAACAATTTACTAAATAGAATAATAATTATAAGAAAATTGAATACTTTTATTTCATAACATTTGGGGTCTTACATGATAGGTGAAGATTGAGATGGTTTAAGAGAGTATCTCAAGATATTTTCAAATGGATATAGATAACTAGTGTTGCAGTTGATGGTAGTTCCTTGTTTCTAGTCCTAGGTTTATGATGGTTTATGATGGAGTAGTATACTAGTATTATACATATACTTATATACATAATAAAAGGCAGGGTGTGAAAATTCAAAAATATCCTTCTTGTTCATATTTAGCAAATACCATGTTGGAAAAAACAGGTACATTATGATATTTAAATTGGTACAATACCGGTACTAGATTGGCTAACCGATTTAGTATAACGGTTCAATCGGTACCGGTATCGGTACCCAATTTTGATAACCGGTTCGGTACGATAAATTACCGATCAACACCCCTACTTGTAGTCCTAACTAGACCAGGCTCCAAGGCTAGACTGTTGACTTTGATATGCTAGGTCAGGCCCTGGCCTCTAAAGTTTGGTCTAGTTAGGTCTATAGGCCCGGCGTCCAAGCCTAGGTCGGTCTGATCTGACCCTCTTTTTTTTAATGTTAAATATTAAAAATAAAAACTATAAAATATAAACTAATTAAATTTTGTAAAAATAATTTTTTTAATGAATAACTAGAGTATTTACAAGAAACTAACTTATTATTAATATTTAACATTAAAAGTTAGTTTATTAATATATTAATTAATGTTAATATTTAACATTAAAAGTAGTAAAGGCTATTAATTAAATTTTAATGTTAAATATTAGTATTTCGAAGAAACTAATTTATTATTAATATTTAGTCAACTTACTTTTAACGTTAAATATTAAATAAACTAGCCAGTATATTAATTAAATGTATTTACAAGAAATAAAGAATGAATAATAAAAAATTTAAACCTTATCGATATATTAATTAAAAGTAATGTATTACACCTTACAAATTAAAATAATAGCTTGGGCTGCTTAGTTTTTTTTCCTAAATGGATTGAGTTAAGTTTAGACTCCTATGTAATTAACTAGTTAGTTTGAAACTAGGTTGGGTTATAAAATCATTAAAATGGTCAAGTGGTGTAGGGGAAGTGCAATTTAGATAGACACACTTAGAAGGGGGTTGAATAAGTGTGGCAACAACCGATGTCAAATTTTTATTTAATGTTAAAACTTTCTTGTCTAAAAAAGCAAGATGCGGTATTTAAGAATTCAACTTGTTGGATTAACAAAGCAGTTTGCGCTATATTCCAGATTCAGTTTGCTGGATTAACAGATTATCAGAAAGACAACTTACTATCCTAATTTTTAAAATTTATTTACTAATACTAATTGATGGCCTGAGTTGTTATGGATAATTTTCTGATGAAGTATATATGTTAAAGTATTAAAAATATGAATTACAATTCAAATTGAAGCATGCAATGAACAATTAAAATAAAACAATCAAGCACATGAACACAATGAATTTTTACGTGGTTTAACCCAAAGCCTCTATTCTAGTGACCTACCTCCACGTCCAATACCAATTAGTATTGGAAACTCTTTTATTAATTAACTTGGTTTACAATTTAACCCATTTACAAAATAAGTTCTCGCAACTTTTGAGTACTTATACTTACTAAGCACCTTTGCTCCCCGTGCACCTTTGCTCCCCAAGCACCTTTGCACCCTTAAGCACCTATGCTACCTTGAACTTGTTTGTAAATCCCTTAATCCAACCAGAATTAGAAAACAATAGACTAACCACTTAGCCTTTCAACAACTTTAATAATTGATTAAAATATGACAACAAAATAAACTAAGATCAAAACAATAATTATATCACAATGCAAGGCTCAACTATGAATACAATGATCAAGGTGAAAGATAAAGATATCGCCGATTTAAGTACAGAGAAGAGAAACTGAAATTAACAGTAAGCTTGATGAACGCATAGCCTTTTTAATAATTCTTCAGAATTAAAAAATATGCAGCCCTTATGAAGTATTTATGAAGAGTAGAAAATATCAGAGAATATATTTTATTGTTTTGCTTCCTTCAATAAAAATAATAATATCAAGTAATCCCTTTTATAGATGAATATATGCTTTTCCCGTTGGACATCACAAAGGATTTAATCATGATATTATAGATGTTATACTCACGAGGATAAAGGATATCCATTAATCTTAATAAAATCAATTTTATAGGCGTGATTGACTTTATAGAATAAGGAAGTCGGGATAGATGAATGAGGAACTTTTTGCCAACTAATTAATGTCATGATTCACTCGACTTCCTATATAATCATGAATTATTAACGTTATTAACGTTGAGTGCCAATTTATGATATATCCCTAATCTTTTGAAATAATATCAATTAGAGAAGAATTAGGATAATATCATGATATATATAAAATCAGATATATAAAGGTCAGGTATATATATATACGGTCCGGATCAAGAGCATACCCCTTATCCAACTCACCCGAGCTCACCCTCCTTTTAGCGACGGACCCGGCGACGGTTCGGTCATATAACAGTCGTCTATACTTTTAGCGACGCTATATGTTGTCCGTCGCTAAAAGTATAGACGACGGTTGTATGACCGAACAATCGCTGGGTCCGTCGCTAAAGGGGGGTGAGCTCGGGTGAGTTAGATAAGGGGTAAGCTCTTGATCCTTGCTCTCTCTCTCTCTCTATATATATATATAGAACAAGGATCCAGTCCGGTCTCCCGGACTGGTCCTAAAATACGGACCTCGTATTTTAATTTTTTTTGCTTTTTTTTTTGAAACAACTAAAAATAAATAAATTATGGAACTGAAATTTTTCCATAATACAGTGTTTTGGGTTGTTTTTAATACCTATACCAACCAATGTATGTACAGTCTGCCCAGACTGTACAGAAATATTTTGGTATAGGCATCCAAATCACGACCAAAACACTGTATTGTGAAAAAATTTCAGTTCCATAATTTTTTTTTTAGTTGTTTCAAAAAAAAAAGCAAAAAAAAAAAAGGTCCGGATTTTGTTAAAATTCGGGAGTCCGGACCTGATCCGGACTCTCTCTCTCTCTCTCTCTCTCTATATATATATATATATATATATATATATATATATATATATATATATATATATATATATATATATATATATATAGGGTCTCCATCCACAGCAACCGTTTGTTGGGAAGCAACCCCTTTTATCCAGCCGGTACAAGCTGTACCGGCTTATAAAAAAAAATTCTAAGGCCGGTACAGCTTGTACCGGCCGGATAAAAGGGGTTGCTTCCCAACAACCGGTTGCTGTGGATGTAGACCTATATATATATATATATATATATATATATATATATACGGGAAGTTTCAAGAGTATAATTCTTAAATAGCATAATACCTTAAATATCATAATTTTATCAAAACGACGTAGTTTTGTAAGGACGCGATGACATTTTTATAAATACCATGCCACCGCGTATTTACAAAAATGTCACCGCGTCCTTACAAAACTACGTCGTTTTGATAAAATTATGCTATTTAAGACATTATGCTATTTAAGAATTATGCTCTTGAAGCTTTCCGTATATATATATATATATATATATATATAGGGATTTCATCCACAGTAACCGGTTGTTGTGAGCAACCCATTTTTTCCCAGCCGCTACAGCTTGTAGCGGCTTATAAAAAAAAAATTCTAAGTGGGCGGTACAAGCTGTAGCGGCTGGGAAAAAAGGGGTTGCTCCCCAACAAACGGTTGCTGTGGATGGAGACCCATACACACACACACACACACACACACACACACATATATATATATATATATATATATATATATACAGTCAGGATTAAGAGCATTCTCCTTAAATAGCATTCCGTCTTAAATAGCATTCTTTTATTAAAACTACGTCGTTTTAGAGGGACGCGGTGACATTTTTGTAAATACAATGCTATCGCGTATTTACAAAAATGTCACCGCGTCCCTCCAAAACGACGTAGTTTTAATAAAAAAAATGCTATTTAAGGCGGAATGCTATTTAAGAAGAATGCTTTTGATCCTTACTATATATATATATATATATGTATATAGGGAAAAATGTATGTACACAGCTGTATATTACACAGTAGACTATGGCGACGATTTTTTGGGCTATAGCGACGGTTTCACCCGTCGTCATAGCTATTATGGGCTATGACGACAGTTTACCGTCGCTATAGCTCAAAAAATCTGTCTCCATAGGCATACTGTGCAATACACAGCTGTGTATATACATATAGCCCATATATATATATATATATATATATATATATATATATATATATATATATATATATATATAGTTCAAAAAATCATCGTAATAGTCTACTGTGTAATATACAGCTGTGTACATACATTTTCCCTATATATATATATGGCTATATGTATATACACAGCTGTGTATTACACAGTAGACCTATGACGACAGATTTTTTGGGCTATAACGACGGTAAATTGTCGCCATAGCCCAGAATAGCTATGACGACAGATAAAACCGTCGCTATAGTCCAAAAAATCGTCGTCATAGCCTACTGTATAATACACAGCTGTATACATATATTTTTTCCATATATATATGGAGGTTCAAAAGCATAAGTTTTAAATAGCATAATTTTCTTAAGTAACATAACTATTTAAAGCCTTTCCTCAGCCTTCCTTACTTACGCGTCTTTTTAAAAAAACCCAAATCTGAGTCGTGCTTCTCTCCTCTCTCTCTCTCTCTCTCCAATTATTAAGCCCTACTCGAGCTCTTCTCCCCAAATTCGCGATTTAGGCAAACTGAGAATCGCGATTGTAGGAAACTGAGCTCCTCTCTCTCCAAATAATAAGCACTAGGTTCTGCAAACTGAGAATCGCGATTTAGGCAAACGGGGAAGAAGGGCACTTTGCCAGAGAATGCCCCAGCTCTAACCGTTAGAGTGTCTATCCTGAAGAGGGTGGACTTGTCTTTCACATTTACTACTCATTTCTGCTGCTTTTTTCTTTTTTATGTCATTTTGGTGGTGAACTATGCGTTTTCTGGTGGTGGTTTTTGGGGTTACCTAGCTGTTTGGTCACATTTCGTGTTAGGTTTTATGGTTGTGGAACATTTATTAATCTTTTATTTTCTCTTTTTTTTTTCTTATGTAGTTAAAGATTAGTCTTTTCTGTCTTGAAGCGTCTTAAATTGAAGATAAATCCAGAGATTGTGATTATGCTTACCAGTGCTTCAGGGGTTAGTTTTCTCTTGCTCTGTATACATGTATATGCATACATGTTGGCTTTATATTAATGGATCAACTGGGCTTTCTTATCTTCATTATTTTGAAAAATGATCCTTACTATTGTTATATGTGCTTGTTAATTTGATTCTCTTTGTTTATTGTGTTGGATATTTGAATGATAAGGTTGATCTGTGTTTTTTCCCTGATGGGTGTCTCCTAAAATTGCTTTAATTTATTGTTCATAGGAGCAGGGTAAGGGGATTGGTCAGTTTAATTTGGTATGGGTATGTACAATGTAAATAGTTCAACCTAATGTTTTCTAGTTTTAGTAACATTTGATTGTGGGTTGGGTTCATTATGCGTGGACCATGATGGAGTATATAGTTTGATCTACTTATTTGTTTGTTATTAGGTACTTGAAATTTGTTTTGGTCCAAATGTATATTGGTATTTTGTTTTCATTTCATAAGATTTTTAATTTAATCTTTTAATTTCGTATCTTTATAATTTTTGGCTTGTTGAGATATGTATGCTCTTTAAAACTTATGCTTTTGAACCTATCTCTCTCTATATATATATATACACGGTTCGGATCAAGTGCATATCCCTTATCTTACTTACCCGTACTCACCCCCTTTTAGTGACGGATCCGGCGACGGTTCGGTCATACAACCGTCGTCTATACTTTTAGCGACGCTATATGTTGTCCGTCGCTAAAAGTATAGACGACGGTTGTATGACCGAAACTGTCGTCTGGTCCGTCGCTAAAGGGGGTGAGTAAGATAAGGGGTATGCACTTGATCCTTGATCTATATATATATATATATATATATATATATATATATATATATATATATATATATATTCAGTTTGTTTATCAGTGAAGGTATGTTCAAATTTGTTTGCCAAATGATTACTGACAATATTGATTTGTAGATTCAATATATTTTGGAATTTTTAAAATTGTTTAAAAAATATATTATATAATTTTAAATATGAAAATGTCAAATTGATTGTATAAGATCAAACTTGATCTTCTATCTTGAAACAAAGATAATAGTATTTTTACACCCTCCACGGCACCAAAAGTGTACAACTTACAAATATTAAGTGCATTTTTATTTCATTTTTATACTTGGAAATAATAAGCTATTAGAATGGCACTGATGATAATGAAATGAGAACAAATTGACACTTGAAAATTTTGTCACTTTATATTAATCTCAGTAAGAAAAGGGCACTTTTGTGCAAAAAATAAATTAAAATGGCTAATAGAATTCATTTTCCGGAGCAAAGGAGTATTATTTTCGGATAGAAGTTCTAATCCTTTCCAGCCACTTTTACAACTACTTGGAGCATTCACAACAGTTTCTCCAATAGACTTTTTATCCCTACATTTGAAGAATATATTAATAAATCAGTATCCAACAATTTTCTTATCCTTATATAATTTTTTATTTTAATCCTTGTATATAATTTGACTCCTCAGGGTGAGGGAATCAAAAGAGCGTTTTCTATTTATGTAAAATGACATTTCACATCCTATTTATTGCGATTTTATGTTAGTTAAAGGATCTTATCTCACTTAATTGCTGATTTGGGCATGTCTATCAAATTCACTCATTTTTATTTTTTAAACAGAGGATTTAGAGAAGAAAGAGAACTAAAAAAAAATTAAAAATCAGTCAAATTTTGATTTTGATCATTTTTGTAAAAAATATTACTACTAATTATAAGTTTTATTATTTTATAATTAAAATAATGTTGTTTTAGTTCTCATAAACACATAATGATCGTTGCACATTTTAATTTCTAGCAATATCTATTTTAAAATTAAAATAATTACAAATTTTAAATTCAAACAACAATTACTTTTAAATAAAAAATAGTTACAACGTTAAAAACATAATTTGACTGTTGAAACTTTCAAATTTTAATTTTTAAATTTTAATATTTAAGGAATCAATATTAGGAACCTGTTGGGTAGATAGTGAAAAAATTGAATTCATATCCTACAGAATGACCCAATAGCACTGCAGTGTAAGGATAGAGATAAGGAAACGGTTGTGAATGCTCTAAGACCCAAAAAAAAAGGTTCCAAATATGAAATTCTTTGCATGAGAGAAGGATCTAGTGAATGTATATACATTTTGTGTGAAAATGATGAATGCTATTAACACAAATAATACACAAAAAATTGTACAAATAGTCTAAAAAAGGAGACATAATAAGAAGTGGGATATTCCATTGGATATTTTACATATTTTCATTGGTAAACAATACATAATTCATATACTCATACTCGTGCACATAGTATTACTCAAAAGGAAACTCATATTTTTACATGACTTTTAATATTTTCACATGAAAATCGTTGTTATAGATTCTGTTGCGACTGTTTTTACCGTCGCTATACATCTATAGATATACTTTTTATGTGAAAATATCAAAAAAATTATGTGAAAATATCAATTTTCTACTCAATAATTAGTCACCCAAATGTACGACTTTGAAGCAGGTAACAAGAAACTGCTAAAAATACTACCAGGAAAGTTCACTGGACATTTTAATCTGCAGATTAAAAGCTGACACAGAAAAAATCACCACCAAAGCGAGCACCAGTGCTACCAGCAGGGATTGCAAGAGTATTGGAATAATCATCGGCCATTGAGCAAGCACTGGTCTGCAGTGCTGCATCATCTGGAACTGGAAGGCCTGGTTTTGAACCTAAAAACGTAGTGAGCACATGTTGGAGGGCTGAGTTTATGTTGCACTTACAACTACATTAGAAACTAGGGCTGGCAGTTGTTCCAATAGCCAATTAGGTGTCCTCTTACAACTCGATGTTATTAGAAGATAATTCTTACCATTTTGAATTGTCAATGTCGGAACTGTCCGAGATCGAGACCACAGCTATCAAGGATAACAAGACTAGTAGTAATTGAGAGAAGGAAACAACATTACCCTACCTGGCTCAACCAGGCTGTTCCTGAGCACGAATGGGTGGGTCGATCGCCCCGACTCCCGATCAAAAGGACCTCAAATTTAAATATATATATAAAAGATTTTGAACATTTGATTGAAAATTTTGGCTTTAAAAATACTAGAAAAAGTATCTTTCAATTTCTCATATATTTTGTTGTATTTGAACTATTATGTTTTAAGCTCCGGAAAAACACTTTTTTAAATGCAACTTTTTCATTTTATTTATGTTTTCTTTTTTTAGGTGAAGACAATGTTTTAAAAAATGGTCTTGTTTTTATTTTTCGTCTCCAAACCACCAAAATCTCAAGAACGGTGCTGGGCTCAACCGATCAAAGCTTGACCGAATTGAAAATTTTCATTACCGCTACCGGTACAGAAAAATATAAAAAAACCGAAAAACCGGTACCGAAAAAACCGAAACCGAAATCGAAAAAAACCGGTACCGCCGGTACCGGTTTCAACCGGCTCGGTAAAAAACCGAAAAACCCGAATTTTTTGAACACCCCTACTTGACCAGACATTATAACATCATGTAATTAAAGTAATAAAATAAGGGTTTATCACAATATGCCAAACCAACAAACATCCATGTTTCATCAAATACTACTGCATAGTAAACATGTTCAGCACGAAACTTCTGCTCAAATCATAAACTTCCCCTCATTAATATGTTTTGGAACTTATTGAATACGAAAAGACTTCAGATAACAGTATAACACAACAATATATATACCACGGACACAACTACATGCGCTACTGGCCATCTGGTATACTGGCTCTTTCACGGATGGGAAGGGATGGGATGGGCATTGTATGTGAGAGACGGTCAATCCAGCAGCAAGGATCGTTTTCCGTTCTCCTTTTCCAAAATGCTTATAGATGGATCTTCAAGGTCTTGCTCAAGTCATCCAACAAGTTGATGCAAAAGCAAAAGACAGATTCAAATAATCCCCTGCAAGCACAGAAAGAAGGGACCATGACTGTTCCATCCAGTTGATCTATCCGACTGGTTCATCACATACCACGCGCAATCACAAAATAAGCTTTTCAATTGTTTCCATCTAACTTCTAAAGTAAAATAAAAAGATGAAGGAGACAAAGAAAAGACTTGGACGCACCTTATTAAGAACTTCTTCATACTTTTCAGGATATAGACGAGCAGCAGCATCGAGCGCGAGACCTCGCGCCGTCCCGGTGCAGGACTTCTGCCCCATCCCTCTGCACCGGCATTGAAAAAGGTGATTGATTGCTATTCAGAATCTTCATAAACTTCATCATCAGAAAGCTCATCAAAAGTTCGAATATCAAGCTGGTAGCGGAGAATTCCCCCAATTCCACCAAAGCCTCTGCAAAACTGGGATCCCTCTTGCGATTTGTTGGTGACAAACTCTAGTATGCAACCAAACTTCTTGTACTCATTAGCAAACCACTCAAGAAGTGACATCTTCTCCTGAACCTCCAGTTCAGCTTTGCTGGCTGCGTCTCTGAAGTTGCTCTGAACTGCATCTTGCTCTTTGTTCAAGTGTTTTATAATAATTTCACCAGTAGTGCTATTTTTAAGCACATACCTATTCATGTCCAGATTTTCCCACACAATAAGGATCTCAACAGCACCCATCTCCAGAGCTTTCAAAGTGTCATCCACACCAAAGACATACTTCCCGGTATCCTGACTAATCTCCTCAAAGTACTTGCCTATCAAATGCTTCTCCTGTATAAACTTCACGTTGGATAGGATTTCAGAGGACAACTCAATAGCCTGATTGAAACCATTTTCCCCACCATAAGAAACATCTACAACATTCAGAATTTTTGCCTGAAGACGGGGATCAAACATATCAGACTGACTCAGCTCAGTCTTGAAGTCAGCAGATCCAGCAAGTATAAGTCCTGCAACATTTGGCTGGCTAGTGGAAGGATTGATATAGAACTGTGTGGCAAGCTCTGCTGTCTTCCTTACGTAATTGTGACGCTTCTCCATACGAAGGCGAGCAAAGCGCAGAGCTGACTGACCTCCTCTCCCATGTTTCTTTGGTAGATCAACACTAAATTTGTGAAGCACCTCTCTCGTGTTGCCACTCAATGTGCCAAAAAGGGTCCCATTCCCATCCATTATAATAAAACCAAATTTGTCATCAGACTCTAAGAGTTCATTCAGAGCTTCAGTATGGAACTTGTTATCACAGAGATAAAGAGATGCATTTATGGGCCTGAAGGGCTCAAAGTCGATCGTAACCTTCTTTTCCTTCCCATCTTCCGTTACAATGGTTCCAGTGTAAAGCACAAGCCCATTGGGAGGAACCTTATTGTACAGCTTAAGTCTCTGCTGAGCAGATGTAATTGCACCTAGAACAGACTGACGATTGACCCTGCTTTTAATGTTTGAAGCGGTTCCAAATTCATCTCCTAACATCTTGGTAACTCGCGAGACTTGATCACGTGGAGGCATAATAAGTGAGATCATGCTGGTGCCATTTCCTCGTGCAGCTTCCAGAGCCTTTATAAGCTTCTTGATCTTCCATATCTCAATGTTCTTATCAGTCTCATGCCCATCGGCCATTATAAGAGGTAGTAAAGGCTGTTGAATTAATGAAATCACCTGCAAATTTAACATCAGTCAAATTTACGCTTCAAAATACAATGGAAAAAGGCATCCCGAAAAATTAAGGTTAGGATAATGATGCAAATTAGAAAAGGAACTGCAAATATAATAGTATACTGGACATTATGGCGTACATATCAAATAAAGAATAGAATAAACAATTATGGCAAATTAAAAGTACATTTTCAGGAAGAGGGCAGCATACTTTGTTAGACTATAAGAAATTACAGTGTAAATCAATATGAAGGGCAAAAAAATATTAAAGAGCCTGGATCCAAAGATGTTTCACGTATGCACGCTCCATATATTTAGGTAATTCTTAGCATTATGCATTACACAATGTTGTACAGGTAATTACTTCAGATTTATGATTATGGGTTTCATGGAGAGGTCATAAACACTAATTCCAATTCTCGCTCAAGAAACTACCCAAAAAAGACATTAGATGGCTGTTCCAAGAGCTTTTCAGACAAATATGAGATATAGCACTATATTTACCTTCATATTCAGAAGATGGAAATGGATTTCAAGTTGGAAAGTAAGTTTTCTGAATCCCACTACTTTCTTTTTTTCAGATACAGAATAATTATCAAGAAATAAGAAACATTAATTAGAAAAAACATCAAATCTTCCCTACTTCTCTCATTTGATAAAAATCTTATTAAAAGTACAAAAAATTTTAGGCATCTCTATTACCAAGGATGAAAAACCATGCCAATATTCAAATTCATGTGCCAATATGCAAATTCATGTAATGCTAAAGTCACAAAATTGATTATTACAATGACGAATTTTTATAAGAAGAGCAGAAAATATATTTATCAAGCAAAATGGTTGATATGATTAAACCACATAATATCATACACATTGTATTACATCACCCTGTTATAAGCAGAGCAGATGATATCTAGCGATTAGAATAAACAGTAGCTATCTAAAATAAATAGTAGTTATCTAAATAAATATTAGTTATCATTATCAACAAGTAGAAACAAATCTCTTGCAATTAATATGCCACTTTATTCAACTAAAGTGACCTATGAGCCAATAATTGTTTAGTAGTCCATGTACATTTTCAGTGTCTTGGGAGTGATTTTGTGGTACACCGGAGACATATCATTAAGATTAAAATTAGCCATAAATAATTCAATTTTCAGACTGAAGAGTTTTGAAGTTACATAGTTTCTCTATGGCTGATATTATGCCTCAAATTAGGATAGTCTGTCTGAGCCCTCCAAATAGGTTCTTAAAACACATTCACACAGACATAAGCACACGGAATCGCACGATGAACACACATATATGACATCCACATTTGAAGATAATGGTAGCAAATTATGTTCAAGTATCATCACGTATGATATTAAATAAATTTAATGTATATATAGAAATAGACATATGAATGTATGTAAGGGCTTATTATTTCCAAAATATTCGACAATACACAGCCACAACTCACAAGTGTCAAAATCAAAAGTATCGGAACAAAAAATTAAATTAATCACATGACATAAGGTTCATGTAAGTTAAAGATACAAAAGAAGATCCAGCACAGCCAGCAAAACCTCATATCACTCCCCAACTCATAAACCAAAATTCTCACAAATGAAGATAAAAAATTAGCAACAGAGTATTTTAAAGTAATTCATATTTTTATCAAATAACAAAAACCACAAATAGCACTTAAAAAAATAATTGCCACAAAAACAAACTAGATACAACATCACGTCACCATAATTAATCATATTCAGATCAGGAAAAAATCGAAACAAATAAACTGCGTATCAAATTCTAGTACATGAGATTCAATTTAACGATAACAAATCAAAATTATGCTTAAGACATAATTGATTTTACCTTTGCGTTGTATACAAGCAATTCAATCGCGTCATGTATATTGCTTAAAACAGATATTTATACATCAAAACTAGAAATCACAAGAACAGAATAGAACAAATCTACAAATCAGGAATTGATATATATATCCAGAACCAGAACTGATTGTAAAAGGTACAGAGATTATATTAGAGAGATAAACCTGTGGCAAATTGCTGTGAAGCGGTGCTGACTCTCTCTGCTCGCTCCGGTAACGTTTGCATATATATATATATATACTAGCTATAACCCGTGCCTGAATGCACGGTGTAACGAAAAATTAAATTAAAATTTGAAAAATATTACATTATCTAAAGACACATATCACCATAACAATTAATACATACTCAATCATCAATACATATCCAACCACCAAAACATCGAGCTAGTTAACATCAAGAAATTTCAGCAAAATTTCTTTTAAAAATAAATATCCAGAAAATTCTAAACCTGTCTACAAAACTTACAATCATCATTACATATCCAAACCACAAAAAAAATTATTATTTCATACCCAAAATCATCATAACCATGTATAATTAGTTAACTTTACAAAATACGAAACACACAATCATCAACACATCCAACCACCAAAATATCAAGCTAGTCGCTACTAATTTCAAGAAATTTCGGCAGAGTTTCCTTTAAAAATAGATATCCAAAAAAATCTAAACATGTTTACAAAACTACAATCATCCATACATATCCAAACCACCATAAAAACCATCATTCCATACCCAAAATCATCATAACCATGTATAATTAGCTAACTTTACAAAAGACGAAACACAATGAATACATACATGCAGAAAATAGAGAAACAACATGTTGAGTATAAGACCCTTTACTTTACAACTTACACCATGTATCCTTCAATATATACCTGAAAATATTTGAAATTTAAAAATTATCGAAATATGTGAGTCAAAATTAAACAATTGTAAATCTGAAACATAATGAGAACACATATTTGTATGTAGGGGGAATGAGAGAGAGAGCTCTGTGTGTGTGGTAGAATAGATAGAGGGTTTGAAATTTGAATAAACTGAAATGAGAGAGAGAGCAGCTGACGTAAACTTGATGTGACATTTATCTATTTTCTCTCTCCGCTCTGTTTTATATTATAGATATATATCTAATAAAATACAAATGATTTTGAATTTTCCGCTCATTCAATAAATCATCTGGGTCGTCCAAAGTTTGGGATAAATCCCACCGTTCATACATCTATCTAATAAAATACATCTATCTATCTAATAATTTAATAAAATACAAATGATTTTAAATTTCCCGCTCATTCAATAAATTATTTTGGTCGTTCAAAGTTTGAGATAAATCATATTGTCCATATAGTGCCGGAGGCACGGGACCCAGCTAATATATATATAGGAATCGAATTTGTATAAATTATTAAAGTATTTAATATAATAAGACTAGGAATACAAAATAACTACGCAATCTAAAAAAGTGTAAATAATCGAGTGGTGAATAAGGGTATAAATGAACTGTTTCGTAGAGTAAAAGATATTTGTAGAAGACACGATTAGTTTGCTTAAGGGCTATAAATAATATACTGAAAGTCTTGGTGAATAATTTGTGATAGTAATTTATAAAAAATTCTAATTGAATACTACTTTATAGTAGTTATTTGTTTGTAAGAAGAATGGAGAAGATAGAAAAAAAGTTCACTTATGTAAATTTTCCATGTAACTTCTCTATATATTGTATGCGTCTCTTATATATGGGAAATTATCCATGAAAAACGTTAATTTTGGACACTATTTCAACTAACTGTTATCTAGCCGTCCAATAAAAGATCTAAGGGGCTGAGTTGGAGTCAGTCGCTACTCCCTCTAGCGCCCATCCAAATTCTTTTATGTTGGCCGCTACTCCTAGCGGTCAGTCAAAACGACCGTGTTTTGAATGGCCGCTACTTTCTCTAGCGGTCAACATAAAAGAATTTGACTTAATTACTGATTATACTTATACATACTTGTGACAACCCTAAAATAGGTCCATTCCATCAAACCCATTCTGAGTCGCCAAATACATGGTACAGAAAATAACTTCAACTTTATTACAACAATTGTCGTGCAAAATACAACAACACATATGCTGTGAGTTTGGATACACACATATACTAACTGTGACTCATGTTTCAACACCTCACAATGACACCTTACATAAAGGTATAGTTAAAAACTGTTTTAGAAAATAGAATTTTTGGGAAGTGCTCAAGGAAACCTTCGTACATGGGAGACCATGCGTCTAGGTTATGATAGATATCATATGGCCACAGAATTATCCTTGGTTGACCCAATAGACCCCAAAGAAAAACGAGAAGATTACTATCATATTCTTCCCAATGGTGAGTCTTTTCTTGACATATCATTATCTCCACTGTCTCTAATCGTGAATTATACTCCAAACAAACACCAAGATTATATCTTTAGTCATGAACACAACCCTGTCTTAGGATGACACGAGGTTGTATGTCATTAGACATCTTGTATAATAGTGGCAAAACACCCTTCCAACGTTGGGTACACCTCACCCTATGTGATTCAACAAATATAACTACTAAATGATGTATACAACACTTTTCTACAATGCTTAGGGAGAACCTCCACAGCTAGAGACCACCGTTCTATTTCCCCGTTACCTCGCTCGACCTAGCTACACTCTTATTACCTGAAAAGGAATTATGAAGCAAAAGGGTGAGCACAACTAGCCCAGTAAAGAATATCATGACTAAAGATAATTAAATTATCAATAGCCTTCATCAGTAATAAATCAGAGATTTAGAACATATGGTAGATGATAAAAAATTTCAACCATAGTTGCAGCGGAACGAGCAATCCATTAGAAGAGTCAAATAGACTATAAAGTCTATTATCTTCTCCATGTTAAAAATTCACCAACAATGTTTTATCCCTGTAACATCAATCAACAAATCTGGTCTACGATCATATGAATAACTCATAATCATAATTGTAGTTCTAAATTCCTCTTCTCATCCAGGACGAAGATAATTTTCATCACCTATCTTTACCTGAAACATCAAAGATCATGGTTACACCAAATCACATTTCTTGTTCATAATCATACTAATTAATTTATCTTTGCACTACGGCCAAACATATTCATTTGTAATACCAGTTGGTCATGTTCATCTCAACACCTGTTCATCTTTGTACTACTGGCCAAAGATATTTAACTACATGTCATCTTTGTACTACGGGGCAAAGATATTCATCAACAATTCATCTTTGCACACCAGGCCAAAGATATTCCTCAACAGTTCATATTTAAACTACAGGCCAAATATATTCATCAACAGTTCATATTTGCAATACATGCCAAATATATTATTATCTCAAAGAAATATATAATCATTTTAAAATTTATATAAACAATAATTATAACCATGTTGATCCATTCACCTTTGCACTTAAGCTAAAAAAATTCAATGGTCATGATCATACCAGTCAACGATTCAACTTTGCACTACTGGCCAAGGATAACCTATAGTCACGATCATACCAATAATCTACTCATCTTTACACTTAAGTCAAAGAGAAATTTCATCACTAAGATTATAAAAATGTTATATATGATAATAAAAACAATATGATCAAAACATGGATTAAATTTCAAGAATAAGGGTCACAACAGATAACTTGGAAGAAGAAAAAAATAATTTTTTTTCTTTTGTGAACAGTACCCGTGAACAGTACTCGTGAACAGTACTCGTGAATAGTAACCGTGAACAGTACTCGTGAACAGTAACCGTGAACAGTACTCGTGAACAATACTCAGTCATGAAAAGTTCTAAATTTGATAAAAAGTTCAGACCAATAATCTTATGAAATGATATTAGATGAAACGAAATTTCTAATCATTTCAGGAATTATAGAAGCAATACTTACCATAGTAAGTTCAGTTTTAGGAATATGAAATTAAATAATATCCCTTCCATACTATGGAGTATGAAAGAAAAAATAATATTTCTCACGAGTATTGAAATAAAATAATATCCTTTACCTGAGTAAAAACTGGATTTGACTGGAATATCAGATATTATTTTGAGAAAATCTTACAGAAAAACTACGCTCAAAGTATTCTTATACTCAAGAAAATACCCACAATACTATAGAAAAATTTTCTGATTATGAAAATGGTGTGATTTTAGGATGGAGGTTTGCCCTCCTTTTATAGCACAATTCGGAGGAACAGATTTCAGCAGCATGCCTAACTTTTCTCATTTTTCAAAGCTTAACTTCTTAATTTCAATATGGGTGGGGGCCACCCTTTGAATCATCTTGCAGACAACATCCCTTTCACCAACCAAATGGCTCATCAATTATGAAAAGTTGCATTTAAAGAAGTCAAAATCAATTATCTAACCTCCACTCATTAATTCACATGCTGCAATAATATCATTCCCACCAACTCCTGCATAATGCTAAGTGAATTAAATTCCTAGCTTTTCTCATTTCAATGGTTGGGGCCACACAAAACTTTGCAGGAGAAAACAAACCAAATCAGCACATGATTTTGAAAAGGAAGAGATTAATGCAATACACCGGAGGAAATCAAAGCCAAACTTCTCACCTCCTTAACATATTCACGTGCTTATATATATTATAATAATATTATTATTTAAACAATTATAATAAATTATAATAATATATTTGAATGAATATTTTATTGAAGAAATAATTGTAATTCCATAAAAATTATGCCAAACCTTCAACAATTATTTCATGCTAAAATTCCTTCATTTTTAACCGCATGAAATAAATAAATCTATCATTTATATCCACATCAAATAAATATACCCTTATCATAAAAATCAATAATTTAATTATTCATAAATAATATTACAGAATCACAATTATGACAACCAGGCCGTTCCCATGAAAGAGGGGGCTTTCCAATAAGGATTTCTCCTTACTGGCGCGCAATTAGGTGACCAAACCTCTCCTTGGCAGAACTTTCTAGACATTGCCAATAATGTTATCTAATAATATTATTCAAATAATATGAATTATTGATCTGATAATGGAAAATACTGTGCAGTGACAATTATTGAAACAAAAATATCAACGTATCAATTATTGAATCAATAAAATAAAATATTGAACATTAATTACTGTAACAATTATTGAGTAGTGCCTTCTTACATAAGAATCAATAATTTAATAATACTGTGCAATATCGTATGCTACTGTGCAACCACGCGTATTACTGTATTTTAACCACCAGGTAATCCAACAGTGTTAACGGTAACAATTACGCCGTTATTCATAAAAACTCATACTTGTCGTTTTCTTCATCCGACAGTTATTCTGTTATGGGGCCCACTAATGACTGCGCCGTCGTACGAATATTCCCTGAAAACAAGAATATTCCACGACCAAACGAATATTCCCCGACAATTGAATATTTTATAACCACTTGAATATTTAAAAAAAAACACCCTTAACTTTAAACTTTTATCAATTTAATCATTTACTGAATTGTAATTATAAGAAAAATTGAATACTTTTATTTCATAAAATTCGGGGTCTTACAATCTCCACTCCTTATGAAATTTCGTCCCCGAAATTTACGTACCTGGTATTTCGAAAAGTTGAGAATACATTGCTTTTATTTCAGATTCTATCTCCCGGGTCATCATAATTTCTCCCTTGCTCATCTCCCGTGATAACTTCGTTTGGGTTCCTCACTCATTGGGAAGTCATGACAACCGCTCTCCCTTGAACTACTCGGCTTTGACTTGTCTGGGGCAGCATTTGGCGTCATCACTACCGTTGGAATATACTTTTCTATATGACATATTCCTCCCTCAACTGCCTCGTCGTACTCCTGTTTCATGATCTGAATCATCAATCTTCGATCCATATCGAATTCAGGTTGACCGCTATGTACAGGGTAATTCAAAACTCGATGTTGGGTTCTCCCAATTGCTTTCCAAAAAGAGAAATTCATATAATCTATTTTAGCCTTCTTAGATCGGACATCTCTTTCCACAATATCCACGTGTCGTGCGGCTTTTGCCCATGCATCACTTATTCTCACTCTTTTAGTTTTTTCTTCTTTCAGCTCAGATTCCATCTTTATCATTTTATACCCTGCCAAAGAATGCTTCTGTTCAAGCATCACATATCGGGTAACACAAGCTTGAATTGTTGCATCCTTATGCTCCACGACCGCCTGTCGTTCCTCAACCTGCTCTTCTAACTCATGAATACAATTTTGAAATTCTACATTTTGATCATATAATACTTCTAATAAATTCTCCTCAGGTACCTCTTCTTCCTCAATCTCAGCTGTTACCTCTGTGGCCATCTCGGGTGCAACTATCAATTCTTCACTCACCACATGGATTTCTCTAATTCCTTCTTCACCTGACATCACATTATCCTGGTTGGTGATTAGACGTATCCCCACGGTCTCATTCACTCCATTGTTAACATTCTCAGCTGCCATTCTCAAATACTGCCATAAAACAAGGGTTAATTTAAACAAATTAACATATCACATAATATCCCGATATTATGACAAACCAACAAATAAGCTTAGGTAGGACACACTAGCGAAGGATTTACTCATCTCTCCCCTCCTAGTTATATTCCCTGATCTCCGCCAGAGACCATATCCCTAAGCTCTGATACAAAATGTGACAAATGTCCCATCAGTGGATAGCACCTCACATTGGTACCTATCAGTTTGCCACCGCAGAGCGACGTCCCCTACGGAGAGTCTGGCTTCGGTGCATCCCCCATCAACAGGAAGTCACCAGCGAGAGGCTCGGGGCTCTTTACTTATAGATCTGATACCAAATGTGACAACCCCAAAATAGGTCCATTCCATCCAACCCATTCTGAGTCACCAAATACATGGTACAGAAAATAACTACAACTTTATTACAACAATTGTCGTGGAAAATAAAACAACACATATGCTGTGAGTTTGGATACACATATATACTAACTGTGACTCATGTTCCAACACCTCACAATGACACCTTAAATAAAGGTATAGTCAAAAACTGTTTTAGAAAATAAATTTTTGGGAAGTGCTCAAGGAAACCTTCGTACATGGGAGGCCATGCGTCTAGGTTATGATAGATATCATATGGCCACAGAATTATCCTTGGTTGACCCAATAGACCCCAAAGAAAAACGAGAAGATTACTATCATATTCTTTTCAATGGTGAGTCTTTTCTTGACATATCATTATCTCCACCGTCTCTAATCGTGAATTATACTCCAAACAAACACCAAGATTATATAAGAAGTGCTCGTAAATATACTCAGCAAGTGGATGAACACAACCCTATCTTATGATGACACGAGGTTGTATGTCATTAGACATCTTGTATAATAGTGGCAAAACACCCTTCCAACGTTGGGTTCACCTCACCCTATGTGATTCAACAAATATAACTACTAAATGATGTATACAACACTTTTCAACACTGCTTTGGGAGAACCTCCACAGCTAGAGACCACCGTTCTATTTCCCCGTTACCCTCGCTCGACCCAGCTACACTCTTATTACCTAAAAAGGAATTGTGAAGCAAAAGGGTGAGCACAACTAGCCTAGTAAAGAATATCATGACTAAAGATAATTAAATTATCAATAGCCTTCATGAGTAATAAATCAGAGATTTAGAACATATGGTAGATGATAAAAAATTTCAACCATAGTTGCAGCGGAACGAGCAATCCATTAGAAGAGTCAAATAGACTATAAAGTCTATTATCTTCTCCTTGTTAAAAATCCACCAACAATGTTTTATCCCTGTAACATCAATCAACAAATCTGGTCTACGATCATATGAATAACTCATAATCATAATTGTAGTTCTAAATTCCTCTTCTCATCCAGGACGAAGATAATTTTCATCACCTATCTTTACCTGAAACATCAAAGATCATGGTTACACCAAATCACATTTCTTGTTCATAATCATACTAATTACTTCATCTTTGCACTACGGCCAAAGATATTCATTTGTATCACCAGTTGGTCATGTTCATCTCAACACCTCTTCATCTTTGTACTACTGGCCAAAGATATTCAACAACATGTCATCTTTTCACTATGGGCTAAAGATATTCATCAAAAATTCATCTTTGCACATCAGGCCAAAGATATTCCTCAACAGTTCATACTTGCACTACAAGCCAAATATATTCATCAACAGTTCATATTTGCACTACAGGCCAAATATATTATTATCTCAAAGAAATATATAATCATTTCAGAATTTATATAAACAATAATTATAACCATGTTGATCCATTCACCTTTGTACTTAAGCTAAAAAAATTCAATGGTCATGATCATACCAGTCAACGATTCAACTTTGCACTACTGGCCAAAGATAACCTATAGTCACGATCATACCAATAATCTACTCATCTTTACACTTAAGTCAAAGAGAAATTTCATCACTAAGATTATAAAAATCTTATATATGATAATAAAAATAATATGATCAAAACATGGATTAAATTTCAAGAATAAGGGTCACAACAGATAACTTGGAAGAGAAAAAAAATATATTTTTTTCTTTTGTGAACAGTACCCGTGAACAGTACCGTGAACAGTACTCGTGACAGTAACCGTGAACTGTACTCGTGAACAGTAACCGTGAACAGTACTCGTGAACAATACCCAGTCATGAAAAGTTCCAAATTTGATAAAAAGTTTAGACCAATAATCTTATGAAATGATATTAGATGAAACGAAATTTCTAATCATTTCAGGAATTATAAAAGCAATACTTACCATAGTAAGTTCAATTTTAGGAATATGAAATTAAATAATATCCCTTCCATACTATGGAGTATGAAAGAAAATAATATTTCTCACGAGTATTGAAATAAAATAATATCCTTTACCTGAGCAAAAACTGGATTTGACTGGAATATCAGATATTAGTTTGAGAAAATCTTGCAGAAAAACTACGCTCAAAGTATTCTTATACTCAAGAAAATACCCACAATACTATAGAAAAATTTTCTGATTTTGAAAATGGTGTGATTTTAGGATGGAGGTTTGTCCTCATTTTATAGCATAATTCAGAGGAACAGATTTCAGCAGCATGCCTAACTTTTCTCATTTTTCAAAGCTTAACTTCTTAATTTCAATATGGGTGGGGGCCACCCTTTGAATCATCTTGCAGACAACATCCCTTTCACCAACCAAATGGCTCATCAATTATGAAAAGTTGCATGTAAAGAATTCAAAATCAATTATCTAACCTCCACTCATTAATTCACATGCTGCAATAATATCATTCCCACCAACTCCTGCATAATGCTAAGGGAATTAAATTCCTAGCTTTTCTCATTTCAATGGTTGGGGCCGCACAAAACTTTGCAGGAGAAAACAAACCAAATCAGCACATGATTTTGAAAAGGAAGAGATTAATGCAATACACCGGAGGAAATCAAAGCCAAACTTCTCACCTCCTTAACATATTCACGTGCTTATATATATTATAATAATATTATTATTTAAACAATTATAATAAATTATAATAATATATTTGAATGAATATTTTATCGAAGAAATAATTGTAATTCCATAAAAATTATGCCAAACCTTCAACAATTATTTCATGCTAAAATTCCTTCATTTTTAACCGCATGAAATAAATAAATCTATCATTTATATCTACATCAAATAAATATACCCTTATCATAAAAATCAATAATTTAATTATTCATAAATAATATTACAGAATCACAATTATGACAACCAGGCCGTTCCCATGAAAGAGGGGGCTTTCCAATAAGGATTTCTCCTTACTGGCGCGCAATTAGGTGACCAAACCTCTCCTTGGCAGAACTTTCTAGACATTGCCAATAATGTTATCTAATAATATTATTCAAATAATATGAATTATTGATCTGATAATGAAAAATACTGTGCAGTGACAATTATTGAAACAAAAATATCAACGTATCAATTATTGAATCAATAAAATAAAATATTGAACATTAATTACTGTAACAATTATTGAGTAGTGCCTTCTTACATAAGAATCAATAATTTAATAATACTGTGCAATATCGTATGCTACTGTGCAACCACGCGTATTACTGTATTTTAACCACCAGGTAATCCAACAGTGTTAACGGTAACAATTAAGCCGTTATTCATAAAAACTCATACTTATTATTTTCTTCATCCGACAGTTATTCTAGTGTGGGGCCCACTAATGACTGCGCCGTCGTACAAATATTCCCCCGACAACAAGAATATTTCACGATCAAACGAATATTCCCCGATAATTGAATATTTTATAACCACTTGCATATTTAAAAAAAATTCATATGTCACCCTTAACTTTAAACTTTTATCAATTTAATCATTTACTGAATTATAATTATAAAAAAAATGAATACTTTTATTTCATAAAATTCGGGGTCTTACATACTACTTATTAATCATTAAAATAAAATAATAAAAAATTATAAGGATAATCAGTAAAGATTTCTCCCAGGAAAGAGGGGGCTTTCCGATAAAGATTTCTCCTTATTGGTGCACAATTAGATGACCAAACCTCTCATTGACAGAACTTCTAGACATTGTAAATATTGCAATTTAATAATATGAATAACTTTGTCGTCTCAATTATTGATTTAATAATATATCATATTATGCAGATGATAATGTGACAATAATCGAATCAATAATATGAGAGATATGATGCAACAATTACTGTAGCAATAATTGAGTATAACTGAGTGACTTCTCACGTAAGCATCAATAATCAATATCGTGTGCTACTATGCAACCACGCATATTACTGTACTTTTACTACCGGGTAGTTCAACAGTTTAACAGTAAAACTTCCGCCGTTATTTTTATAAAAAGATAATTATGTCATTTTCTAACTACGACAATACTTCCGTTGTGGGGTCCACAAATGATTGTGCTATCGTACGAATATTTCCTGTTAAAACGAATATTCTCCGACCAATCGAATATTATATAACCACTTGTTTACTTTGCAAAATTTGTAAATATTACCCACAACTATAACATTATATCAAATCCATACCATAATATTCAAAAATATATTTCGAGAAAATTATTCTTTATTCAAAAAAGTTGGGGTCTTACAATATGACCATACTGCGAATATATATTGTCAAATGAAATTTAGAGTGCTACAGAGCTCCCAACTCTACTAATGTAGAGTCTCAACTTTACGATAGTACGTAGAAAGCCAAAGCACCAACTCTACTATAGTACAGTAACAACTCAGCAAGGTCACTACGACCGTAGGGTGACAAATCAGTCGATGCAAGCCTTTTCTATATGATCCTTTGGATAATTAATTAAGTGAAATAAATTCATATTTCAATATTGTTCAAAAGTTTGTGTTTAAAAGACCTTTATTTCATTGGACTGTATAATCAAATTGAATTTTACAACAATAAATTCACAAGCCTTAACTATTTTTTACATAAATAAAATTATGCTCCAAATAGTTCAAAGGTCAAATTTAGTCCATAAAAATCTTCAAGAATCACTCTCATACTTTTAAATAATTGAAATATCGTTGAATAATTTCACTTCATAATATTATGCATCTACTTAAAATAAATTTTAGATTAATTAAAGTTTTATGTGATAATTTTCCTATAAATATTACTTCTACATAAGAATATTAAGGAACACTTCTCAAAACAAAAAAATAAGTTCTTGTACATTTTATGTATTAGTTATTCATATAAAGATTGATTCAACATAATAATCTTTTAGAATACCCCCACATAAGAAAAACAAGCTCTTATTTTCTATAATTCCATAAAATTTCAAATCCAAATATTATTTAAGATAAACACTTAAAATTATAGATGTACATTTTTTTCAAGTATACAAACACTTGACTCAATGTAAATAGTATAAAACTCATTATATACAAATTATAACACAACTCATCATATTGCACAAATTTATTTGCATATAAATCCTAAAATATAAAAATTTATATTTACTTTTTAAGAAATTAATTTATCACAAACAAAATTAATTTATGTAGAAAGCAAATAAAATTCACACATGAATTAGTGTATCCTCAAGTGTTTTATTATCTCAATTACTTGGATATGAAATATCATAAATAATATATCTTTTGACATTTACAAATATAGAATTCAAGACAATCCTCATAATAATATATGAAATACTTGAACTTCACTATATTTATAAAAAGTGAAAAAATAAAATGTTTATCTCAATTAGAATATACAAAATTCATATGACCACATTAAAATTTACTACTTATTGAATAAGAAGTATACATAAAAATAAATTAATATATACCAATTGTGATTATCCCAAAAACACTACGAAGAACATTTCTAAGTATTTTCTCAATATCATAATCATATTGTATACAAGATTTACTCAACCAAATTTACTTCTACAATATGTCATTTAACTATTAGTTGATAATTAATTTATTATCCACAAACAAAGTAATTTATCTCAAAATTCATGCATACAAATACCAAGTAATATTACACACTAAATATTAACTCAAATTTTATATGCATAATTTTGTTCAAGAAGATCATAAATATACTTTATTCTCAAAATAAATTAATTTACAACTAATTGTTATATATAGAAAAAAGTAAATTTCATAACTTTTACTACAACCACTAATAATAAATTAATTAGTTTATAATAATATTCTTAAAACTCATGCATATACACTTTTAACAATATTATCTACTCATAAAACATTACAAGTCAATATACGCACAATTTAAAGTTTGTTCCACCATGAACAATCAAATTATCTCCAAATCAAATAAAATTAATCAAATTAATTTATTATATAAGATCATAAGTAAATTAATACTCAACATGTAAATATCATCAACACAAGATATAGTGCATCACATATATACCATTCATGTATATACACATACAAAATGATACACAATTATCATTCTCTAAAATAAAGAAAATTCACGACACACCTTTTTGAATAAAATCTGAAGAACGCCATATTTTTTTAGAAAAAATTTTAGGCATCAACATTTGATGTTTTTCCATAATGACTCTTCATCTTCTCCATTTCTACAATTCCATTTTCTACCAATGGTTGTCAACGAAAATAATTAGTAAAATATCTCAAAATATAACTAATTATAATAATAATTTTATTGGTGAAATATATAGAAATACGAAAAATATCATTTATTTTTGAAAATCGTATCGTCTTCCATCTCACCAAAATCATGACTCCAACAAGTACTTTTAGAATCGTAGTTTTGTAGAGTAAAGATATTTGTAGAAGACGTGATACGGGAGATCCCTGTTCTTAAGGTCTTTATCACCTCCACCACGATTGGTTTGCTAAGGGCTACAAACGATATACCTCCAGGAAAAATATGTCAAGCCTTCGTGATAGCAATTCATAGAAAATTCCAATTGAACACTACTTTGTAGTAGTTATTTGTTTGTAAGAAGAATGGAGAAGATATAAGAAAAGTTCACTTATGCAAATCTTCCATGTAACTTCTCTATATATTATATGCATATCTCTTATGTGTGTGTGTTTGTGTGTATATATATATATATATATATATATATATATATATATATATATATATATATATATATATATATATATATTCCATAGTTCTTGTAACGCCCCAGAAAATTGAACATTTTGTAATTTCTTTTAATAATGAATAAAATAATATTATTTATTATTATTGCGTGTTGAGAAGATGGATGTCGTTCTATAACCTAGAACCGTCGTAAAGTCGTAGTATTTTAACTACGTGGGAGAATTAAAGTGGTTGAATTTCTAAAACGAAAATAAAAGTTTTCTGAGAAATTTTCCGAAAAACACTATTCATTAATTTCTGCTCGGGAATTATTTTTGAACTTCCGAGAAATACGTAATGTTATAATATCGAGATGATATCGATTATGTAATAATAATCTAAGTATGGAAAATGAAATATTTCGCATGCGTACCTAATTTGAGATAGTTAGGTTATTAAGCGTTAAAAGAATGAAGTTGTGATCGTATAATGTGTAAACATTATATGGAGTAAGGAATGGAGGTATAATACGACGTATCGTATTATTATGTACGAAGAACGAGATATCGTATACTTTGAATTAATATACGAGATAGCATACGAGAATTATACGTAGGATATGTATGTTAAGTTATTGAATTTAAGATAATGGACTTGTGGGATTTCTAGTTTATTGATAGAAGCCCAAGTGTATGATTATCACAAGTCCAATCTATTGTAACTCAAGCCCAATAGGAAAGTAGTTGGATTAATTAACCAAGCCCAAGGTGAAGCCTTGACCCATGGGTCAAACCAAGTGAGGAAGTGGGTAGTCTTGATGGGCAAGGATTAAGTGTGATGACCAAGTGTTGTGGTGAGCAAGTAAAAGAAGTGACTAGCAAGAAGACTTGAAGGTTAAGTTATGAATAGTAAGGAGGTGGAATGAGGAGGTGGGATTGATTATTGTCCATTTTGCCCCAAGCTTTGGTGGCCTATAAATACCAAGTTCATTTCATTTTTGTTGGTTGTTTTGTTATCATCCAACACTTTCCTCTCAAACATATAAGCTACTTATTTGGTAGAGAGAATAAGTCACTTAAAGCACTTATAAGCCACTTCAACCTTTGATAGTTTCCAAAGCAAATAGAAGTCTTCAAGGGTAAGACTCATTTTCTTTTATCTATATCTTTTCTATGATAGGATTGATAGAGAAGGGGGATTGCTTGAGCATAACATGTAATAAGTTATAAGGAATGAACTTAAGCCGAATAAGTTGAATAAGCAACTTGAACCCTAATAAGTTGTTAAGATCATGAAGGACTTGTCATATGATGATTAGTATGTTGTTTATAACATGAGAACATTGATTGAAGGACTTAAATTATTGGTAAGTCATGAGTATGAAGATTTCTAGTTCATAAGTTGAGAAAGTCAATGACTTATGGAAATAAGTCAAAACCTACTTTGATTATAAGTTGGTGTAATAAATAACTTGAAATGATGATATGTTGGTTAAAATCCACTTAGAACGCTTAGTATGGTTGATTTGACGAACTTCGCACGATTAGACGATTAACGTCGAATTCGTGAAAGTCTCGGAATAGAAGTCATATTTTGTGTTGGAAGTCGAAAACGTTGGTTTTTGATGGAGACAAGTCATTGTAGTCATTATAGAGTTGCGGACTCGAAAATGACCGGATTCCGACTTAGAACGAAGAAATGAGCATTGAACGTTCACGAACGTTTATCGTTTTCGTTAAAATGGACTAATAGGTCAAATTTTAACAAATGAAGTCAAATAGATAAAATTCTTGCATGAACGCATAGATTATGAAATTTGTGAACCGTAGGCTTTTGAACGGACCAATTCGGAGTTAAAACGAAGAAGTTATGCGTCCGGAAAGTTAGCAAAATTTTCAAAAACTACAAAATTTTCTGAGGACCAGAGTCCGCGCCGCGGCGCGACTCTAAGCCTTCTTGTCCGCGCCGCAGCACGAGGCCGGAGGATGACACACTGCTAACTCGCGCCGCAGCGCGAGTCACAGACCAATTAGTGGCGCCGCGGCGCCAGTGCAAGGAAGAAGATAGAGAAGAAGGGTTCCAAGTGTAGAATAAAAGAGGGATTAAAAGTAATGAATTGTGATGTAATCACAACATAACTAAGACATTGTAAGGTAATTGTAATACACTAATGCATGTTTATAATCAATCAAAGATGAGCGAGATATGAATGATGTAATGAAAGCCGAAACCCTTAATAATGAAACTAAGTTAGAATTACATTGAGATGAAGGGTAGGGTATAATAGAAAGCATACCTGGTTAATTATGAACTAATATGGTACGTTATATGATTATGAATTGTAGAATCATAAAGACTTAAAGTGTACGTGTATTAACCAGTAAGCAGACACCAAAGGCAAGTATTCTAACCCTTGTTCCAGTTCAGTCTGGACAAGCTTTGTAATTCATGTTCTCTTTCACATGAAATCTAGAATGATGAAGTCTTAAGCCAATTCTTCCGGCTAGACTTATATTATGATTCTGTCAAGCATGATTTGTAAATTACCGAGTTATATTGGTATGGTTTTCAATCGAAGACCACACATGTTCAAATGTTTTTGTCGTTTAACGACAGGCACGTGAGGTTGCCACAATTAAACGTATACACGTTTAAAGAATGTAGTGTTGATCAACATAGAGTACTATGAGCTGATCACTCAGAAGTGCTCGTAAGCTATGCCGGACTTACGGACTTAGTGCCGGGATGTCCTTTTCAAAAGAACTTATGTATGCTCATAATCTTGAGCCATAATTGTTATTCTACTGAATATTGATAGAAAAATATTTTGAAGGAAATGAAGTGCTATTTTGAATCACCAATAGTACTTCGTAACTATTGTTCAGTTACTGGAGATATATTAGTTCTATGTTTCAAGCATGTTGTTTATTAGAATTATAGTACTTGCTGAGCTAGCCATGCTCACTCTTGCTTGAACCATATGAACACAGCTAAGATCGAGCGAACTGAAGGATCCAGCAAGGATAAAGGCAAGACGAAGACGAACCCGTAGCATACTTATGTAATAGTATAGGAAGAATATCTGTAATATATTGATATTATGACAAGAACAAATGAAAGGGTTACAAAGAACCTGGGTAATGTAATATTACTTTGATATATATGGAGTTATATTAGTCCTCTTGTGACTATTTGAGGAAATGTGTGAATGAATGGTAGTACCGTGTAGCACCATTTGTCGGGTTGGAAGAGACCCGGATTTGGGGGCGTCACAGGTTGGTATCAGAGCAAGAGGTTATAAAACTTAAGGGGGGGAAATTAAAACCTTAAGCCATAACCTTAGGAAGAATCAAAGAAATACAAGAAGAAAATAACCTTATAAAAATGCATTATGATTATGATATGTATGTTTATTATTCTACTGACGTGTACTAATCAACTCATTTGTTTTATGTAGATGTCAGGAGTAAACGGGATGTTTGTTTATGAACAAACCATAAGTGAAGAGTCGGTGAACCAAGTAGAGGTTGTACCGAACCCTATAGCAGCAGAGCCAGAAGTAGTAATCATTGAGTCAGAAGACTCAGAAGAAGCTGACTACATGTCAGTATTTGACGGGATGATAGAGGAGGAGGTAGAGACAGTCTCCTTTAACCCAGTGGCTATAGCAGCAGAGATAGCTCCTGGGGGGTCGATGATGTCTCTATTTATGTCAGTGTTGGATAGAAATATCCATTACTGTCAGGAGGTTAAGGAGCTGAAGGCAGAGCTTCAAATGCTTATAGAGGACAAGACTGATGTCGAGTCCATGTGGGAGCAGGAGCATGACGAGAGGATTTTGGCTAAGGACAAAGTCCAGGATTTAAAGCACGAGGTCTTGGAGCTTAAGGAGGAGCTCAAGACAAAAGTGCAGAAAATAGGGAGAATGTCCTATATCTATAGGAGTTCTCACACGGATTTTCAGCAGCAGGTAGCTGGATATCCGGTGGAGGTGGGGCAAACGCGGCATACTATTAGCCGTGATATCATTGCTGGTCTGGCCAAGGCAGATTTCAATAATGCCTTGAGGCAGATGTAGTTTAGTGGTGGTTAGAGTGGTTTGTAGATATTTTTGTAAGTAGTAGTGATGTAAAACCCTTTTTGTATAGTAAAGGGTAGTCTTTTGTAAATCCCAATTTTTGGAAAGTGATAGCGGGAAAGTAATGTAATCAGCTTAGGCTGAGTATGTAACCGATGTAGTATTATACTACAAAGAATGTATATAAAGATCGTTTTATGGAAAGCAATGAGTTATGAATGTTTGGAGTTATTGTTTTATATTAATTATGATAGCTAAAAAAAGAAAGGAATAATAACATAATGTGTTTATTGTATCAGGCAAAATGCCGCCGAGAAGAGTGCAACGTAATCAAGGTGCGAACGTAAATCAACCAGAGGGAGGTCCGGTTAACGCGATGCAGGAGTTTGTTAATTTATTAACAGCCGCCTTTAATAGAACAGGGGTTAATATCCCCGTAAATCCAGGAGTAGCACGAGCTACTACCTTTAAGGATTTTAAGAGTGTAGGTCCGCCGGAGTTCAAAGGAACTACGGACCCAATCGAAGCCCAAACGTGGGTTAAGGAGATAGAGAAGGCATTTGTAATTGCAAATGTTGATGAGGCCCAGAAAGTTGCCTTTGCAACCTATATGATGAAGGGAGAGGCCAATTTTTTGTGGGAAGCCAATCAGGCTAGGGTCGGGATAACGACTTTAACGTGGGATAGATTCAAGGAGATATTCTTCGAGAACTATTTTCCCACGAGCATGCAGGGAAGGATGGAGATGCGGTTTTTAGAGCTAAAACAATGGGAAATGACGGTTCCCCAATACGCTGCCAAGTTCAATGAACTGGCTAGGTTCGCTCCACACCAAGTGGATACCGAGGTGAGGAAGGCGAGACGGTTCGAGCAGGGCTTGAAACCCTGGCTCTATAACCGTATATCCGTATTCCAAAGTACTTCTTTTGGGATCGTTTTAGAGAAGGCGATAATCGCCGAAGGTGGTAGTGAGGCATTGAGCCAATACCACAAGGAAAAGAGGAATAAGGGGAAGGTTGACGGGAGAGTCAAGATTGAGGGAGCCAGTGGGAGTGGCGAGGGTCAAAAGAGGAAGGTAATTAACTCTGGGAATACCGGAGTGAAGCAAGGAGACCCAAAGAGAAGAATGGAGGCCTGTAAGACCTGTGGAAAGACTCATTTAGGAGTCTGTCTCAAGGGGAAGGCCGTCTGTTACAACTGCGGACAGGAGGGGCACATTGCGCCAAATTGTCCTAGTCCGAAAAAGAATCATGGATGCTTTGTGTGTGGGTCAACCGACCACATGGCAAAGAACTGCCCGAAGAAGGGGACGGACGGGAATCGGGGCACTAATAGCGGTAAGTTAGCTATTGGGGGTCCAGCTCAGCAGGGTCGTACCTTTAACATGAAAGTCCAGGATGCGGTTGCATCA
Organism: Panax japonicus; assembly: GCA_020205505.1. Lineage (NCBI taxonomy): Eukaryota > Viridiplantae > Streptophyta > Magnoliopsida > Apiales > Araliaceae > Panax > Panax japonicus. The sequence continues at coordinate 41,641,284 of CM035095.1, read as the reverse complement.
GGGGACGTCGTTGCAGGTATTATCCCGATCAACGATATCAATGCGTACGTACTGTTTGATTCGGGTGCTACCTGTTCATTTATAGCATGCGGTTTTGCTAGACAATTAGGACTACTTCCCGAAAAGTTATCTATACCTGTAAATATTAAGGTAGCAAACGAAGATATAATTCCTATTGAAGATGTTCATAGGAGTTGTTGTGTAGATATGCGAGGTTGTAAATTATCGGTAGATTTATTACCAATAAAGTTAGAAGAATTCGATGTAATTCTTGGAATGGATTGGTTAGTAAACCATGGGGCAATAATAGATTGTCAAAAGAAGTGTGTGAACATTAAGACGTTAGAACAACCTCGGGTAGTATTTTATGGGAATAGATCGCCGGGACGTTCGTGTTGTCTAACCATGACACAAACTAGAAAATTACTGAGGAAGGGATGCGTAGGATATCTGTGTCATGTTGTTGATACCGAAAGAGTGGTAGCAACCATGGAACAAATACCTATAGTGAGGGAATTCGCCGATGTATTTCCGAGTGAATTACCTGGTCTTCCGCCGGATAGGGAGACAGAATTTGTGATAGACATTGTGCCAGGAGCGGCACCAGTTTCCAGGGCACCGTACCGTATGGCGCCAGTAGAGATGAAGGAGTTGATGGTGCAGTTACAAGAACTGTTGGATAGGAAGTACATTCAGCCGAGTGTGTCACCGTGGGGAGCACCGGTACTGTTTGTCAAGAAGAAGGATGGATCGTTAAGACTTTGTATCGACTACAGAGAGTTTAACAAGTTAACAAATAAAGAATAAATACCCATTGCCCAGGATCGATGATCTTTTTGATCAGCTGAAAGGGGCTAATTATTTTTCTAAAATAGATTTACGAACGGGGTATCATCAGTTGAAGGTTAGGAAGGAGGACGTTGCAAAGACAGCATTCAGGACTCGTTATGGTCATTACGAGTTTTTAGTAATGTCATTTGGGTTGACAAATGCACCAGCTGCATTCATGGATATGATGAACAGAGTGTTCAAACAATATTTGGACAAGTTCGTCGTAGTGTTTATAGATGATATTCTAGTCTATTCTAAGACGCCAGAAGATCATTCTGAACACCTTAGATTAGTGTTGGAGACATTAAGGAAGGAGAAGTTGTATGCGAAATTCACAAAGTGTGAATTTTGGTTAGAGAAGGTGCAATTTTTAGGTCATGTCATTGACCATGAGGGGATTTCAGTGGATCCAGCGAAGGTAGAAGCCGTGATGAATTGGGAACAACCGAAAACGCCGACTGAGGTGCGGAGTTTCCTAGGGTTAGCGGGTTACTATCGGAGATTTATCCAGGATTTTTCAAAGATAGCTACTCCGTTGACTAATTTAACGAGGAAGACGGTGAAATACGCTTGGACTGACAAGTGTGAGAACAGTTTCCAAGAACTAAAGAAGAGGTTGAGTGAGGCACCTGTGTTGTCATTACCCGATGACACGGGAAATTTTGTAGTATATAGTGATGCTTCGCATAGAGGACTTGGTTGCGTGCTCATGCAGCATGGCAAGGTCATTGCGTATGCATCTAGGCAGTTGAAGGATTATGAGAAAGTTTACCCTACTCATGATCTAGAACTAGCCGCAGTAGTTTTTGCTCTAAAGATATGGAGACATTATCTTTATGGAGAAAAATGTGAGATATACACGGACCATAAAAGTCTAAAATATATCTTCACACAGAAGGAGTTGAATATGAGGCAGAGAAGATGGCTGGAGTTGATAAAGGATTACGACTGTGAAATCCTGTATCACCCTGGAAAAGCCAATGTAGTTGCCGATGCCTTAAGTAGAAAGGGTCGGGAAAAGTTGTCTTTGTTAAAGGCTCAAACTGAGTTAATAACAGAGATGGCTAGGATGGAGTTAGAGGTGAAGCTGCCCAGTGAAGAAGAAGGACCAATGTTGTTTGCAATGGAGATGCAACCAACCATCGTAGAGAGAGTTAAGGAGGTGCAACTCAAAATTGATGAGTGTGACCGGATGAAGGAACGGCTGACCAACGAAAAAGATACTAAATATAGCCTTGATAACGAGGGATTGTTGAGATTTGACGGAAGAATTTGGGTTCCGAATGAGACGGAATTAAAGGAGCAGGTTCTACAAGAGGCTCATAGTTCAAGGTTTTCGATTCATTCTGGTAGCACTAAGATGTATCAAGACCTTCGACAGAGTTTCTGGTGGCCAAACATGAAGAAAGAGATTGCTGAGTACGTTAGTAAGTGCTTAGTTTGTCAGAGAGTTAAGGCTGAACATCAACGACCTAGTGGCTTGTTACAGTCATTAGAGATTCCGGAGTGGAAATGGGAGAATATCACAATGGATTTTGTGGTGGGACTTCCGACTACTCATAAGGGGTATGATGCGATTTGGGTAATAGTGGACCGATTGACGAAATCAGCTCACTTTTTGCCAATTAGGGTTAAATATAATAACTTAGACCAGTTAGCTAGACTTTATATTAAGGAAATAATCTCTAGACATGGAGTGCCAGTATCGATTGTGTCAGATCGTGATCCACGATTCACGTCGAACTTTTGGAGAAGTCTGCAAGAGCAGTTGGGAACGCAGTTGAAGCTAAGTACGGCGTATCATCCACAAACGGATGGACAAAGCGAGAGGACAATTCAGACATTAGAAGATATGCTAAGAACTTGCGTTATGGATTTCAAGGGTAGTTGGGATGATCATCTACCATTAGCGAAGTTTGCGTATAACAATAGTTATCATGCAAGCATAGGTATGCCGCCTTACGAAGCTTTGTATGGTAGGAAATGCAGAACGCCACTGTATTGGGATGAGGTAGGAGAACGCCGAATGTTGGGACCAGAATTGGTGCAACAGACAGCGGATATTGTTAAAAAGATTCAGATGCGTCTCTTAGCAGCTCAAGACAGACAGAAGAAGTTTACAGATCCGCATAGAGAGAATCGAGAGTTTGAAGTGGGTTCATACGTATTCCTAAAAGTATCTCCCTGGAAAGGAAAGATACGTTTTGGGAAGAAAGGAAAGTTAAGTCCGAGATTTATAGGACCTTTTGAGGTTTTAAAACGGGTAGGTGAGGTAGCTTACATGGTAGCATTACCTCCAGACCTAGAACGAATACATAATGTATTTCACGTTTCGGTATTGCGTCCTTATAAGCCGGATTATAAGCACGTGATTGAATACGAGCCTATTCATGTCGAGAAGGACTTAACATATGAGGAAACGCCAATTCAAATTGTCGATAGGAAAGAGCAAGTTCTGCGGAACAAAAGTATAGTTTCAGTAAAGGTGATATGGAAGAACCACGATGCAGAAGAAGCAACGTGGGAGTTAGAAGAAATGATGAAAAAGAATTACCCGAATTTATTTGTGTAATTTTTTTTTTGTATAGCGAGATTCTGGGGACAGAATCCTTATAAGGGAGAGAGAGTGTAACGCCCCAGAAAATTGAACATTTTGTAATTTCTTTTAATAATGAATAACATAATATTATTTATTATTATTGCGTGTTGAGAAGATGGATGTCGTTCTATAACCTAGAAACGTCGTAAAGTCGTAGTATTTTAACTACGTGGGAGAATTAAAGTGGTTGAATTTCTAAAACGAAAATAAAAGTTTTCTGAGAAATTTTCCGAAAAACACTATTCATTAATTTCTGCTCGAGAATTATTTTTGAACTTCCGAGAAATACGTAATGTTATAATATCGAGATGATATCGATTATGTAATAATAATCTAAGTATGGAAAATGAAATATTTCGCATGCGTACCTAATTTGAGATAGTTAGGTTATTAAGCGTTAAAAGAATGAAGTTGTGATCGTATAATGTGTAAACATTATATGGAGTAAGGAATGGAGGTATAATACGACGTATCGTATTATTATGTACGAAGAACGAGATATCGTATACTTTGAATTAATATACGAGATAGCATACGAGAATTATACGTAGGATATGTATGTTAAGTTATTGAATTTAAGATAATGGACTTGTGGGATTTCTAGTTTATTGATAGAAGCCCAAGTGTATGATTATCACAAGTCCAATCTATTGTAACTCAAGCCCAATAGGAAAGTAGTTGGATTAATTAACCAAGCCCAAGGTGAAGCCTTGACCCATGGGTCAAACCAAGTGAGGAAGTGGGTAGTCTTGATGGGCAAGGATTAAGTGTGATGACCAAGTGTTGTGGTGAGCAAGTAAAAGAAGTGACTAGCAAGAAGACTTGAAGGTTAAGTTATGAATAGTAAGGAGGTGGAATGAGGAGGTGGGATTGATTATTGTCCATTTTGCCCCAAGCTTTGGTGGCCTATAAATACCAAGTTCATTTCATTTTTGTTGGTTGTTTTGTTATCATCCAACACTTTCCTCTCAAACATATAAGCTACTTATTTGGTAGAGAGAATAAGTCACTTAAAGCACTTATAAGCCACTTCAACCTTTGATAGTTTCCAAAGCAAATAGAAGTCTTCAAGGGTAAGACTCATTTTCTTTTATCTATATCTTTTCTATGATAGGATTGATAGAGAAGGGGGATTGCTTGAGGATAACATGTAATAAGTTATAAGGAATGAACTTAAGCCGAATAAGTTGAATAAGCAACTTGAACCCTAATAAGTTGTTAAGATCATGAAGGACTTGTCATATGATGATTAGTATGTTGTTTATAACATGAGAACATTGATTGAAGGACTTAAATTATTGGTAAGTCATGAGTATGAAGATTTCTAGTTCATAAGTTGAGAAAGTCAATGACTTAAGGAAATAAGTCAAAACCTACTTTGATTATAAGTTGGTGTAATAAATAACTTGAAATGATGATATGTTGGTTAAAATCCACTTAGAACGCTTAGTATGGTTGATTTGACGAACTTCGCACGATTAGACGATTAACGTTGAATTCGTGAAAGTCTCGGAATAGAAGTCATATTTTGTGTTGGAAGTCGAAAACGTTGGTTTTTGATGGAGACAAGTCATTGTAGTCATTATAGAGTTGCGGACTCGAAAATGACCGGATTCCGACTTAGAACGAAGAAATGAGCATTGAACGTTCACGAACGTTTATCGTTTTCGTTAAAATAGACTAATAGGTCAAATTTTAACAAATGAAGTCAAATAGATAAAATTCTTGCATGAACGCATAGATTATGAAATTTGTGAACCGTAGGCTTTTGAACGGACCAATTCGGAGTTAAAACGAAGAAGTTATGCGTCCGGAAAGTTAGCAAAATTTTCAAAAACTACAAAATTTTCTGAGGACCAGAGTCCGCGCCGCGGCGCGACTCTAAGCCTTCTTGTCCGCGCCGCAGCGCGAGGCTGGAGGATGACACACTACTAACTCGCGCCGTAGCACGAGTCACAGACCAATTAGTGGCGCCGCGGCGCCAGTGCAAGGAAGAAGATAGAGAAGAAGGGTTCCAAGTGTAGAATAAAAGAGGGATTAAAAGTAATGAATTGTGATGTAATCACAACATAACTAAGACATTGTAAGGTAATTGTAATACACTAATGCATGTTTATAATCAATCAAAGATGAGCGAGATATGAATGATGTAATGAAAGACGAAACCCTTAATAATGAAACTAAGTTAGAATTACATTGAGATGAAGGGTAGGGTATAATAGAAAGCATACCTGGTTAATTATGAACTAATATGGTACGTTATATGATTATGAATTGTAGAATCATAAAGACTTAAAGTGTACGTGTATTAACCAGTAAGCAGACACCAAAGGCAAGTATTCTAACCCTTGTTCCAGTTCAGTCTGGACAAGCTTTGTAATTCATGTTCTCTTTCACATGAAATCTAGAATGATGAAGTCTTAAGCCAATTCTTCCGGCTAGACTTATATTATGATTCTGTCAAGCATGATTTGTAAATTACCGAGTTATATTGGTATGGTTTTCAATCGAAGACCACGCATGTTCAAATGTTTTTGTCGTTTAACGACAGGCACGTGAGGTTGCCACAATTAAACGTATACACGTTTAAAGAATGTAGTGTTGATCAACATAGAGTACTATGAGCTGATCACTCAGAAGTGCTCGTAAGCTATGCCGGACTTACGGACTTAGTGCCGGGATGTCCTTTTCAAAAGAACTTATGTATGCTCATAATCTTGAGCCATAATTGTTATTCTACTGAATATTGATAGAAAAATATTTTGAAGGAAATGAAGTGCTATTTTGAATCACCAATAGTACTTCGTAACTATTGTTCAGTTACTGGAGATATATTAGTTCTATGTTTCAAGCATGTTGTTTATTAGAATTATAGTACTTGCTGAGCTTGCCATGCTCACTCTTGCTTGAACCATATGAACACAGCTAAGATCGAGCGAACTGAAGGATCCAGCAAGGATAAAGGCAAGACGAAGACGAACCCGTAGCATACTTATGTAATAGTATAGGAAGAATGTCTGTAATATATTGATATTATGACAAGAACAAATGAAAGGGTTGCAAAGAACCTGGGTAATGTAATATTACTTTGATATATATGGACTTATATTAGTCCTCTTGTGACTATTTGAGGAAATGTGTGAATGAATGGTAGTACCGTGTAGCACCATTTGTCGGGTTGGAAGAGACCCGGATTTGGGGGCGTCACAGTTCTTTGTTAATTGACCTAATTAGTAAAATCACTGATCCTAAGCTAAAGGCTCAGTATACAAAACAGTTAAAAGATTTATTAACCAAAGATAATAAGGATAGTGATAAGTTTATTAAAGCTAAAGAAAAACCAATTTTTAGTCTTAATAAAACATTGGAAAGACTTAAATCTCCAGTTAAAGAGGTTACTCTTTCAGAATTAAATCAAGAGGTTAATAAAATCAAAAAAGAAATTATTAATTTAAAATTAGAAGTACATAATTTAAGGAAAGATTTGGATGACAGAAAGTCTGATCTTCAGATCAATGATTCCACCTCTAGTGATGAAAATCACCATAAACCGGAATCGTCAGGTGCTAAAGATGAACCAGATTTATTTGTACAAGGTCTTTCACTTAAAAGAATTAAAGACATTACAATTCAGAAATGGTATGTCTCCATTAACCTAGTTGTTGATAAAAACTTCTATATACAGCTTCCTGCCTTGGTTGATACAGGTGCAAATTTAAACTGTATACAAGAAGGTTTAATCCCAACCAAATACTATAAGAAAACCACTGAAAAACTTAATTCAGCTAATGGTAGTCAAATGGAGATAAAATATAAATTACCTAAGGTTCATATCTGTCAGGATAGTATGTGTTTTAAAACATCATTTGTTTTAATCTGTAACCTTACCGACAAGATAATTTTAGGATTACCATTTATATATTTACTCTACTCATTTACTACTAGTAATGAAGGCTAAAGTTGTAATCATTTAGGAAAGAAAATAACATTTAAATTTCTTATTAAACCAAAAGAAAGAGATTTAAAATTTATTCAATAAGAATCTATTTCTAAATCACTAAATTTATTAAATTGTAAATCCACTCATTTGAATTTCTTAAAAGAAGAAATTAAGTACAAACGAGTTGAAGAACATTTACAGAATAAAGAAGTTCAGGAAAAAATTGAAGAGTTAAAAACTTATTTAAAGGTCAACCTTTGTTCAGATTCTCCTAATGCCTTCTAGCATCGAAAAAAACATGTGGTTAGGCTTCCTTATGCCAAGGAATTTAAAGAACATTTAATTCCTAATAAGGCCAGGCCTATTCAAATGAATCATGATCAAATTCAGATTTAGATTTTTTTATTATAATTCTTATTTGCAGGTTTGGGTTTATTATAATAACTATCTTAGTTTTTATCTTTGCGATGACTTTGTTTTTTCCTGTGATGTCTATTACTCTTATGAGAATCAATATATTTAAGTCTGTGCTTCCTTCTTGAGGGAGCAACAGGGGGTAAACCATATTATTCACAGAATGTGTCTAACTCATATTTGGCTTTCTTTTTGTCTTTACTAGCTTGTTTGGCTAATTTAAAGTCAATACACATTTTTAATCCAATCTTTTGAAATATAACTGATTATGTTACCGTAAGTGAAATTATCATAATCAATATATCCTAAGTTTTTACTTAATTCTTCACAAACTTTATGTGCAAACAATGACGGTAAACCATTGACAAATTTTCTTTCTTTTCCACCGAAAGCATCTGATGAGTCAAAAGTTGTCCGCCTCTTTGTCAAAAGTTGCCAAAAGCATCCATAAATAGTAAAAAAAGTCAGCACTGTAGCACTTTACTGTAATCATTTACTTTTACTTTTGCTTTTACTTCTGCTTTTACTTCTGCTTTTACTTAAGTAAGATGTTTTTACCTAAGTAACATGTTTCTTACTTTACCCCAGTTATTGTAATAGTTCTTTTTCCTTGGTTTATAGAAGGAAATCAAACTCATTTGGCGATTCAGACTTCCCATTTGGGGACGGAAGCAAATATTTAAGAAGAAAATGAGTGGCGCATGCAGTACATAACAGTCAATTACTAAAATAAAAATAATTTTATTGATTACTTAAGCTATGTACAAACAAAAATTAAAAATTTACTTACAAATTAAAACATTTAACTGAAGAAGTAGAGAAGAGGGGTTTAAGTAGGCTAATCAGAGGTAGAAACTAAAGATTCGTCTAAGAGAGAGAGCTCATAGTCTTTCAAAGTTTCGAAGTCTGCATCGCCAAATGAGTTCGGTTTTCTTTTATAAACCAAGGAAAAAGAACTATTACAATAACTGGGGTAAAGTAAGAAACATGTTACTTAGGTAAAAACATCTTACTTAAGTAAAAGCAGAAGTAAAAGCAAAATTAAAAGTAAATGATTTCAGACAACTTTTACTATTGATGAACAGTGCTACAGTACTGACTTTTTTACTATTCATGGATGCTTTCGGCAACTTTTGACTCATCAGATGCTTTCGGTGGAAAAGAAAGAGCATCTTTTGACTTTAAAGGCTGCAGGGGAAGGTGCATGTGACTGGGGCTGCTTTTGGTTGAAAAGCAAATTCCTCCGAATAATTGGTTGCTTGAGCAGGTGCTGGATTTACTGTGGACGTTAGGCGAATGGATCCTGGGTGTCCTGTAGGTTGATGGTGCCGTATGGGTCATCATCATTATTGAGGTTACTGGGAGAACCATGACTGGAGGATGAAGAACATACTAAGGCTTCTTCATGTATGGCTTCACCAATCCTTTTGTTGAGTGCCTGGGCAATTTTTATTAATTCTTTACAGTAATAATTTTTAAAATCAGAAATTTTACTAGAACATGTTGAACCAGTGGGACTGACTTTAGACTCTTTTGAATTGGATTTTGACTCCTTTTCTTTACTAGCCTAAGGAATGGCTGTGGCCGGAAGAGGGGAAACTAGAGCAACAGGAAATTCCTGCTGAACCTGACCAACTATTCTGTTAATGTCAAATTTATCCCACCACTTAACATAAAAGAGGCAAGACACTCGAGGGAGTGGATCTGGCTGAATACCATTGACTGGAACAGAGGGAGGTGGAACTCCGTACTGCCATTTAAGAATCCAGGGGATCTTATATTTACTAACAAATAAAAGAGTGAGGGGAACTCCGTCATTCTTTGGATCTGTTTTACTGTGATTGCTAAAATTATTTAGTTGAACTTTAAGGAGGTCGGGAAGAAGGTCATAAGTAGAACCTAACATATACCACCAAAGAACAAACCAATAGGGGATTGGGCTCTTGAATTTATGGTCAAATTGAATGAACCATGAATGACTATGTGATTCATTTTGGTGAAGGAGAACCTTGTACCAAGCTTCAATATAATCATAATAGCAGAAAGAATTATCTTGACTAGAGAGATTCATAAGATCGGAGGGGTTTTTTCCCCAATCAGACATTTGAACAAACTGTTTAATGTATAAAGAATGATAAAGAACTTTAGTCTTATCATTGTTGGCGTAAATTGGTATAATGTTTACTGACTCTGTTTCCAGAAGAATATCCTTATAAAATACAAGAGATTTATAAGGAGCCAGGGGCTGGAAATGCCATCCAGGGGGAAAAAACTGGGCAACAAGCTTAATGGGGTCATCTTTTGGTTTCATGTAGGGTTCAATATGAAAAAGGTAATTTTCCACTTAAGCGTATGCTCAGAAGGAGGATGATTAGGAGCTGAAGATGAAGCATTGGTTGGATTACTAAAAGGGTCAATTGGTTCAGGCTTATTGGTTAAAGCTGAACTATACAGCTTGGGAAGTGTTCCAAAGACTGTGAATTTGTTTGACTGATAAACTGGAGTGACTGGGTAAGGAATCAAAGTTCCTCTGGGTTGATTACTTGGGCCAGTAGGGCGACCTGGACCCCTTGAGGAAGATGATCCTCTAATGCTCATGACTGAATGGTGCCTGTATTGATAAATTTCTGAGTGAGAAAATCAGGAATTGAATTGTTACTACCTTTAATATATTCAATTTCAAAATCAAAAATGCGTAATAAAGCTTGCCATCTAGCGAAGGAATGCTTAGAGGCTAGATTTTCAACATCTTTTTCTAATATGTATTTTGCTGACTTGCAATCAATGCGAACTAAAAACTTTTGATTTAATAAATCACTTTGAAACTTATTAATACATAATACTAATGAAAGTATTTCCTTTTTAATAGTACTGTAATTTAACTGTGTAATATTCCATGCACTGGAATGAAAATGAACAATTTGTTCTGGGGATTCTGGTGTTAACTTCTGTTTAAGAATGCCTCCGAATCCAATATCCGAGACGTCAGTTTCAACAATTTTATATGCTGAATCATTGGAAATACCAAGACAGGGCAATGCCTTAACGTATTTTTTAACTTGTTGGACGACAGAAGTATGAATGTCAGTCCAAGGTGGAGGATCATCTTGCAAACGCTGAAAAAGAGGTTTGCAAATTTTTTTGAGATCCTTGTAGAACTTGCCAATATAATTGAGCGAAACAAGAAATCTCTGCTGTTGGGTTTTGTTGGCTATCTTATCGGGAAACTTGTCAGCGAATTGAATAGCTCTTTCAATGGGCTGAACTTGTCCTCTGAAGATATTAAGACCAAGAAACCTTATTCTGACCTGAAACAGGCTGCATTTGGAAGGAAAAAGAACTAGACCATTATCTTTAACTGTCTTGAAGAATGATTTCAAGTGTTTAATGTGTTCTTCAATGGTCTTAGAAAAAAATAAGAATATCGTCGATATAGACAACAATAAAATGACTGAAAGGGTTTAATATGTCATTGAGAATATTTTGAAATTCACTGGGAGCATTTTTTAGGCGAAATGCTTGGACATTCCATTCGTAATGACCGAACGGAGTGGTGAATGCTATTTTGTATCTATCATCTGTATGAATGGCAATTTGTCAGAAGCCGGACTTAAGGTCAAATTTACTGAATAATGTGGCATTACATAATCTATTGATAAGGTCGTCTTTATTAGGAAGGGGATACCTAATCCACTCAAGAACCTTATTCAATGGTTTATAATTAATGACTAGACAAGGCACTCCTCTCTCTTTTTCTGCTTCATTGTTAACATAGAAAATAGGACAAGACCAAGGGGATTTACTGGGTTTAATTAAACCTTTATTAAGGAGATCATTAATATCCTTTTTACATAATTCCATTTGCTCATGATTCATCTGAATAGGCTTGGCCTTAGTAGGAATTAAATGTTCTTTAAATTCCTTGGCATAAAGAAACCTAACCACATGTTTTTTCCGATGCCAGAAGGCATTAGGAGAATCTGAACAAAGGTTGTCCTTTAAATAAGTTTTTAACTCTTCAATTTTTTCCTGAACTTCTTTATTCTGTAACTGTTCTTCAACTCGTTTGCACTTAATTTCTTCTTTTAAGAAATTCAAATGAGTGGATTTACAATTTAATAAATTTAGTGATTTAGAAATAGATTCTTCTTGAATAAATTTTAAATCTCTTTCTTTTGGTTTAATAAGAAATTTAAATGTTATTTTCTTTCCTAAATGATTACAACTTAAGTCTTCATTACTAGTAGTAAATGGGTAGAGTAAATATATAAATGGTAATCCTAAAATTATCTTGTCAGTAAGGTTACAGATTAAAATAAATGATATTTTAAAACACATACTATCCTGACAGATATGAACCTTATGTAATTTATATTTTATCTCCATTTGACTACCATTAGTTGAATTAAGTTTTTCAGTGGTTTTCTTATAGTATTTGGTTGGGATTAACCCTTCTTGTACACAGTTTAAATCTGCACCTGTATCAACCAAGGCAGGAAGCTGTATAGAGAAGTGTTTATCAACAACTAGGTTAATGGAGACATAACATTTCTGAATGGTAATGTCTTTAATTTTTTTAAGTGAAAGACCTTGTACAAATAAATCTAGTTCATCTTTAGCACCAGACGATTCCGGTTCATCGTGATTTTCATCACTAGAGGTGGAATCATTGATCTGAAGATCAGACTTTCTGTCATCCAAATCTTTCCTTAAATTATGTACTTCTAATTTTAAATTAATAATTTTTTTTTGAGTTTATTAACCTCTTGATTTAATTCTGAAAGAGTAACCTCTTTAACTGGAGATTTAAATCTTTCCAATGTTTTATTAAGACTAAAAATTGATTTTTCTTTAGCTTTAATAAACTTATCACTATCTTTATTATCTTTGGTTAATAAATCTTTTAACTGTTTTGTATACTGAGCCTTTAGCTTAGGATCAATGATTTTACTAATTAGGTTAATTAACAAAGAACTTTTTTCATCTTCTTTGTTAATCACATTAACTCTTTTATTGCAACAATTTTCATTGCAATTATCTGCACAAATAACGACTTCTTCTGTGTCACTACTTGATTCATTACTACTATCGTTATTATTAGAGGAATAAAGAATATCAGAACCTTCATCATTATTGACGTCGTTCTGTATTCTCATTAACTCTAATATATGTTCAGTGTCTTCAGTAGAAATATTTAGTTGGTTTAATTTTTGCTTTATCTTACATTCATTTTTATAATGACCTTTATGCCCACAATTGTGGCAAACAATTTTACTTTTGTCATATTTTTTAGATTTAGATTTTTTATTATAATTCTTATTTGCAGGTTTGGGTTTATTATAATAACTATCTTTGTTTTTATCTTTGCGATGACTTCATTTTTTCCTGTGATGTCTATTACTCTTATGAGAAACAATATATTTAAGTCTGTGCTTTCTTCTTGAGGGAGCAACAGGGGGTAAACCATATTGTTCATAGAATGTGCATAACTCATATTTGGCTTTCTTTTTGTCTTTACTATCTTGTTTGGCTAATTTAAAGTCAATACACATTTTTAATCCAATCTTTTGAATATAACTGATTATGTCACTGTAAGTGAGATTATCATAATCAATATATCCTAAGTTTTTACTTAATTCTTCACGAACTTTATGTGCAAACAATGACGGTAAACCATTGACAAATTTTTCTTTCCAGAATGGTTTATTACTGTCATTCCGCATCATAACTCTGGATGTAAAACCATCTTTGTACCATCTAAAGTCACTTAGAGTGGGACAACTGAGATTACTTAACTGGTCGTGAATCCTTTCCGTTATATTACTAGGGGTACCAACTAAATGTTTTATTATGGTAAATATTAAAGTATTAACTCCATCAGGCGGACCAACACCAACATCTTCGTCAAAGATGGGGTTGCCGTCTGCATCCAACTGGACAGCATGGATTATAGATAACCTAGTGTCTTCTGTGAGGTGTTTCTCCCACCAAGACCTAAGAATACCTGTGAATCCACTAACTAATAACTCAACAATGTCTGGCTGAGTCAGATTGTTGAATTTAGTTATATAGCTATTTGCTACCATGAACATATGATTTAATTTATTGAGAATTTCTTGTTCACTAAAACCATCAATGTTCTATTCGTAAACTTTATTGGATGAAACAGAAAACTGCTTATCTAGATTTCTCTCTTCGAACTGTAAATCTGGAGGAATTGGTCTAGAATACCAATTTTTGTTTATGCTAGAATTTTTAACTGTTAACTTGTTTAACTGATCGTTTAAATCTGGTATTGAAATAGTGTCAGAATAATCTGATTGGCTACTGCTTTCAATATCAGTTTTTAGCTAATCAATAGTAGCAATAGTGCCACTCGAACTGGGTTCATTTTTTAGTTTTTCAAATAACTCATCGATTGAACGAGTAAGTATGCTGTCGTTATTAGGTAAACCTAATTTACTTCTATTTTATGGTAATTTTAATAGAGGTTGTTCAATTTTTGAATCGGGTTTTTTAATCATATTTTCTTCAAATTTTTCTTCAATACGGTCTAACTGTTTACCTATAGTTGCAAGATACTGATTGCTAAAATTTAATTGTTCAATAATTTTTTTATCATCTTTGTTACTATCTGAAATTTTAAATGGACTAGCAACAACAGATGTATTTTTTACTGAAATTAGGACAGATTCTAAAGGGGGGTGAGTAGAAGAGACTTTGGATTTATCTTCTTTAATCCACTGTGTTTTAGTAATAACATTACACTTACTTTGATATTGCTCATACCAATCATAAAATGTAATGTTTAATTTTTCGTTAATAATAAATCTTTTTCATCTATTTACAATCTTATCACGCTCCTTTTCTGTGGGGTGATTAGATCTGAATAGATGCCTTTTTTCTTTATTAGACTTGGAATTGAAATCTTGTACAAGATTTTCCCAATCTAATACGAATTCTTTTTTAATAACTCTTAATTGATTATTAATGGGAATATCAAAATCTGATTGAGTCGGAAACTTAGAAGGGGTTGGAGAGGAAGAACCTTCTTCTTTAATATGGTGATTCTGAGTGTAACATAGATGACTCGCCTGACCTTGATTTAAAACTCCTTTCATTTTAATATCTCTAATAGAAGGGTTACTTAAGACTTCTGTATCTCTTTGGGTTTGAACCACTGAAGGGACTGAAGAGCTAGAGTAATCTTCTATGAAGACTGGTCTTCTCGAACGTTCAAAGCTTACTTTGACAGTTCCATCAGAAAATTGCCTAACATTTTCAATATTCATTATGTTATTAAATACAGGTTGCTGTGGTATTTCAATGGGTAAAGTCCATTACCTAGGTAATGTAATATCTTTCCAGGGGATGGTCCTTGGAATTTGGATATTAGCATCACTGATTTAACTTTGGATTAGAACAGTTTGATCTTTAGGGCTTTTATTCAGAGCATGAACATTTAAGTTAGTTTTCATGGTCTTGTAATAAATCCTATAAATCAAAGCAATAGGCTGAGAGCCTTCAATCATTTGGGTTATTTCTCCTGCTGTTTTAATGTTTAATGTTAAAGCTTTTAATAGATGTTGGTCACTCAGACTTAATGTGAAGTCAGGAAAGCAATTGAAATGGATTGGTCCATTGTGCAAACTTGACTCCATTGCACCAAATATGCTAGGATAGTAATTCAAAAATCTAGCATCTCTGAGACAGAGGTAGATACATGAATTAATTCCTTTAATGTTCAATGGCTTGACTGCAACTTAAACTAAACCTATATGAATAAAATTATAACCCTTTTTTCTATGTTTTTAATAACATCTGGGGATAAAATGCTACAATTTTCATATTCTTTATTAATTGCATAAACTTTTTCAACTATCTTAACATTGTAATCAGTTTTAAAATTATCTAAAAATGTTTACTGATAAATTTCTTTTGGGTAGACTCTGGGAATGTTCCAGTTGTGTAACACTTGACTAATGTTCTCATAACTATGTTCTTCCTGGTTAACTATGTCTGGTACTGGTGGCAAAGTTGACTGGTGACTAGCTGACGAATTAGATTTAAATAATCTACTCATTTTTACTAGATTCAAAATAATTTTTCACTCTTTATCTTCCATACAGACCCTCTTACCTGAAGTAGACTCATACCCATAATCTAATACCCGACACTGCTCGAACAAGAGACTTATAAGGGTAGACACGATGAAGGGTGGACTACAGTAAGTTAGGTGATTTCAGATTAAGAATAAAGAAGAAGTTTTGAAAATAGCGTAAATGAAAGATTATTAAAATCTTACTGGCAACTAGAAATAGAACAACTTGGCTCTGATACCATTTGGGGACGGAAGCAAATATTTAAGATGAAAATGAGTGGTGCATGCAGAACATAACAGTCAATTACTAACATAAAAATAATTTTATTGATTACTTAAGCTATATACAAACAAAAATTAAAAATTTACTTACAAATTAAAACATTTAACTGAAGAAGTAGAGAAGAGGGGTTTAAGTAGGCTAATCAGAGGTAGAAACTAAAGATTCATCTGAGAGAGAGCTCAGAGTCTTTCAAAGTTTCAAAGTTTGAATCGCCAAATGAGTTCGGTTTCCTTTTATAAACCAAGGAAAGAGAACTATTACAATAACTGGGGTAAAGTAAGAAACATATTACTTAGGTAAAAACATCTTACTTAAGTAAAAGTAGAAGTAAAAGAATTTACTAACAAATAAAAGAGTGAGGGAACTCCGTCATTCTTTGGATCTGTTTTACTGTGATTGCTAAAATGATTTAGTTGAACTTTAAGGAGGTCGGGAAGAAGGTCATAAGTAGAACCTAACCTATACCACCAAAGAACAAACCAATAGGGGATTGGGCTCTTGAATTTATGGTCAAATTGAATGAACCTTGAATGACTATGTGATTCATTTTGGTGAAGGAGAACCTTGTACCAAGCTTCAATATAATCCTAATAACAGAAAGAATTATCTTGACTTGAGAGATTCATAAGATCGGAGGGGTTTTTTCCCCAATCAGACATTTGAACAAACTGTTTAATGTATAAAGAATGATAAAGAACTTTAGTCTTATCATTGTTGGCGTAAATTGGTATAATGTTTACTGACTCTGTTTTCAGAAGAATATCCTTATAAAATACAAGAGATTTATAAGGAGCCAGGGGCTGGAAATGCCATCCAGGGGGAAAAAACTGGGCAACAAGCTTAATGGGGTCATCTTTTGGTTTCATGTAGGGTTCAATATGAAAAAGGTAATTTTCCCACTTAAGCATATACTCAGAAGGAGGATGACTAGGAGCTGAAGATGAAACCTTGGTTGGATTACTAAAAGGGTCAATTGGTTCAGGCTTACTGGTTAAAGCTGAACTATACGTCTTGGGAAGTGTTCCAAGGACTGTGAATTTGTTTGACTGATAAACTGGGGTGACTGGGTGAGGAATCAAAGTTCCTCTGGGTTGATTACTTGGGCCAGTAGGGCGACCCAGACCCCTTGAGGAAGATGATCCTCTAATGCTCATGACTGAATGGTACCTGTATTGATAAATTTCTGAGTGAGAAAATCAGGAATTGAATTGTTACTACCTTTAATATATTCAATTTCAAAATCAAAAATGCTTAATAAAGCTTGCCATCTAGCGAAGGAATGCTTAGAGGCTAGATTTTCAACAATATATATATATATATACACACACACATATATAAGTTACATTATAACTATTCAATTATATATTTAATTACATTTGTGATTTATTTGTACTAATTATGTAAGTTAAATATTAGTAATAATTAGGAGTTAAGTAGAATTTGAATAGTCTCACTATTTTCCTTTTGTTCCAAAATAAAATAAACTTCTATTAAATGGAACTAAGGAAAAATAGTTTTATCAAACAACTTTCTATCAAAGCTGCTCAGATTTGGTTCACAAAATTTATCGAGTATAAAATAAGGTTTGATTGATGCTCGTTTAGCTACCGAGTCGAGTACGATCTTGAATCGAACCCGAGTAATTTGAACTTTTCGAACGGGTATCAATAGAAAATTACAATTTGAGGAGGTTCGAATAATTTATCGAACTTTAAAATTTGCTCACATTTGAATCATTTATATTTCGAGTCGAGCTCGAATCAAACTTTTAATCGAGCGAGTACAAATTGAGCCCGAATTGTTTGCTCATTTTACATCCTTAGTGGTGAAGGCCTTTTCTGTTCTTTTTCCTCATTATTTCAAGTAGGCCAATAATTTGGTTGGGCTACAATACAATAATCACTACAAAAAAATAGACATTCGACAATGATTTTTCGGGCAACGAATTATAAAGTCGTTGCCAAAAATGCAAGTATAGCAACGAAATTTGTCGTTCGTTGCAATTTGTGAAAGGCTTTCATTTTTCGTAACGAAATTCATAGTTCGTTGCAAATTTTCGTTGCCAATTAGTTGGTGAGGAAAAAAAAATTCCCGCCTATTTACTTTTTTGTTGCCAATGTGATTTCTCCTCGTCGTGGGCAATGAAAAGTTTTTTATTGCTATATTTTGTTGCCTAATATGGGCTACATTCGTTGTCAACAAAAAAATTTTCGTTGCATATTTTGTACATTTTTTGCAACGATTAGTAAATTGTTGCCCAAAATTAAAAAAACCCAATAAGTACGTTTTGACCTCTCTTTTTTTCCCCAAAACACTTCATTTATTAATTATTTAATTCACAAACTTAACGTTTGAAACTAAAAAAATGTTGCACCAAAAAATGACATGCACCAAAAATATCACACACTAAAAATGATACAACACCAAAGGTCGTCCCGTCAAGCACACTAAATGGTAGTAGCCAGAAATTTTATCTAAAAAGAAAAACATGCAAATTCTTTATTGTGAATAAATATATTATATAATAATGAATTGATGTATTTAAGGCAACAAAAAACATCATTCTTTTGTTGTAATATAATGGAAGTCAAATATTTAGATGGCAAATAACATATGAAAATCCATTTATTAAAAATTCACATATTAATTAAAGGGTGAAAATGTGTACAATAACTATGATCAATGGTTTAATGATGCAACTTAACAAGATAGTATATTGACGGGCATAAATATTTACAGAATTAAGGGAAATGAGTAGCATATAAACAGTAAGATAACTTAACAAAAAAGATGAATGGATGCATTGCTCTTGATATATATTCAATTTATCACTATAGTCACAAGGCTACAACTGATCATGTATTGGTGTTCAGCTAGTTGGCTGATTTAAAACAACATTGCCTATGAACCGAAACATGCATCTGTGATCAGCTAGCTGGCCTGGCAGATTAAAAACATTGCCTCAATGCTGGAACCGAGCAAAAGAGAGAAGCAAAAATACCGATAAGAGCATAAACAATGGGTTCGTTAGCTGACAATGCTGCTGTTCTGAATCCATTAGCACTGCAACACAACCAATAAATTTAGAGCATGAGGTATTTCCCACAGTAATGGCCTATATATATATTTTTTAATTTTCTCTTACAATGATTCGTAAAGCCATAAACAAGCTAAAGATGTTTTGAAAACCAAACTATTAGTTTCAGCTGATATTTGATTCAAAGATTGTTGAACCTAGAACAAACATTTTACAATTATAAATGGTATTATATCCAGAAATTGAAACTACATGTCAGTCAAATATTTGTAATCTACACAAAAATTGAAACTACATGTCAGCCATATATGCTTTAACTAATTTGTTGGAAAAGTGTCATAGAACTCCAAGGGGTACTTATCTCAAGTGGTAGGGAGCCATGATAAATGTCTCTATGACTCTATGGTACATGTGACGCCCCCAAAATAGGTATACATCACTCATTTTGAGTCGCCAAATACATGATACAAAATACGAATACAAACTTAAATATACAACATGAGCTGTGAGTTTTAATACAAATATTGTCTTCTAGACAGTATTCAAACTCAAAATAAGTTCTCAATAAATTTATTATCACACTATTTCACAGAATAGTGAGGACTACTAATGCAAACATCTGGACTGTCACTCCATTCCCCGACTAGTCCCAGCTATATTCTCATTTTCTAAAGAAAACAATGAAAGCAAATGGTGAGCTCAACTAGTCCAGTAAGAAATATTATGACTAAGATAATGCAGAATAATTTATCTTTAGCTTTCAACAGTGTTAAACTGATAAATACAATACACATCAAGTTTAACTGTAGCGGAACAAATAATCCATTAAAAGAGTCAAGTAGAACATGAAATCTACTATCTTCTATGATTTAAAAAGCTTATCAACAGTTTTATCGTTGAGACTCAGCTTAATAAATAATCCACATCATCGAATCATCCATGCACTACGGCTAATGATATTCATTAGTATTACGACCACAAATTATCCATGCACTACGGGCCAATGATATTCGTGTTTTCACCAATGGTCATGATCATGCCAACAACTGTCCATCAATGCACTACGGGCCAATGAGGACTTTTACCACATTATTTGTAACATTACGGTCACGATTATACCGAATAATCCTTGCTCATAATCATACCAAGTCCATCTATGCAGTACGGCCAAAGATGACTTTCATAACAATAAAAGCATGAAGATGATGACAATGATATAAGAATTCAATTAAAAGAAAACAAGGACAAATTTTTAAGATTTATAATTTAATTTATCCAGAATTCAATAATGTCCAAATTGTCAACATGATGATGCTTTGTGGAGTAAAATTCAAGAATAATACTGTATCAAAAATGATTTGGATCGAAAACAAATCAATTTTTGTCATAAATAGTATCCCCGGTGAATAATAACCGAGTGAATAGTACTCTGTGAATAGTATTCTGACATGAAAAAGTTAAAACTTACCAAGAATGCTCTGAATAATATTTCCATAAAAAGATACTGGATGAAGCGCAAATATCAATGATATTCTACTAATTTCATGGAGTATAGAAGCCAAAACTTTAACAAAATGAGTGTAGAATTCAAAATCTGAAACGAAATAATATTACTTACATACTACAGAGTATGGAAGAAAATATTATTTCATATGAATATTGAACAAAAATAATATCTCTTACCTTGAAAAGAAGAGTATTCCAACTGATAGAGTGGAGATATTCTTGAAGAAAACTTGAACTGTTTTCTACGCTCAAAGCTTTCTAAAACTCAAAAGAAATACACTCAATATTATAGAAGAAGAATTCTTTAATTCTTGTGTGATTTTCAATTCTAACTAAGCATCCTATTTACAGGAGAATAGAAGGGGTACTATTTGAAATTCTAACGGACCAACAGTTATGCAATTCACGGATGCTTTATGAATTCACGGATGCCAATTTCAAGCAATCATCCATTAAGAACAAAACAAAAACATATAATACATATATATACATATATATATATATATATATATATATATATATATATATATATAATGTTATATAAAACTCCTCCCACACCCGTGAAGCATTTTTAGATTCCCCCCCTAAAAGTCCTCCACATTTGGGCCCCCACCATATGTCATCATCACATGTGGGCCCCACCTTTATTATAATTTCTACCGATTATTTTAAAAAATGGGGTCCATAAAATAATCAAAATTACAACAAATACTTCATAAAAATTCTCTCAATATTTTTAACAACTATTATTATTCATAATATTTAACAACCGGATCGTTCCCAAGAAAGAGAGGGCTTTCCAATAAGGATTTTTTCCTATTGGCGCACAATTAGGTGACCAAACCTCTCTTCGACAGAACTTTCTAGATATCGTCAATATTGTAAATAATAATATGAATAAATGTATCGTCTCAATTATTGATTTAATAATATATAAAATATCGACAATAATTGAATCAAATAACGTGAGATATTATGCAACAATTACTATAGCAATAATTGAACAAAACTGAGTGACTTCTTACGTAAGCATCAATAATCAATACCGTGTGCTACTATGCAACCACGCGTATTACTGTACTTTTGACACCGGGTATTTCAACAGTTAACGGTAAAACTTTTGCCGTTATTTTCATAAAAAGATATTTCTGTCGTTTTCTAACTCCAACAATAATTCCGTTGTAGGGTCCACCAATAATTGTGCCGTCGTACGAATATTCCCTGATAAAGCGAATATTCCCCAACCAATCGAATATTATATAACAACTTGCATACTTTGAAAAATTTATAAATATTACCCACAACTATAACATTATATTAAATCCACACAATAATATTCAAAAATGACATTTATAGAAAAATTCATCTTTATTCATAAAAGTTGGGGTCTTACAGTACAAGTCATAGGTTCAATACTCTGCAAAGACAAGGTATTGTGTTCACCCTGGTATTAGAAGTGCAAGCATGTGTACGCGATAGAGGGTAGTAGTTTGATATGTATTATTTCTCCATAAGACTAGGTCAAGTGCATGAGCATCTTCAACCTTAAGAATAGGACTTAGTTGTAGTTTTCTTCAATAATGGTTGTAACTTCTTCCACTTACTTCTTCCATTCTTTCACGTTTTGTGTCACGACCTGTTGCTATTTTTTCAGTTGTTTCCCTTTGCGAATTCTCACTTGGCTTATAAATAGCTTAAGAGCTGTGGAATAAAGATATGCAGAAAATAACTCCAGTCTTCTTCCGTCTGTTTTTCTTTTTCTTGGCTAGTCATTAGCGTACCTTATCAAATTACATACCATTTGGTATCAGAGCCAGGTTCCAGGTTCTATGGACACTCGAGCCAGAACCAATGCTGAGTTTCACAATGAAGTCAGCGAAATCCTAACTAGCCACGAGTCCAGCTTCGACTGAATCCATGATACCCTCCAAACAATTTTGACAGAACTCCAAACCATGCGAGTCTCACAAAACACCGCTCCCAATGATAATCCATTTGCCCGAGCCGAAACCTCCCATAACCAGCGTCTTCCCAATACCAACAATATCCCTGACCGAAACCATAACAACTACCCCGACCAAAACCATGCACATTTGAAACTTTCATTTCCTAACTTCAACGGAGATGATCTGACAGGCTAGATCTTTAAAGCTGAACAATACTTTGATTTCAACAAGGTGGCACCTGACCAACAAGTTCAACTTGCTTCCTTTCACCTTGAAGGTATAACTCTCCAATGGCTTCGATGGCTAACCAAGTTCAGAGGTCTTTTAAATTGGAGCGAGCTAACCAAGGCCCTGTTGCTCCGCTTCGGCCCCACTGACTATGAGGATCCCTCGAAAGCTTTGACCTGCCTTAAACAAACTTCAACAATTGCTACTTATCAAGAAACCTTTGAGATGCTTTCACATCGGGTTGATGAGTTACCCGAAAACTACTTGATTGGATGTTTCATTGCAGGACTCCATGACGACATACGACTAGATGTCAAACTCAAACAACTACGCACCTTAGCCGACACCATTGGAGCTGCCCGCCTAATTGAGGAGCACAACTCTCTCCAAAAAAAGGGGAACAGTTACTTCCGTTCCCAAGTGGCAGCCCTTACCACACGATCTGCACCAAAGAACTCAGTTGAAATTCTAGGACCCCCACTCACACCAAAGGTGGGTCAACCTTTGACCATCGCTCCCATACCATTCTGAAGAATTACCAGTCAAGAGGAACGAGAACGAAGTGAAAAAGGGCTGTGCTACTATTGCGACGAGAAGTTTACTTCGGGTCACCGCTGTCAAAAACCCCAATTATTTATGATCGAGGAATTGCCATTACTCGACCCTACCAGTACAATGGATCTTCTTGAAGAACCCGATATAACATAATCCCTTCCTGATATCTCAGTCCATGCAATATCAGGGGCAGCACACCCTCAAACATTCCGAGTGGTAGGTAAATTGCAAAATAAAGCGGTGACAGTCCTCATTGATAGTGGGAGCACCCACAACTTTATTGATCAAGCCATAGTCACGAAGTTTGGGCTGGATGTCGCACGTGATCAAAAGTTGCAAGTCATGGTGGCTAATTGGAACAAAATCAATTGCGACAGGCGATGCCTTGGACTCACACTCTACGTCCAAAACTTTCCTATTCAAGTTGATTTTTACGTTTTACCCGCGGCGGCATGTCAAGTGGTTTTGGGCGTTTAATGGTTAGCCACCCTTGGGACGATTGCAACCGACTACAACAAGCTCACCATGTCTTTCCAGCAAGGAGGTAAAACTTGTATGTTCCAAGGCCTTAGGTAACCAACGGCCACCGCCTTAAGTGATAAGGAACTTCTCAACCTCAATGACACTCCCTTATTTTTTCAAATCATCCCAACTCATGAAACTGCTGCAGTTAATGACCACCCCGCTGATCTCGCCCAAGTACTCACTGAATTTGAGCATGTCTTTGCTGTGCCCCATACCTTGCCACCAGTTCAAACCCATGATCACCACATTCCATTATAACCAAATCAAGAACCTGTGAGTGTCCGTCCCTACCGATACCCTTATTATCAAAAGGCAGAAATTGAGAAGATGGTGAAAGAATTTCTTGACTCGGGTTTGATCCGTCCAAGTACCAGTCCATTTTCTTCGTCGATATTGCTCGTCAAAAAAGCCGATGGTGGTTGGCAGTTTTGTGTGGACTAACAAGCTCTCAACAATATTACCATCAAAGACAAATATCCGATCCCTGTCATCGACGGACTCCTTGATGAATTACATGGATCCCAGTATTTTTTCAAGCTCGATCTCAGTGCCGGATACCATCAGATACGAGTTTAAGAGACTAATATTCATAAAACTGCTTTTCGGACACATGACGGACATTACGAATTTCTTGTGATGCCCTTCGGGCTTACAAATGGCCCCTCCACCTTCTAGAGTTTGATGAATGACTTACTGTGACCCTACTTACGGAAGTTCATCCTAGTTTTTTTTGACGACATTTTGGTGTACAACAAAAGTTGGGTCGACCATCTCGACCACCTCCGTGTAGTCCTTCAAGTTTTATCTATCAATCAATTGTTTGCAAAGAAATCCAAATGTTGTTCTGGCGTTTCACAGGTGGCATACTTGGGACATCTTATTTTCTTTGTCGGAGTAGCAGTTGATCCGGCCAAGATTAATTCAGTTCTCGAGTGGCCTATTCCCACTTCGGCAAGAGGAGTTCGTGGTTTCCTTGGATTAGCTAGCTACTATCTCAAATTTATTAGTGGGTTTGGAGGGATTGCTGCACCACTCACTCGCCTATTATCCAATGATGGGTTTCAATAGACTTCCGAGGCTGCCGTTGCCTTCTCCTAATTAAAGAAGGCACTCAAATCTTTGCCACTCCTCCGCTTACCCGATTTCTCTCAATCCTTTGTGATCGAATGCTACGCTTGTGGAGTAGGCATCAGAGCTATTTTATCACAACAAGGCCAGCCAATTGCATACTTAAGTGAAGCTCTTAAACCCTCGGCCTTGACTTTATCAACATATAAGAAGGAGATGTTAGCAATAGTTAAAGCAATTCGTAAATGGCGACCATATCTCATCGGTAAACCTTTCATTGTTCGCTAGGATCAGAGAAGTTTAAAATATTTGTTGGAGCAACGAATCACAACGCTGGCTCAAACACGGTGCTTACCAAAAATTCTTGGGTATGATTACATCATTGAATACAAGAAAGGAAAAGAGAACTGTGGTGCTGATTCTCTCTCACGGGTTGGAGAGCTTGACTTCCTTGCTGTGTCCTGGCCCATCGCAGACTGGTGGACCACACTCCAGCAAGAGGTAGCAACCGATCCATTCTATACTCACCTGTTGGGCTCACTACCACCACAATATTCCTTACGAGATGGGTTGCTATTCAAACATGGGTGTATTTATTTGAGTACCTCTTCGCAGCTCATACCTACCATTCTATCCACCCATCACTCTTCACCGATTAGGGGACACTTTGGCTATCATAAAACAATGAGCCGCCTCCGTGCAAGTTTCACTTGGCCTCACATGCGCACCGCGGTCAAAGACTTCATAAAGAATTGTGATGTTTGTCAATGTTGCAAATCTAATAATACACGACCCGCCGATTTATTACAACTGTTGCCCATACCCAATAAAATCAGGATTGATATCTCCATGGATTTTGTGGAAGGATTACAATTATCCCGCGGAAAAAATGTCATCATGGTAGTGGTTGATCGCTTGTCCAAATATGCACATTTCCTTCCACTTAAACATCCATTTACTTCCTTCACAATAACTCAAGTCTTTCTCGAACAAATTGTCCGACTACACGGAATGCCAGTGTCTATTGTCAGTGATCCTGATAAAATTTTTATTAGTTTATTTTGGAAAACCTTATTTCGGTTGCTGGGGACAGCTCTCTGTATGAGCTCTAGTTATCATCCACAGACCGACGGTCAGACGAAAGTTGTTTTCGAGATTGGTGATTATGTCTACCTCAAACTTCAGTCGTACAGGCAGAAGACCGTAGCCGTCCGCAGCTCCATGAAGCTCTCACCTCGATTCTTTGGTCCTTACAAGATCCTTGCACGAGTCGGACCAGTGGCTTACAAATTTGAATTACCGGCTGCTTCCCAAATCCATGACGTCTTTCATGTGAGTCTTTTAAAGAAACACATCGGCTCTGTCCCTTCTGCCTCCCCGCGCCTGCCTCCCATCTCTGACGTATCTGAAATTCTTCCTCAACCTGAATCTGTGTTGGACACCCGTGTCATTCAAAGAGGTCTTTACTGACCCAAAACTAAGATTTTGGTTAAATGGAGGGGTGCACTCGTGGAAGACGCCACTTGGGAAAATCGTTGGCAGTTTTTGAAGACCTACCCTGCATTTATCCTTACGGACAAGGATACTATAAGGTGGGAGGAATGATATGTATTATTTCTCCATAAGACTGGGTCAAGTGCATGAGCATCTTCAGCCTTAAGAATAGGACTTAGTTGTAGTTGTCTTCAATAATGGTTGTAACTTCTTCCACTTACTTATTCCACCCTTTCACGTTTTGTGTCACGACCTGTTGCATGACCTGTTCCTATTTTTTCAGTTGTTTCCCTTTGTGAATTCTCACTTGGCTTATAAATAGCTTAAGAGCTGTGGAATAAAGATATGCAGAAAATAACTCCAGGCTTCTTCCCTCTGTTTTTCTTCTTCTTGGCTAGTCATTAGCTCACCTTATCAAATTACATACCATAGTTATGAAGTGAAGGGATGTTTAGACAAATACCAAAATACATATAACAACTAACCAGTTGCCATGTTTAGGTTGGGTGCTTCACCTAATTTTCTCTTCGTAACATAACCAACATCTGGACTGTATTATTCTTCGATGCAGAGGCGGAACTAGGCGGGGGGGGGGGGCAGCTAACCCCGGTAGGGTGGCGGTCCAGGTGAAGATAGGGGGGCTGGGGGCTGGGGGGCGGGGGGCCAACCGTAACCAGGCCAGGTGCCGGCGAGCAGGTCAGCCTTCTTCTCCGACAGTCCGACTGCAACAGGTCTGTTTTAACATTTTTTTTAAGAAACATGAAACAATGTCATTTCATTAAAAAATTTTTATTAGGTCTCCTTCTTTACAGTTTACAGTACGCTTCCGGCTTCACTCTCCGCTTCTTCCTGACCCCCTTTGTAGTCTCTTCGTCTATTCCCTGCTACCGAGTTCAGCCTCAGCCGCCACTAGCCCACTATTCCGTCCGCCGTCGCCCGCCGCCGGCCCGCCGCTGTGACGCTATCTGCTGACTCTGCTCCACACCTCCACTGCGAAGGTCTAGGTAATTAAATTTGGACTCGTTTTGCAAGAGATTATTCAGTTATTCTGATTGATATTCTTAATTATTAATTATTCTTGATTGTGGTTAGCTTGTAAGCCTGATATTCTTAATTCTTAAATATTCTGATTGCAACTTGCAAGAGCCTCAGCCTCCACTGATTGTGATTTGTGCTTATTCTTAATTATTTTTCCCATTATTTGAAATATAATGTATTTTCGTAAAATATATACTATTTTTTTTCATTTTACTAGTTATCTTATGTATTTATCAATAAAATCAGGGGTATTGACAAAAATTCGGATTCCCATTATTTTGAAATATAATGTATTTGGGTTTGGGAAGTCTTGCTAAGAAGCTGATTGAAACAAGACATATGACTTTTACATTGGTATATCAATTGATCGAGTTGACTTTAGTTTTACCAGTTGCAACTGCTACTGTTGAAAGAATATTCTCTACGATGAAAATTGTCAAGACTGACTTGCGTAACAAAATGGGAGACGAGTGGATGAATGATAGTCTGGTAATTTATATTGAGAAATATATTTTTTCAACAATTGAAAACGAACAAGTTTTGAGACGTTTTCAAACTATGCAGACTCGGATGATACAGTTGTCTGCTCTCACTCGTACAACAGAAAGAAGCTCTTCAAGCGTCAATAAATAAATTTTTTTTATTGATGTATTTTGCCCCCCTTAAAATATGTTCTAGTTCCGCCACTGCTTCGATCATCTTGAAATATCTATAACATCATGCAGGTTCTCTTCACAGTAAATTAATACCCAGTCACCATTGTTATCCAGGTAATTGATGTTAAACATTTCATCCTTTAATCTCTGCCTCTCCGCCACTTTCCCCCTCAACTCTACCATTCTTGATGAAAAAGGTAGCTGAAACTTTATAGTATTAACTTTAGTTATCACATGATGTATTTTATGAGCAATAGCAACTGCGACTTGCTCAGGTGGAACATTAGAATGTGAGATGTCATTTCTATTAGATTCTAGAATTCGTTGTTCACCATTTTGACCAAACTCAGTTTAGCTTTCCAAAGTAGACAGGGAATGCTTAACCTTTTTTCCCTTCTTAGATGGCCACCTAAAGATACCTTGTTTCCTACACGCACGTTTCAGTGTTGATCGACTAGCTGCAAAATAAAATTCCACATAAGTTGAGTCCTTTCTATTTTTGCCACCCTGAGTGTTCATCCAATATTTTAACATTAAGAAAAAAATAAGTTTGAATAACAGAGATGTTATTGGAAAAGGGTATAATGTGTTTATATTTTCTTGTGAGTGGTTTGATTTATCTAATCGGCATATGGGTATTAGGAAGGATACACATTTTACAAGTGTAAATGTAAGTAGTACATGGTATAGAAACGGCCCATACATATTAGCTTCTCAAGCAAAACAAGTTTTTTTTGTTGATGATTTGAAATTAGGCGGCAACCGGAAAATTGTTCAAAGGTTTAACCACCGACACGTATTTGATGTTCCGAAGGATGAAATGGACGAGATTGAAAAATATACCACTGACAATGTTGTTAACCTTGATGATGATCACTCACCCAATATTGACATTTTTGTTCAAGATCGGGATATAAGGCCAATGAATAGAGATGATGTTGATCCAGAAACAATAAATAACAGTGTCTTGAGACAAAGAACTCAAAAAATTAACATTGAACACAATATCTTATTGGATGGAGACATAGATGATGATGTTGATGAGGATGATTTTGAGGAGGATGAATTTGACGAGGGGTATAGTGAGGATGATACACCTATAGATTATCGTAGCGAAGAAGAACAAAGTATGGACGAGGAAGAGAAAGATGATCAGAACTAGCATCAAATAAGGTATGCCTTTCATCTTATCAAAGTTGAAACATTTGAATGATTATTAATTATTTAGTTTACCTTGATTAATCATTATATGTATTTTCATCAGGAGCAGAACATATCACATCCAAGTACGTGCGAAAGTTTAGTCAAATTGAACAACTCTCTTATTGGTTCTATCCTGTTCGGTCTTTCTCTTAACCATAAACAGGTTTTTTCATTTCACATGTATACATACACGTTACTAGCTCACCTTTCATTTTTTCTTTCTTAATTACTTCGGTAGTCCACAATTTGTAATAAAATCATTAAATTGTAATAGTTCATCTGTTCAACATTGATACGATGAAAATTACTAATTAAGTCTTAGTTGTAAGAAAATGAGCTTAATAAACATGGAATGCTATTAGCAAAACCAAGTCTTGATGGGGAGTAGTTTTTGAAACAAAATACCTATTTTTCACTTCCTCAATTGCCTGTAAAATGGGGCTATTCTAACTTCAACGAACATAGATTTTTGGGTATTTAATAAGAAATTTACAACAATATCTTCTATTAGTGGATCTTAATTTTGATCCTTGGTGTTTGGGTGTAATATCTGGATGGACTTTAGTACTTGACTAACTAAAAAAACTTGGAATTCTTATAATGTCTTCTTGACATACCACTCTGTTTATATCAGGTGATCCATCTAAATGAAAGGAAGTTGGTTGAAGATACCACTTACCCCCGCTTTACAATGATCGATCAAAGCTTTGGTTCAATATACCTCTCATGGGAAGCCTTATGCAAGTTGATTCCTATATATTATTTTGATACAAGTGGATATGCTTTTGCCTATCCTCTTCCCAGGATATTTGGGTGCAAAGTCATGTGCTACACACATTACCCAACAATCAGCTTAGACATGCTTTCTCGTGTCAATGCACGAACTTCTATGTACAACAATGATGCCGTGGTTGCTAAAAGGTTTGTAATCTAAGTTATGATACATGCTTTTATACATGCTTATGAAATATTGTTTTTAACTATGTTGGAAGATGATTTGTAATACCGTAATTCAAACCTCCTGGTTCTTTTATAGTCTTGTAACTCGGTCAAATGTTTCTTGTTTCTTAATTGAGTTTTTAGATTACTGTTCATAATCTGCAAGTAATAAATTGCCAATTTTGGGATGCTAGTCTATTAAAGGTTGAAAAGTCCAATATCTTTTAGTTTAGTTGTTCTCTTCTCATGTGAAGCTGACATATTCACTTGAATGACATCATTCTGCTATCCCAGTGCAAAGTCATCTATTATACATTTTTTAGCTGGCTTTATGGGATTGTAGGCTCTCGTGCACACCTTGTGATCGGTTAATTCCTCATGGACACATTCTCATATTGATAAGCTTTGGGGAATACCAGATTGCACAAATCGTGTCTATCCTCCTTGTTATACATCAGGACTTCAGGTTTAGAATTTCTTAGTTTCTATAGTCATGCTCCTCCCTATTCAAATGTTTATGTTTACAGAGTTGTATTCCTTGCATCATGTTATGGGTTCTAATCTGTTTTAGTTGAACAGGCGCTTCCACTAGAGAGGTTAACAATACCACCAAAAATTATTTCCGTGGCTTAATTTCGTCCAGAGAAGGTGAACATTTTTTATAATATAAACCTTATGTGCACAAGGTAGTATAGTTGTCGGCTCTAAACCTTATGGTACTAAATTCTTGTTTCTCAGGCACACTCTCTTCAACTGGAGGCATTTTCACTTGCCATCAAGAATTTAGGTAAGGACTTGCCTAAACCGAAACTCCAATTTGTTGGTAGTTGTCGGAATGAGGCAGATGAAACTTGGTTGCAGAATTTGAAAGACCAAGCTATTGGACTGAAGGTTGATGAGCATGTGGAGTTCTTCAAGAATGTTATGTACAGGTTTGTGGAAATTCAAATTTATATATCGATTGCTTCTGACGTATACATGTATAGTTTGGGTACTATGCTGACATTCCTTATAATAGGTAGAGGTAGTTCAGTGGTATTTTAAACTAAGCATGAATTCTTTGTTTCTTCCGCGAAGTATAGTAAATTGAAGCAGTATAAAGAAATTATTATATGGAAATTTAGGATTTTATATATGTAAATTACCCAGGGAAAAATCTGTCTTCCTTGTTTTGGTTATTGAAGTTTTATGCTCTCTACATTCCAATTAAAGTTTCTAAACCATGTCTGGATGATGGTATTGTTATTTGGAGTTATAATTGATTTACTAGCTAATTGCAATTTTAAATTCATAACATGCTAGGTTCATATAGTTTTGCAGATTCTCAGAATTGATGTGATATGACCTTTGCAATCGCCCCTACACATGAATGATGTATGTAGGATTCAAATACCCCTCTCCAAGTTTTTGAATTAAAGGAAAGGTCTTGGGTTGATATTTCTGGATTAAGAAATTCATCATGCCTCATTTTTCAATGCTTGGAAGAATCTTCTTCTCAGTTAACTATCAATGTACAATTATAAAATTTGATTGATGAGCTGGGGCAACTACCTTGAAATGATAATTTGTATCGAGTTACTAATATTTCACAAAAATTGAATTTTAACAATGGTTAACATAGTCACTTGCTGTGATTTACATTTACGTTGTTTGTGTTTGTTTTTGTGTGTGCGTGTGTATATATTTATTATATTTCTTTTTTGACTCGGTCATTTGTTGTGATTTTTATGTTTGCCTTTGTATGAGCAGCTATGGAGGCTTGTGCCATATCTATCACTTGATTTCATGTTATAGTCTGTTACTAAATTTCTTAGATGTTTTCCTTCATTGAGAAGTTATTTTTTTACTTTATTTTATTTTTTTCATTTGAACCGCAGGGATTTGGTGAGACTCTTGGGTGGTGCAGTTGCAGGAATCCATTCTATGATAGATGAGCATTTTGGCATTAGCGTTGTAGAGTACATGGCAAGAGGAGTCATACCAATCGGTATGCACTCTACTTCTGTTCCTACTACATCTTATATTGAAAAGAGAGGACATACCAATCGGTATGCACTGTACGAAGTTTGATTGTAAAGATGATGAATGATCATGTATCAGATGATTTTATTGAATTAATAATATTTTAGTTTTTTAGAATTTCTGTCATAATTTGTTATGGGGTTATTGAGACATAATTTTTTTTGTTTATAAAATAATTTTGACATTTATTACATAACAAAAGAAAATGCAATATTTATATCGTTGCAAATCAAAGCAAATTTCGTTGCACATGAAAAGTAAACGATAACGTATAGTGTCGTTGCTAATTGACAATAACTTTTGTTGCTCTCTAAAAATAATCATCTTTGAATAATATTTTTGCTAATTCATCATAATTATCCATAAAAAAATCAACGACAACGCAAAATTTCGTTGCAAATTAATATATAATTGGTTTATTTTATGCATTTAGCAACAAACATTGTTACCAAAAAGTACACAATTAGCAACAAAAACTAATTAAGACAACAATTTCTACATTGTTTAGTAACAACAAACTTCGTTGGCAAATGTGTATCAAATGCAACTAATTTTATCTTCGTTGTAAAATAAAAAAATTCTTTCCGTTGCCAATTAGACTTATTTTGCAACGAAAATTATTTTTCATTAACAATTTCTTAATAAATTTGCTACAAAATATTTCATTGCTAAATGATTTATGATTTTACACGAAAACAAAATTTCGTTGCGAAATATATTACTTTTTGCAACGAAAAAAAATTTGTTGCTAGACAATTAGCAACGCTCATTGCGCAACGAAATGTCCAATGAACGAAAAATCGTTGCAAATGACGGCAATGCAAAATTTCGTTGCAATTTAATATTTAACTGATTTATTTTGTACATTTAGCAACAAACATCATTACCAAAAAGTACATAATTAGCAACGAAAACCAATTAAGGCAATAATTTCTATATTGATCAGTAACGACAAACTTGTTGGCAAATGTGTATCAAATGCAACGAATTTTATCTTCATTGAAAAATAAAAAGATTCTTTTCGTTGCCAATTAGGCGTATTTTGCAATGAAAATTATTTTTCAGTAACAATTTCTTAATAAATTTACTACAAAATATTTCATTACTAAATGATTTATGATTTTACACGAAAACAAAATTTCGTTGCGAAATATATTACTTTCTGCAACGGAAAATAATGATTCGTTGCTAGACAATTAGCAACGCTCATTGCGCAACGAAATGTCCAACAAACGAAAAATCGTTGCAAATGGTATTTGACAACGAAATTTCGCACATTTAGCAACGAAAACTATTTGTTGCAAAATCACCATTTTTTTTAGTGAATCCCTTCTTCCTTTTCATTATATAATTTATATATGACATTTAAAGACATAATTATACATACTAAAAAGTCTTATTAATATAAATATTAGGTAATTAATGTTAATTTTTATGTACTAATTAATTACTCATCCTCTTCCCCTCTTTCTCTCTCACATTTACTGAGATTTTTAGGGGCAAAACAGAAAATGATTAGATTTTTTCTCCTAAATATGCGTAAAATATAAGATCTTATATTATGGGGAAAAAAAATTCTTCTAAAATGTAATATATAATGGAAAGGAGAGTAAAAGAGAATTTATTTTTTGGACTCGTAGTAGAGTCTGTTCGGCCATAGATTATAAGTTAATCAAATTAATTTATAAGTCATTTTTTATTATTTGAATATTTGTCTCTGACTTAAATTTTCACTTATAATTTATTTTAAAAATAACTTATAAGTCATTCTAAATAAGTAAATAAGTAAAATTGACCAAATATAATGATCATTCTACCCTTCTACATTTTCACAAATTATATTTAGTCATTAGGATAATTATTTCCTCAATATTTATTTAAAGTTCTTTTAATTATTATGAGTTTTTCAAGTATAAAAGTGTAATAATAATAATAATAATAATAATAATAATAATAATAATAATAAGAGAATAATACTACATTAAAAGGTCTACAATAATAATAATAATAATAATAATAATAATAATAATAATAATAATAATAATAATAATAACAACAACAACTAATGGATATTATGTCAAAAAAATGAAAAAAAAATGAAAACTCATAAATATTGAAGTTATGGTTCTTTTAATGTTTTATTAATATTGTAATCATGATTCTTATGATCAAGAATCTACGTATTTTGTTTTACTAATTTTATTTTTAGTAATATTTATAATAGATTTTAACTTATAATTCATATCAATCCAACACATTTATAACTTGTTTTAATTTAATTTTTATTTATAAATTAAATTGGTGTTGAACTCTTTTTTTAATAAAAATTGAAAGTCCAATAATAATCTAGAAGGGGGGTTGAATAGATTATCACCGTTTAAAAAATTATCTTAGGACTTTTTGAATTTTTAGAAAATCAATTTAGAGTGTCAAAAATTAATATACAAGATAAGAAAAATTCAATCACACAATGCACAAAGATTTATCTGGTTCACAATATACAGCTCGGGTATATTGTTACGTCCAGTCTCAAGCTCCTCTCCAAGACTTGAGATCCTATTACTCTTAGTAAGAAAAACTCCTTCAATAGGCGGATAAGCCTTTATAATAAAGTTTTAAAGATTAACTTACAACTATTCACAACTAACTATCTCGAACAGCGAACTCCCACCTCTTTCCCCAAGCTTAGTTGTAACTTCTTTTGAGTTCAAAACTATTCTATGATCTGGTCTTGAAACAACAATCTATTCCTTACCTCACAAGTACACTAGAGACTCAACTCCTAGTTGACCTCTCTAAGACTCTAGTCTTGGTCAAAGAATTTTTGTCTTTCTCATATATATATAAAATAAACTAACTCTACCCTTTTTTCCTTTTTACAAAAGATTGATTTAACTTTGTCTCTAAAGTAAGCAGATAAAGTTTAATACAAATATATATATATATATATATATATATATATATATATATATATATATATATATATATATGACTTTAAATAACTATTATAGTTGATACTTCTCAAATAAGCAGATAAACAATTAAATATCAAATAAAAGTTCAAAGACTTTTATGTGAAGTGCTTCTGTGTAAGCATATATGTAAATTGAAACACTTATATAAAGATTTTCTTTTCTCTAATAAATAATGTGTTTCAATGGTTTATAAAGATTTAGAAAAGATTTTCTTTATAAATAAAAGTGTGTTTGTATGATAAACATATTTAGCTTTGAGTTCATATATATAAGTATAAATAACTTATATATGGTGCAACAAGTATTTTAAGAATGAATAAGATTTGTGTGGAAAATATTTGTGATGACAGTTATCAAATATAACAATTTAATCAATTAAATAATAATTGATTTAACAAATAAATCTGTTTCACTCATATATATATATATATATATATATATATATATATATATATATATATATATATATATATATATATATATATTTGATCTATGTTGTGAAAATTTGGCCACTTAGGATTTTAACGATCGTTCAGAGAATTTCAAAGAAATAACATCCGAATTATATCGGTATCTAAGTACTGACCAAATTGTTTGTTTCACAATCTGATAATTGTACAAATATTTTTCAATATTTGTATAATGTATGTAAGACCCCAACTTTTATGAATAAAGAATAATTTTCTCGAAATATTTTTTTTGAATATTATGGTTTGGATTTGATATAATGTTATAGTTGTGGGTAATATTTACAAATTTTGCAAAGTAAACAAGTGGTTATATAATATTCGATTGGTCGGGGAATATTCGTTTTAACAGGGAATATTCGTACGATAACACAATCATTGGTGGACCCCACAACAAAAGTATTGTCGTAGTTAGAAAATGAAATAATTATCTTTTTATAAAAATAACGACGGAAGTTTTACCGTTAAATTGTTGAACTACCCGGTAGTAAAAGTACAGTAATACGCGTGATTGCATAGTAGCATACGGTATTAATTATTGATGCTTACGTGAGAAGTCACTCAGTTATACTCAATTATTGCTACAGTAATTGCTGCATCATATCTCTCATATTATTGATTCGATTATTGTCACAGTATCATCTGCATAATATGATATATTATTAAATCAATAATTGAGACGACAAAGTTATTCATATTATTAAATTGCAATATTTACAATGTCTAGAAGTTCTGTCAAGGAGAGGTTTGGTCATCTAATTGCGCGCCAATAAGCAGAAATCCTTATCGGAAAGCCCCCTCTTTCCTGGGAACGACCTGGTTGTTAAATATTGTGAGTTATAATATTAATGATGAATAAGTTCGTGTTGATTAAATATGAAATTGATAGTTCCATTGTGTTAGAATTATTAGTGTTAGTGAAAATCGACATTTATTTCGATATTAATTGATGTCTGGAAGTTATACTGACCATACGGGTAATAAACCAGATAAATAAGCAATTAATTGCTATTAATTCACATGATTATAACTATTTGTTCACATGTGTGTACTATTGATTCACATTCTTGTACTATTAGGGGAGGTGGTGCAAGTTTGATAATACTTGCAGGACTAAATTAAAAATGAAAGTAAAGTTGAAGGTATTGTACTGTAATATTTCGAGCCCCAAAATGTGCAATTATCGAAACTATATTTTCCTATAAATAGAAGCTCATTCTTCCTTCATTTCTCACCAATTCACAAAAGTTATAGAGCAATTATTATAGAGAGCAATTATTTATTTCGTATTCATGAAGAGAGCTTCTGTTATTTCATTTTTTATTATTATGTTGGAATAACCAGTCTATGCGAAGTACCGTATACATGGTGAAATTCTTCTGTTATTCCATTCTTTATTATTCTGTTGGAATATCATGTCTGTGCGGATTACGCTAGACCTGGTTCCATTCTTTATTATTTTGTTGGAATAACCTGTCTATGCGGTCTATCGCATGCATGGTGAATTCTTTGTTATTCCATTCTTTATTATTCTGTTGGAATATCCTGTCTGTGCGGATTACACTAGACCTGGTTCCATTCTTTATTATTTTGTTGGAATAACCTGTCTGTGCGGTCTATCGCATGCATGGTGAATTCTTCTGTTATTCCATTCTTTATTATTCTGTTGGAATATCCTGTCTGTGCGGATTACGCATGACCTGGTTCCATTCTTTATTATTCTGTTGGAATAACCTGTGTATGTGGATTATCACATGCATGGAGAATGATCCTTTATATTCATTCCTTATTAAATTATGGAAATGATCTGTCTACGTGGATTACCGCATGGCGGGTGAAAATCCATTTGCAGTTTCATATATTTTATGATACTCATTTGGTTAAAGTTTTGGCTTCTATACTCCATGAAATTAGTAGAATATCCTGAATATTTGCGCTTCATCCGGTATCTTTTCATGGAAATATTCTTCTGAGCACTTAAATTTTACTTCACAAAGTAGTATCATGTTGACAATTTGGACGTAATTGATTTTAAGATAAATTAACTTATAAATCTTTAAAATTTATTCTTGAACTTGTTTTATTGAATTATTATGTCATTGTCATCATCCTCATGCTTATATTGTGATGAAAGTCATCTTTGACTTAAGTGCATTGATGGACTTGATATGATTATGACCAGGGACTATTCGGTATAATCATGACCTGTAATGTTATAAATGATGCGGTAAAAGTCCTTGGTAGCCTGTAGTGCATTGATGGACAATTTTTTGGTATGATTATGACCAGGGATTATTCAGTATAGTCATGACCATTGATGATTTAATGAATATCCTTGGCCCGCAGTGCAGGGATGACTCGATGATGTGGTTTATTTATTAAGCCGAGTCTCAGCGATAAAAATTGAAGAAAACATTTTAAATCATAGAAGATAGTAGATATCATGCTCTGCTTGACTCTTCTAATAGATTGCTAATTCCGCTGCAGTTAAACTTGATGTCTATTGTATTTTATCAGTTTAACATTGTTGAAGACTAATGATAATTTATTCTGCATTATCTTAGTCATAATATTTCTTACTGGGCTAGTTGAGTTCACCCTTTCTTTCACTGTTCTCTTCAGGAAATGAGAACGTAGCCGGGACTAGTCGGGGAACGGAGTGACGGTCCAGATGATAGCATTAGTAGTCCTCACTATTCTGTTAAACAGTGTGACAATAAATGTTATGAGGACTCCATTGAGTGTGGATATTGTCTAGATGGCAATATTTTTATTAAAACTCTTAGATTATGTTTTCTCATATTTTACACGACTGCTGTATAATTAAGTTTATATTTGTATTTTGTACCATGTATTCGGCGACTCAAGATGGGTGATGTATACCTGTTTTGGGGGCTTCACAATGTATCTATATCAATAAAAAGCTACTTAGGATTTTAAAGACCGTCCAGAGAATTTCAGAGAAATTACTTTCGAATTATATCGATATCTTAGTACTAACTTTATACACACAAACACACACACACACACACACACACACACACACACACACACACACACATATATATATATATATATATGTGTGTGTGTGTGTGTGTGTGTGTGTATAACAATGTTTGATAAATTTGTTTCACTCACGTATATTATATTATATTATATTATATTTGATCTACGTTGTGAAAATTTGGCCACTTAGAATTTTGTAGACACTCAAAATTTTCTGCCTACTTGTTACTAACATTGCAGGAAGTGCAGAATCTTCTTTCAGAGATAACCCTAGAAGACAGCCCAGCTTAATCCCAAAAATACTACCGAAAGTGCAGTTTCAACCCCGGAAAACACGTCGGGAGTATCATTTCCCCATGTCGGAGATAACCCCGAGGATAGCAGTGCAAATATCGAAAATTCCACCAGAGAAGGCCGATTCATCTTGGAGATAACCCCGAGATATTCAATCTTAGTCCCGAAAATAACACCGAGAAAGACAATATCAACCTTGAAGATAACCCCAAGGAGTGCAGTTGCAGTTCCGGAGATAACCCCGTAGATGCTCGTTTCAGTCCATGCAGTCAGCTTCAACCTCGGGACTCATATCGAGGCACTCAATTCCCAAACCTGGAGATAACCCCGGGAGGACAGACACACCTTAGAGACAACCCTGAGGGCATTTAACATTTATAGCATCCCAATCTCAGAGATAACTCTGAGCAACGTCTGCTTTATCAGCCAAAACCGGAGATAACCCCGGTGAAGGGCAAAATCATCAAATTGCCACCTCAACCCCACATGGCGTCGTCTCAACAAACAACAATCAACATAATTTCTACACAACAATGTCCCAATAGAACCAAGGAATTGCAATCCCGAGTGACTACTACGCAAGGAAAAACACCGGATAAAATTTGAAGCTTGAAGAGATAGAACATGGTTCCATCTTCTTGATTTCGTACAACATCTAATTCCATGTCATTGCGTAGCTCTCGATAACACCAGTCCAAAACAGGTCTTATACACCTCAATCGGATGCTTGGATTGAAGTTCTACAAGTTCGAGTGGACATCACGTTGCACGCGTGCACGTACTTTGAGATGGCGAGACCCGCGGAGCCAAGGACACCCCAGGCAGCCGCAGGTGCACCTGCGGCTCCCA
Organism: Panax japonicus; assembly: GCA_020205505.1. Lineage (NCBI taxonomy): Eukaryota > Viridiplantae > Streptophyta > Magnoliopsida > Apiales > Araliaceae > Panax > Panax japonicus. Next base: position 41,601,308 of record CM035095.1, on the reverse strand, counting down.
GCTCTATAAATATAGGGCTTGGGGTGGCCATATTTAAGAGAAAAAAGGTGAGAAAGGCCTGTAAAATTTGCTCTGTACACACCCTATATTGAGTGCTTTCTCATTTTTAACACTTGTGAGCTCACATATAGCTATACTTTTATCGGTGGGAGCCGAGTGTTCATCCACTTAAAGTCATAGAAGTCTTCTTTGGCAGCCCACTGTAAGCCTTCTTACACACTATAAAGTCTTTCTCTTCATCTTTTCACACACTCTTTTTCACATTGAGAGTCGTGTTGTGTGTGTGTTTGTATCAATAAGAGTTTGCTTACTAATTAAAGGTTTGATACAAGAATGTATAACTAAACAAGGCTATCAAAGTCAAAGATCGGATATCAACAATATATAATTGAATAAACATGATATACATGCAAAGTGCTATATCCAAAAGGGTTAGAACAATCTTATTTGAATCGATGTATTAGAAAAATATATGCTATGAATAATAATATCAAGGTTTAGAAAAGTAAAACTCGCTCGAGGTAACGAATTAGGTTACACGAGCTTATTCAATCGTACTTAAGGATAGAATCAATAGTCTTGCTCAACAAAATTTAGGAACTTGCATTCATTAACAAAAGAATGAAGTTAGAAAGCTTAGTCAATGTCAAGAGTTAAAGTTTAGAAATTTGCCTTGTATGTAAGCTACACAAGTGTAAAATATTCTCCAATTACCCTACATATATCATTGAAATCGCACCAACAATTAATTGTATAAATATTTGCTTTATGGTTTTTAACCCATCATTTAGGTCATAACCCTAACTTAGCACCTAACCATGTAGGTTAACATACATAACAAATCTGAAATCTCATAACGATTCAACATAACTTAATCGTTCATCCCTAACTTTTGAAAACATTACATTTGACTTCATTTCCTAACTTATTTAAATAATTATTTAAAATCTGTACACTTTGAATTACAACACATTACAATCTGTTATTATAGTTTATATTATGTCTTAACATCATTAGCATGCATGCTTTAGCTAATATAAGTCCATTAGTCATGACCTACAAATAAACAGAATTTTCTGCCTAGGCTTAGGGAACGGCGCAGCTGCGCTGCCCCAAGCCTTGGAATCGGTGCAACTGTGCTGCAGCTAGCCTACAAAAAACCAATGGCGTAGCTGTGTCGTTTGCAGCCGTTTCTGCCTGTGGCAACGTCACAGCTGCGCCGTGCACAGACAGAAACTGCAGCAGCAGCTCTGTTACATTACAGACACCCAAATCAACCTAAACACTACAAAATTCACAAAACTAATCATCTAAAACTCTGTAACAACATAGTTAACCATGCTTATACACCCTTCTAACTACAAAAACATCACATATACACAATTTTGAAGAATCAAAACCCCCCAAATCCAAAAAATTTTCATTTTTTACATATTTAGCGAATTCGATCTCCACGAATTCGTTTCTTAACCAATTGACATGATTTAAACTACGTCGCTTTCGTTTCTTCACATATTAACACAATCCAACTTCAATTTGCAGATTACGACACATATACGACACAAAATTTGGTACTTTCTAAGGCTAATTTTCATATAAAAACACTGTTATATGAAATCTTTCTACTACAACCCAATTTTATGCCTTTAATCATCAAATAATACTTACATATGATAAATAATAGATTATAACCCATAGATACATATATGTGTATCAATCTAACACCACTATCAACAGAAATGTCAAGAAAACAAGTGTTAAAAATTAGAATTGGTTATACCTTATTCTTAGATTGTTGGCTAGCAAAAGATGATAGAAAGTCTTCCTTCCCAAAAACCTCCTTTTCCAACTCTCAATATCAAAGAGTTTTTTTCTCTCTTCTTCCAAGCTTTCCCTCAAAACTCTACTCTTAATCCTTTGGAGAAAATAAGAAGCGTAGAAAATAAACTGGCATCCCTCACCCCCACGTACTTATCAGTTAAAAAAAAGACGTTAGTTGAATAAGCCAAATGCTACAAAGCCTTGTTTGGCTACAATTTATTCCCCCAAACTAAATTATTTTAATAATATTTATATTATATAGTTACATGTGTCATACACCATAATTTAGTTAATTTAAATAACTTATAATAAAAATAAAAATCTTATTATCATTATACTTATAATTAATAAATAATTATATATCTAATTTAATTAATAAATTAGAAACATCACTTTATTTAATTTATTTATTTCTTTAAAATTAAACAATTCATTTAATCTAATTATTTTCTTAAATATTAAGCAATTAATTTAATTTAATTATTTTCTTAAATTAAATCCTTTAGATAAAATTATCATTACTCAAGTTAATTAACATTAATTAATTTAGTTACTAAATTATTTCACCATAATTCATCAATTATTTATTTTTCTCAATAAATAAATTATTTAAAATATTTATTTAATTCAATAAATATTTAAATTAATTACAAAAATTTCTCGATCGTTACATCTTTCCCTCCTTAAAAGAATTCTGTCCCCAAAATCACAACTCGAAAAATTTATTCGTTACATTCTTCCCTCATCAACAAGATTTTGTCCCTAGAATCGCTATACAAGATCAACCAAATAACTGAGGATAATTCTTCTTCGTAACACTTTCAAGTTCCCACGTAGCTTCTTCAGCATTGTGGTTTCTCCAGATTACCTTAACAGAAGGTATCACCTTATTCCTCAGTACTTGCTCTTTTCTGTCAACAATTTGAACAGGGACTTCTTCATATGACAAATCTTTCTCAAACTGTAAGGGCCCGTGTTCTATAACATGTTTATAATCAGGCTTATATGGCCTCAACACTGAGATATGAAAAATATTATGAATATGCTCCAACTCTAGAGGTAAAGCTACCTCGTATGCCACTTCACCAACCAGTCGAAGCACTTCGAAAGGTCTTATAAACCTAGGGCTTAATTTCCCCTTCTTGCCAAACCGAATTTTCCCCTTCCAGGGAGACACTTTCAAGAAAACATAACTACCGACATTGAATTCTCTATTTTGTCGATGTTGATCGGCATATTTATTCGGTCTATCTTGTGCGACTATCAATCTCGGTCAAATCACTTTGATGTTCTCGATAGTCTATTGTACCAACTCTGGACCCAATAGCTGACATTCACCTACCTCATCCCAGCATAACGGAGTTCTGCATTTTTCTGCCGTATAACGCTTCGTAAGGCGGCATGCCAATACTCACGTGATAAATATTATTATAAGAAAATTCCACTAATGGTAGATGGTCATTCCAATTTCCCTTGAAATCCATGATACATGCTCTGAGCATATCTTCTAGTGTTTGGATGGTTCTCTTACTCTGTCAGTCGGTTTGAGGATGGTATGTTGTGCTCATTCTCAGTTGTGTCCCCAAGTACTCTTGTAGTCGTTTCCAGAAATTAGATGTGAAACATGGATCTCTGTCTGATACAATGGACACAGGTACGCCGTGTCTTGACAAAATTTCCTTCACGTACAATTTTGCTAACTGATCTAGGGTAAATCTAATCTTGATTGGCAAAAAGTGTGCCGATTTCGTCAGTCAATTGATAATCACCCAAATGGCATCGTAACCTTGTTGGGTTGTTGGAAGACCTACCACAAAATCTATTGTGATATGCTCCCATTTCCATTTTGGTATCTCTAACGGTTGTAATAATCCGCTTAACCTTTGATGCTCAGCTTTAACTTCCTGACACGTTAAACATTTTGCCACGCACTCGGCTACATCCTTCTTCATATTTGGCTACCAAAAATGATGTCTAAGATCCTGGTACATCTTTGTACTCCCAGGGTGGATCGAATATCTTGAGTTATGAGTTTCACTCAGAAATTCCTCTTTAACCTCTGGTATTGGCGGAACCCAAATTCTCTCTTCGAATCGAAGTAACCCTTCCAAATTGATTTTGAGTTTATTTTCCTCACCTTCAAAGACTCTCTGTTTTATCTTTTCGCAGTCGTCATCCTGAAGTTGTGCATTTTCACCTTATCTACCAACGTTGAACTGTTTTCTATCTAGGAATAATTTATCATTGGATTCTGTCGGATATCTAATTTCTAACTCCATATTAGCCATTTCCGACACTAGCTTCTCCTGAGTAGTAAACATCATTAACTTCTCCCGTCCCTTTCTACTTAAGGCATCAGTAATAACATTTGCCTTTTTGGGATGATAGAAAATCTCGCAGTCATAGTCTTTAATCAGCTCCAACCATCTTCTTTGTCGCATGTTCAAGTCTTTTTGTGTAAAGATATACTTCAGACTTTTATGGTCGGTATATATCTCACACTTCTCTCCATAAAGATAATGTCTCCAAATTTTCAAGGCAAACACCACTACCGCCAACTCTAAGTCATGAGTCGGATACCCTTTCTCGTAATCTTTTCAACTGTCGTGATGCATACGCAATAACTTTGCCATTTTATATAAGCATACAGCCTAGTATTTTATGCGATGCGTCACTATACACCACAAAATTTCCCGTATCATCAGACAATGACAACACAGGTGCTGAACTCAACCTCTTCTTCAATTCTTGAAAACTCTCCTCGCACTTCTCTGTCCAAACAAACTTAACTGGTTTCCTAGTAAAGTTCGTCAATGGAGTCGCGATCTTGGAAAAGTCTTGAATAAAATGCCTGTAGTAACCTGCTAATCCTAAGAAACTCCTTACTTCTGACGGTGTCTTCGGCTGATCCCAGTTTATTACAGCTTCCACTTTTGATGGATCTACCGAAATTCCGTCCTTATCAATAACGTGTCCGAGAAACTGTACACGTTCCAACCAAAATTCATATTTTGAGAACTTAGCGTACAACTTCTCTTTTCTCAATGTCTCTAATGTCACTCTTAAGTGTTCAACATGTTCCTCTTTTGTCTTAGAATATACTAATATATCATCAATAAACACCACCACAAATTTGTCTAAAAATGGTTTAAACACCCTGTTCATCAAATCCATGAACGTTGCAGGTGCGTTGGTTAAACCAAAAGACATAACTAAAAACTCGTAATGACCGTACCAAGTTTAAACCGCTATTTTTGGTACATCCTCTGGCCTCACCTTCAACTGATGATAACCACTTCTCAAGTCTATCTTTGAGAAATATCTCGCTCCCTTCAACTGATCGAACATGTCATCGATTCTTGGTAACGGATACTTATTTTTAATCGTGACCTTATTCAATTCTTGGTAATCAATGCAGAGTCGCATCGATCCGTCTTTCTTCTTAACAAACAACACTGGTGCTCCCTATGGCAACACACTCGGCTGAATATACTTCTTGTCGAGCAATTCTTGCAATTGCACCATCAACTCTTTCATTTCTACCAGGGCCATCCTGTACGGTGCTTTAGATATCGGAGCCGTTCCTGGTAGTAAGTCAATCACGAACTCGATTTGTCGATCCGGTGGAAGACCAGGCAAATCATCTGGGAATACGTCTGCAAAATCTCTTATGATCGGTGTTTCTTATAACTTCGTACTCTTCTTCTGTGTATCGACTATGTAGGCTAAGTATCCTACACATCCTTGTCTCATTAACTTCTTGGCTTGCATCACCGTCAGACAACTTGTTTGTCGGGTGCCTTGCTGCCATAAAACACTACATTTGACAGAGTCATAAGGTTAACACACTTCCTTTGGCAATCAATTACTGCTCCGTAATTGAATAACCAATCCATTCCCAGTATAACATCAAATTAACCAAGTCTAATTGGTATCAAGTCTACCATCATCTTGTGACATTTTATATCCACTCTACAATTCCTATATATGAATTTAATAGGAATCACTTCCCTATTCGCAATCTGTATAAATAAGGGAAATTCTAATTCTTCCTGAGGCAAATTTAAGTTCTGAGAAAATTCATCGGATATAAATGAACAAGTAACACCCGAATCAAATAGCACGTAAGCATTAATACCATTAATCAGAATGATACCTGACACCACATCCTTAGACTGTACAGCATCCTGCACAGTCATATTGAAAGTCCTCGCAGTAGTTCGGCTTGACTGTGCTGGTCCAGTGATAGTCAATGCACCACCGCCGTTGTTGTTTCCTTTTCCACCACTTGCACTTCTCGCTGGCTTCTTAGGGCAATCACGAGTCATGTGATCCTTCGAACCACAAGTAAAACATGCTTCTTTCTTCAGGCTAAAATAGTTCGGTGTAATGTGTCCCTCCTGACCACATTGAAACACACCCGCTTTCCCTTTAAACATACTCCAGTATGGTTCTTTCTACATGTCGCACAAGCTTCAAACTTTTTCTTCTGCTGATTTCCCTGCTGTCCTCCCGCAGTCGAATTCTCGCTCCACTTCTTCTTTTGATTGTTACTTCCAACATTACTTCCACCAGCCTTATTTTCATTCTCATTCTTCCTCTTCTTTTGTTATTGATTGTACTTGGTCAAGGTATCGCGTCCACCTTCCACGATAATTTCCTTTTCCAGTACAGCCGCAAATGTATTCAGCTGGAACATTCAAACTTTGCTATACATCTAGGGTTTCAATCCTTGTTCGAACCTTCTCGCTTTACGCTCGTCGGTATTGACTTGATAAGTGGCAAACCTTTCCAACTCGTTAAACTTCGCAGCATATTCTGGCACCGTCATAGTTCCTTGCTTCAGCTCCAGAAATTGCACTTCAGCTAATTCCGAGAACTCGCTGGATAGTAAATTTCGAAAAACATCTCCTTAAATCTATCCCTTGCTATCACTCCTTGTCCCCCACGAACCTTATTTGCCTGACACCAGTAGCTGGCTTCAGACTTCAACATGAACGTTGCGAACGCGGTCTTCTGATCCTCGTTGACTCTAGCAACGTCGAACACCTTCTCCATTTCTATGATCCAGGTTTGGGCTTCCACTAGATTAATAGACCCTTGAAACTCTGGCGGTCCAACCGCTTTGAATTCCTTGTAGGTCATGACTTGGGCTTGCGATTGATTCGCAAGTGCACCCGTCAACAGAGCTACCAACTACTGAACTAGATTAGCGTTGGCCTCATTATTATTATTAGTAGACCCCTCAGGTGGTGCTTGCTGATGTGGTTGTTGTTGGGTAAAATCTAGTTACGCACAACACGCAAGTATACGTGGTCAACAAGTAATAAAGTGATAAGTTGAGTATCGTTCCCACAGAGAATTATTTAATAAAAATCACCAAATACTAACCCGTAACCAACTCAATCTTATTTAAACAAATGAATTTAATGTTATAAATTAAAATATTTAACTAAACTAATTCTAATTACCACTAATTAAAAATCAGATTATGGAGAATTAAGATCACAACTTCACTTATTGCTTCATTTAGGTTAACACACTTCTCATCAATTATTCTCTATCCCAAATTGTTAATCAAGAACACGAAAGTAGTATTAACCACCTCTCGATGCACTAATACCGTATTAACGTCAATCCACAATTAAGATAGAAATCCGTTAAACACCTTAACCAACTAACCCACTATATCTCTATGTGAATTACAATTGAAAAAAGTTGAAGACTAAGTTCTCTATAAGATTACATGCGATGTCAAGCATATCTCTACCTTAACACTCATCAAGTTTAAGCTACTAACAAAATCCTGAACACATGCTATCATGATTAGATCTAAATCTATACTTCATCTCTCGAGTTCATATAGATTATCACGGTAATTGATGGCCAATCAATTAAACAATTAATTCAAAATCATAATAGACAATCCCCACAATAGAAAATACTAATTGATAACGAAGCATATTAAAATAAACTACACAATAAGATCCATTGTAATCTCAAACAAAGAATTAGTTCATGATTATTGAATTTAAACTAAGAATCCACAATTGAATACACATTAAAAGATAAAGATAGAAGAAGATGAGAAGAAATAATCTATTGTCAGTAGACTTGACGCTCCCTCCTTGCTCCTACTTTGAATCTTCAATGGTCTCCAAGTTGCTTCAATCTCCAAATCTAATTAGAACTAGGGTTATGTTCTAATCTAAAGGAGTGTATCTCTAATCTAATCTATGTAATCCCCTAAGCTAAGCTATGTAATCTCCTCTTATTTTATGCCTTACATCATGTATTTATAGGTTACAAGTCTAATTTTTAGCTTAGGAACAAACCCAATCCAATTTGGAGTCAAAAAGGTGTCAAAATTCGCCCAAAACGCAAAACTCTGCTTCCTAGCGCCTAGGCGCTTGAAAATGTACTGTCTGGAGCGCCTAGGCGCTTAAGGTTACTGACTTGGAGCGCCTAGGCGCTTGATTTGGCCTTGGCTGGAGCGCCTAGGCGCTTGCTGTTTTTCCAACATTTTCTGCTCCGACGTCCTTTGGGAAAATGGCCATAACTTCTTCGTCCGAACTCCGATTTAGATGATTCAAGATGATCCGGAAAGAGGAAAAGTAGATCTACAACTTTTATTCTTGAAGTTTCGTGAAATAATATCCGGAGCTATAGTCAAATTGGCTCTGAAGTGACTGCTATGTAAATGGCAAGCCAAAAACGCGAATCTAGCCACCCTAAACGTCGATCCATGTAACTTTTGTCCCAAATCCTACAAAACAATATAAAACATGCATGAGTAGACACAAATACATAAAAACATCCTAAAAGACTTGAAAACAACAATAAATTAAGCTTGAATGTATCCAATTCATGTGTATAAAACTCACTCATCAAATACCCCCAAACTTAAACATTTGCTTGTCCTCAAGCAAAAACACAAAAATGTTATGCAATGCAATGTAATGAAACTAATCTATATGCCTACGAATCCAACAGTAATGACAGAAACAAGTCTATTTAACCGTCCTTAAAGAAATCAAGTAAACATGATAATACATCATATTTAAACAAATCAGTAATTTCCCAATCAATCATCAAATCTTAGACTGTTATCACTGATATAGTGTGTGTGTGCTCCACAACAATGTTAACTGATATAAATTCAAATTTAAGACATAATAGATATCTTCGAAGGCATCATACAATGCAAATTCACAAAATTCACGAACAAGCTAGATCCAACTAAAGTCAGACATCCACCAAGTTCAAGAGTCCAATCCGGGATACTTATGCTTTACTTTTTATCACGGGGGCTTTTTGCTCTTTTCCCGTTTTATTATATTTCTTTTTTCTTTTTTCTTTTTTTCCTTTTTTTTTAACCATGACTGTGCAATGTCTCATTCCATTAGGCTAACAGTGTCACCCCTTAGCGAGCTTTCGACCAACGACTCCCAGACCATTTAAGACCTTAGGGCGCTAGGTTTTAAGATACCCCTTCGGGCGTACTTGCTCAAGTAACAAAGGCCCCGAAACAAAACTAGCCAAGGTATTATTTTTTTTTTCTTTTTTTTAAGCTTATATATCCCAAATTTTTCCCCCAAACTTAAGTTTTTATCTAAATTCAGTCATCTTCGCCTATTCATGTCTTTCATTCATTCAAACTAGCATTATCCTCTAGAAGTCCATTATGTGTCAATTTAAAGTCAATCAGTCAACATAGTTATTTTTACTGTGCTATCCTTATTATATCAGTTTCAAACAGGTAAAAATTCAAATCATGACAAGAAATCACATCAAAGTCTTAACAGACAATACTATACTTGTCTACTCAATTCCAATCTCATCACTGGCCAAAACAGACTTAAACTATCTAACGGCTGGAAACATGCAAATACTAATTTTTTTTTTTTTTTTAATGAATGCAAACTACATGAAAAACTATCAACTAAATTCTATATGAATGCACTAGATGAATACTACATGCATGAACTGGAGCTGGACAATTACACCCCCAAACTTAAACTAGACATTGTCCTCAATGACTGAAATAGAAAAAATTAAAGCAGAGGACTTCCCTGAAAATATAGCAATCGTCCTCCTTGCCCGCTAAGTTTGGAGAAAAGGCTAAACACATGGAACAAATTGGGCACCATACTTGAATTTGACTTGAATAACCTGTAAAACCATGATAGAAGCAATTTTATTAAATCCTAAATAAATGCAAATTCAAAACTACTAATATAAAACTTAATAAAAACTAAAAATAAAAATTAAACTTGGGTTGCCTCCCAATAAGCGCTTGTTTTATAGTCTTTCAGCCTGACTTTTTATGGTCAATGCTATCCAATTCCTCTTCGAAAGTTGAGGAACCCTCCATCCATCGGAAATAATATAGCTTTTGGTAGGTTCCCATTTACGATGGCCAATGCATCAAAGTCACCTAGCATGCTCTGATTTGGTAAGATCTCAATCAAGAACGTCCCACAGCTAGGTGTTTTCTTCATTGTGTATGTGATCACTTTGGGGCATTGAAGCTTGTCACACACAATGTGTTCTTCGTCTATCTTCTCTTTCTCGTCCCACCATGGATTCAAAATTGTACTCACTCTTATGTCAATAAGATCTTCGCCGACGACATGACTACCAAGCGGGCACGGTTTTGCAAATCTAACCAGATCGTTGAACTTTGGTGGAGACCCATTTAGATCTTTGTGGACCTCTATTTCATTATCCCCAATTGTCTCCACACTTCCTATACCTTGTGGCTCATCCAGTTGCAGATTTGGTTCGGGTTCTCCGTCAATTTCATCATCCATGCCATAAAACCAAGTGTTTGGAGGAAGGTTGCTTACGTCTTTTGTCATTTGCTCTATCTGATCCGCAAGATTTTGAATTGACCTCGCTTGATTACTCATTCTTTCCTCATTTGATGCTATGAACTTGTACACCAATTCCTCCAACCTTGAACTTTCTGTTTCAGTCTCGGAAGCCATGTATTGAGGACCATTGGTTGAGGCAGTGAGGAGTTGTTCCATTCGATTATTAAAATTTTGGGTTGATAACTCCTGACTCATTATCATCTCTTCTTGTTCTACTATAATCCTTAACATGAATTCCTTGAAATCTGAATTGCCTTCTTGTTGCATTGGAGGTGGATTTGAGAAATTTGATGGATATGTTGGATTTGGAGCAGAGTATTGGTCCTGATAGTTGTAGCTCCATGAAGAATCCGGGTGATACCCCCAAACTTGATGGTAATTATCATATGCATACTGGTTGAGGTATACACCACCTTGTTTTCGCCGCCCAAAACTAACGGTGCATTGATGACTCGGATGGTTGCCAGCACAATAGTCACACATGATTGTCATCCTTTGACTCTGTTGGGCTGCGATAACGTCCAACTCCCTCGAAAGTTCTTTAATTTGAGCTGACATTGCGGAAAGTGTCGCGAGTCTGTCAATCTCCTTTTCTTTTGGTTGACTCATGTTCGTGTATGGCCATTGATACGCAAAGTCATCCATGGTACCTGAAAAGAGAGAAATATAGGAAGAGAATTAAAAAAAAAAAATAAAAATGTTTAAATTAAGACTAATTTGATTGAAGCTAATATTGGTAAAAATATATTAAACTAATTCCCCGGCAACGGCGCCAAAAACTTGTTGGGTAAAATCTAGTTACGCACAACACGCAAGTATACGTGGTCAACAAGTAATAAAGTGATAAGTTGAGTATCGTTCCCACAGAGAATTATTTAATAAAAATCACCAAATACTAACCCGTAACCAACTCAATCTTATTTAAACAAATGAATTTAATGTTATAAATTAAAATATTTAACTAAACTAATTCTAATTACCACTAATTAAAAATCAGATTATGGAGAATTAAGATCACAACTTCACTTATTGCTTCATTTAGGTTAACACACTTCTCATCAATTATTCTCTATCCCAAATTGTTAATCAAGAACACGAAAGTAGTATTAACCACCTCTCGATGCACTAATACCGTATTAACGTCAATCCACAATTAAGATAGAAATCCGTTAAACACCTTAACCAACTAACCCACTATATCTCTATGTGAATTACAATTGAAAAAAGTTGAAGACTAAGTTCTCTATAAGATTACATGCGATGTCAAGCATATCTCTACCTTAACACTCATCAAGTTTAAGCTACTAACAAAATCCTGAACACATGCTATCATGATTAGATCTAAATCTATACTTCATCTCTCGAGTTCATATAGATTATCACGGTAATTGATGGCCAATCAATTAAACAATTAATTCAAAATCATAATAGACAATCCCCACAATAGAAAATACTAATTGATAACGAAGCATATTAAAATAAACTACACAATAAGATCCATTGTAATCTCAAACAAAGAATTAGTTCATGATTATTGAATTTAAACTAAGAATCCACAATTGAATACACATTAAAAGATAAAGATAGAAGAAGATGAGAAGAAATAATCTATTGTCAGTAGACTTGACGCTCCCTCCTTGCTCCTACTTTGAATCTTCAATGGTCTCCAAGTTGCTTCAATCTCCAAATCTAATTAGAACTAGGGTTATGTTCTAATCTAAAGGAGTGTATCTCTAATCTAATCTATGTAATCCCCTAAGCTAAGCTATGTAATCTCCTCTTATTTTATGCCTTACATCATGTATTTATAGGTTACAAGTCTAATTTTTAGCTTAGGAACAAACCCAATCCAATTTGGAGTCAAAAAGGTGTCAAAATTCGCCCAAAACGCAAAACTCTGCTTCCTAGCGCCTAGGCGCTTGAAAATGTACTGTCTGGAGCGCCTAGGCGCTTAAGGTTACTGACTTGGAGCGCCTAGGCGCTTGATTTGGCCTTGGCTGGAGCGCCTAGGCGCTTGCTGTTTTTCCAACATTTTCTGCTCCGACGTCCTTTGGGAAAATGGCCATAACTTCTTCGTCCGAACTCCGATTTAGATGATTCAAGATGATCCGGAAAGAGGAAAAGTAGATCTACAACTTTTATTCTTGAAGTTTCGTGAAATAATATCCGGAGCTATAGTCAAATTGGCTCTGAAGTGACTGCTATGTAAATGGCAAGCCAAAAACGCGAATCTAGCCACCCTAAACGTCGATCCATGTAACTTTTGTCCCAAATCCTACAAAACAATATAAAACATGCATGAGTAGACACAAATACATAAAAACATCCTAAAAGACTTGAAAACAACAATAAATTAAGCTTGAATGTATCCAATTCATGTGTATAAAACTCACTCATCAGTTGTCTTCTTCTAGGAGGCATTTTCTGCTAATATATACGCTTTATTAGCTCATTACTCAACTTCTTTATTAGCTCATTACTCAACTTCTTTATTATTTGAAGTTTAACTTAAACTTTCCAAGATTAAAGCTATAACACATAACATTTTAAATAAACTTTTATTCATTCATAAAGTTTTTAGAACATACTAAAGATAGCATAACCGCTATAAACATCCACTTTCTTGAACTAAATAAGTTTCAGGATTACATACTCATACCTTCCCTTTATTTATCTCAAAATAAGGGATTCATAGTTTATTTATTCACATAATTAACCACATATTATTATAACTCTTATTCTATCTAGGCATATTAAGACGTCGTAAGGCTTCTCGACGTTCCTCCTCTATAATATGACATGCTGTTCTACGATCCATCACGAACCACGACAAGTCTTCAAACTGAGGTGGATAATAAAAAACTCGATCCTGGGCCCTATTAATCGCAGAATTAATAGCATAATCCATCTCATTCATCTTCGCTTTCTTCACTTGGACCTAAGCCTTAGCACGGTCTGCACGTTGAGTCGCCTTCATCCAAGCATCCTCTGCTCTTGCACGCTTAGCTGATTCCTCTTTGAAGTCATCTTTTAATTTCTCCATATCAGTCTTCTTCTTCTCGTTTACCGTCAACAGATCCTAATGTTGACCCTTGGTATGAACTAGGTCCCACTCCGTGTTTCCAAGGCGTGAGTCAAGTTCCTGAATCTCCGTATCCTTCTGCTCCCGTAGCGTGATGCATCTCAATCAACTCTTTAAGCTCCTCAACCTTGTCCTGCAATTCTATGTTACGGTCGTACAGAGCGTCATACATCTCGGCTGATATGGAGTTTGGTGGAAACTCCACAGGATCCTCTTCCTCCTCATCCTCCTCTATCTCCTCAGAACTATCCTCCTCAGGATCGGTCACAGGCCCATCCTCTTGGATCAACTGCTCCCGCACTACGTGAATATCCCGGGGTTCGTCATCTCTAGGTACGTGAAGTATCACTTCCCTAGCTGGACTGAATCCTCCTTCGTTAGACATCCTGAAAACAAAATATTTTAAGTTTTACTTAACATTTTCGATACTCACGAGCACATAAGTTATTAACACATCGCACATAATGTCTTTTATTGTTTAGCTTCAATGGATACCTTAATCCATTTCTTAAACTCAATAAGAGTTAGACACCTCTATGTTTTCTGTTTCCTTAAAGGTTACTTCCTAAGGTTTCCCCACCTAAGGTTCATAACCTAAGGCTTTGATACCAACCTGAGACACCCCCAAATCCGGGTACTCCATTCCCATAGAATTTGGTGTTCACTATCCAAAACCATTACATCTAACTACCCATCATAAAGGATAAAGACATAATTTAAATAACTTAAACAATAATCTTTCCCATTAAAGGGTTACATCATTATCTCAAAATAATCCCAGGTAATCTAACCTTAAATTTATTACAACAGTTTACGGAATACATCAAAAATAAAACAAGTCTTTAACATAATTTATTTAAATAAATTTCTCGTAAGTCTTCAGCACTTGGACAGTTTGCCCTTTCCTTTGCTAGTGGATGGCTCATCAGCTTTCTCCATTTTAGCTGCAGTGTTAATTGTAAGAGTGAGCAAACAAATGCTCACTGATATAGAAGGTAGTAATGATAACAACATGAGAGTGAACAACGAATGCTGAACAACAATGAACTTGTTCTACGAATCAAAAATAGAAAATAAGTTCGAACTTTAATATCTGAGGGTCTTAATACAACGAACTATGTCTCCGGTATTTAGGTATTATTACCTTAACCTTAACAGTCATTAGACTATACAGACCCTTCTTAACGTACCTAGGGGGATCAGCCCTTTGTACCATGTATTGTGCACAAACATCTAAACGTTACACGTACAAAATCCCTATGTTAGGGTTGTTCGTCTCATCTTGAATTTAGAATTTCCGCAATAAAGAAATTTTAGCTTGGAACTAGCTTATCAGTGATTCTAGAATTTTAGAACACTATTCAATTATAAATTAATTTAATCAATAAGAGTTTGCTTACTAATTAAAGTTTTAATACAAGAATGTATAACTGAACAAGACTATCAAAGTCAAAGATCGGATATCAACAATATATAATTCAATAAACATGATATACATGCAAAGTGCTATATCCAAAAGAGTTAGAACAATCGTATTTGAATCGATGTATTAAAACAATATATGCTTTGAAGAATAATATCAAGGTTTAGAAAAGTAAAACACGCTCGAGGTAACGAATTAGGTTACAAGAGCTTATTCAATCGTACTTAAGGATAGAATTAATAGTCTTGCTCAACAAAATTTAGGAACTTGCATTCATTAACAAAAGAATGAAGTTAGAAAGCTTTCTCAATGTAAAGAGTTAAGGTTTAGAAACTTGCCTTTTATGTAATCTACACAAGTGTAAAATATTCTCCAATTACCCTACATATATCATTGAAATCGCAACAACAATTAATTGTATGAATATTAGCTTTATGGGTTTTAACCCATCATTTAGGTCATAACCCTAACTTAGCACCTAATCATGTAGGTTAACATACTTAACGAATCTGAAATCTCATTACGATTCAACATAACTTAATCGTTCATCCCTAACTTTTGAAAACATTACATTTGACTTCATTTCCTAACTTATTTAAATAATTATTTAAAATCTGCACACTTTGAATTGCAACACATTACAATATGTTATTATAGTTTATATTATGTCTTAACATCATTAGCATGCATGCTTTAGCTAATATAAGTCCATTACTCATGACCTACAAATAAACAGAACTCTTTGCCTAGGCTCAGGACACGGCGTAGCTATGTTACAAAGTAGACACCCAAATCAACCTAAAAACTACAAAATTCACAAAACTAATCATCTAAAACTCTATAACAACATAGTTAAGCATGCTATACACCCTTCTAACTAAAAAAAACATCACATATACACATTTTTGAAGAATCAAAAACCCCAATTTCCAAATTTCTTCATTTTTTTACATATTTAGCGAATTCGATCGCCACGAATTCATTTATTAACCAATTAACATGATTCAAACTATGCAGCTTTTATTTCTTCACATATTAACACAATCCAACTTCAATTTGCAGATTACAACACATATAGAGCACAAAATTTGGTACTTTTTAAGGCTAATTTTCATGTAAAAACATTGTTATATGAAATCTTTCTACTACAACCCAATTTCATGCCTTTAATCATCAAATAATACTTACATATGATAAATAATAGATTATAACCCATAGATACATATATGTGTATCAATCAAACACCACTATCAATAGAAATTTCAAGAAAACAAGAGTTAAAAATTAGATTTGGTTATGCCTTATTCTTTTATTGTTGGCTATCAAAAGATGATAGAAAGCCTTCCCAAAACCCTCCTTTTCCAACTCTCAATATCACTGAGTTTTTTTTCTCTCTTCTTCCAAGCTTTCCCTAAAAATTCCGCTCTTAATCCTTAGGAGAAAATAAGAAGCATAAAAAATAAACTGGTCTCCCTCACCCCCACGTACTTATCAGTTAAAAAAAAAAGACGTAAGTTGAATAAGCCAAAGGCCACAAGGCCTTGTTTGGCTACCACTTATTCCCCCAAACTAAATTATTTTAATAATATTCATATTATATAGTTACATGTGTCACACCTTAATTTAGTTAATTTAAATAACTTATAATAATAATAAAAATCTTATTATCATTATACTTATAATTAATAAATAATTATATATCTAATTTAATTAATAAATTAGAAACATCACTTTATTTAATTTATTTATTTTCTTTAAATTAAACAATTCATTTAATCTAATTATTTTCTTAAATATTAAGCAATTGATTTAATTTAATTATTTCCTTAAATTAAATCCTTCAGATAAAATTATCATTACTCAAGTTAATTAACATTAATCAATTTAGTTACTAAATTACTTCACCACAATTCATCAATTATTTATTTTCCTCAATAAATAAATTATATAAAGTATTTATTTAATTCAATAAATATTTAAATTAATTACAAAAATTTCTCAATCGTTACACCATATCCTTTACACCTTCGATCTCCCTATCCTCTTGTATCTCCACCTCAGCTGTAGCTTTTTCTGGCACAGGAACTTTGAGAGGCTCCCCCTCAATCTGATCATTCATTTGAACTTAGGCAGCTCCCCCCTCAGCTGGAGCATTTTCTAGTGCAGGAACTTTAGGAAGCTCCTTTTTTGTAGCTATTTTTCTTTCTTCTTCCATCAAGACTTTCTCATTTTCAAGAACATATTTCTTGACAAGATTTCTTCTTATTTTTCTGGGCTGAGCTTCAGCCTCGATGCTTTCTTTAGCTTCAGCTCTGATGGTTGGCTCAGGCTGAGACTCTATTACTAGTACTAGAAAATTGACCTATAGCGACGGTCGCCGACCGTCGCTATAGACATAAAGACCGTCGCTATAGGCTTTAGCGACCGTCGCCATAGAAGCCGTCGGTAAACTCTATAGCGACGGTCGACGACCGTCGCTATAGACATTTTAGATTTCAAAAAAAAATTAATTAATAATGCACATTTATTCAACAAACACAAGTACAATATAAAATAAAACATAAAAAATATTATATACATCATTTAAAATCATTCACATTACAACATTACAATACAATAGTTGGAATATATGAGAAACTCCCTCCATCCAAAGACTTGTCTAGAATATATGAGAAAGTAATAATACTGCCCTTGGTAAATCTGTTGTTTCATACATCTTAGTTTTATGTGCATATGTATATTTTGACATCTAATAGCACTGACATTCTTTCCATGTTCGCCCTCTAGCATAGTATTTAAGTCATACTTGATAGATTCGCTACCTTTGGGAATTACATCAGTTTTCTTATATTGCCAATTCTCCATAATAACTTGGAAGAGATTCACGAATGTTGTTAGACAAACAACTACTAGAACTATCACATGAGGAAGAAGATTTTGTTTCCTCCTTGATTGCACCAAAAGAAGCCGAAGATGATGATTTAGAAGATAATGAAGGCTTAGGCACAGCCTTGCAACCAACCAAACCAGTTGACTTTGGAACTTGAGTCCCTTTTCCTCTAACTTCCACAACATTCAGTTCAAATTAACAACATTTAAGATCAAAGCAAAAAAAACTTGCACCAAATAAATCAAATCTAAATAAAATTGTGTATTATACTAGCCAATGTACCTTCTGCATTATCAGTTTCAGTTTTGTCACAGTTGACACCCAAGGAAGCCACCCTTTTTGTTGTTATGTTTGATATGGGTCCAGGCCTTCTGGCAGTCGAGCAAGTGATGAAGTGGAGTTTCCATTTTACAAAACAGGCTAAAGTAAACAACAAATAGTCCAAAAACTAAACAGTTTTCAGAGTTATTCCTATGGCATCAAGATAATTTCATATATTGTCTACACATTTAAATTTTGAATAGCACAACTTAAAACCCCAACTTCTCTCTGAAATAGAAGTTATCAAGAGCAGAAAAGTAACATGTTAATAGTTATATAGACCAAATCACATAGAAACACTAGTCTGTATGACATGAACATATAAATCAATTCCTTTTGATATACTTTTTTTAATAACAAGCTTCCATGGAGTACGTTGAAGATGATTTCTTCACAACAAGGTCCAAATTTTCTAAGAATAATTTATTAATTTTTGAGTTAATTGCTATTTCGGTATCAAGTACAAATAACCGGATCATACCAAAAATAATTTTTCAATGTCTTCTCAAATCCTAATATTAAGTTTGTTTGATAAATCTAATCCTACCAATAATATTAAGGTTATAAGCGTGGCTACCTCATGAATCATGATGATGTACTGGTGATGGAAGCTCTCAATGAAACATGATTCTGGGAAGCCACTGATCCAGCCAAATTTCTTGAGAGGTTTGTGTATTGTGTTATCTGAGAGTGATGTTTATAGTCTTCCCAAGTACAAAGAATACCAACGACATCTCAGTAAAGAAGATTGTGTTACTTAGATGACGATCAACTATCTATCCAAAAATTGTAAATCCACCCGTGTTGGACTGCATGTATGTAACTACAAAATCAAGATTTAATATAAGTATTAGATTGAGTGATCTGTGTTGGTATCCACTTTTGACATGAAAATTTGACTTATACATGCAAGTAAAATAGATTGAGAGATGGCATCTTAGGCTGCAACCACATAATAACATGAATTATTATTTAACATGCAGCTAAAAGATGAGATAGGTTTCTTGTAAATTACTCTCAATTTTGATACACCCTTTCACCAGAAAAAACACTTGAGAACCCTTTTAGGATCTAATCCATTAGGCACTTTGACTAAGTGATACAATCAGTTTAACAAAGCTGCAATAATGTGGGGAAGGCAACATTACGAAAGGTTATACAGAGAAAAGATTCATGTCTCCACCATTCATGAAGTTATGGCTTTAAAGTAGAATGAAAAAAAAATAGAATGCACATACATAGCTAATACCAAATCGTTACTAGCGCAGTGGTAGCATACTCTAGAAGCAAAAATTCAATAGCCAATCTTATTATGTCTTTTGTAGTTGCACATATCAGATGCACTAGGCCAAGATTATAAGAAATTTAACATTGCCTATATAACCAAAATTCTATAGAAGAAACAAAAGATATCTCTGCACTACACAAGTAGAGATATTATGCATAGAAAAATTAAGGTTTCAATTGAAAAGGGTAACGTCAATTCCTTTTAAGATGAAACTCATAATTAATTAGCGACTACTATACCATTATTTATGGTATAAGAAAAACATGTAATTGTAATTTACGTGTTTATAATATATAACTAAGAAGGCACTCCCTATAACGAAAGTTGCAGAAAGCAAAATTGTCATGGAAAGGAGACCGAAAAGCAATGATCTTTGCCTTTTAACATACAAAGCCATCTGTGACAAAAAATGAGAGAATAATTTACCTTTTAAGATTTTGCAGAATAAGAAGAAAACTTATTCAGTATATAAACTTCAAATCAAATCAAAGATGAATTTCTTAAGCAAGTCAAACCATTATCACTACAATCACCAAAAACAAAAATTCATACTTTTTTTTAATATATAAAAAAATATTATGTTATTCAATCTCAGAACAACATGTAAAAATATAACCCAGGAATTAAACTAGCTTTCAATTATCATTCTTATTAAAATTAATTAATTACTAAGTGACAGAACAAAAATCTTACAAGTATTATAATTTAAGAAAGCAGCCAGCAAATAGAAAATTGTAATCTTGACACAAAAACACAAGCAAGAAGTTAAACACAATCAGACCTTTGTCAACGAATACATCCAATGCCCAATAATCAAAACATATGTTTCTATACAAAATTTACCAATTTGATTTATATGACAACAATTATATATACATAAATACTCAAATTGACCACAGAAATCACAAACAATTTACAAAAATCTGATTAGAAAACACATAAATTTCACAAATATGAATTACACAATAGATTTCAAATAACATCATACATATATAATGATATATGATATATGATGACGATGAATAATAATAATACTTCATAAATTACCTAAGCATCTTAAGCACACGCACAAGGATTATCAACCACCACCACTTGATCATCGTCGCCACTTCTAAACAATAGATATCCAACATCTAGACCTAGCACCACCACTATAAAAACGCCGCCGTTGAATGACATGATCGCTAGCATCAGCATGTATCCGATGGCGGAGTTGACTCCGAATAGGATAGCTCCCGCGAATCTCCCCGAACTCCACCGGCCGCCGCCGACGAGCTTGGGATAAAGAAGGGGAACATTAGCGGCAGATCGAGGATGAGAAGATGAGAATAACTTGAAGAGAAGAAGAGAATAGCTGTTAGAGAGGAGGGAGAGGACTTGAGAGGAGGAAGATGATTTGGGGGAAAACTGAAATTATTTGGGGGAAAATGGGAGGGTTTTTTCTTAAAAAAACATCTATATCTACGACCATACGATTCCGTCTATATATATACCCTATAGCGAGGGTTCCGTGCTGACCGTCGCTATAGCTCGTCACTATATGTCAAATTTCTAGTAGTGTGCAGTATCCACTTCTGAAGTGATGGAAGATCTGGAATCTACGATCGATAGTGACTCTAAGATCGAATGAAGTGAAGACTTCTTTGTTTTGTGGTTGTGTTTTCCCTTCTTAAGTAGCTGAGAGATGGTGGCTCTGTCTTCTTCCTTTTCAGACTACTGCTCCTTCCTCTTCATTTCCTACATAATTTCAGTGCCTAAACTCTCTTGGGGCGCATCAGTGGTTCAGCTTTGAGGCTCTTTTGTTGCTTGAACTTTCATTTTCTTCTTCCCATTACTCTTTCTGATCAAAACAATGGGTTCTTCTTGGTTAATTTCTTTTTCTTCATCAGCTACCTTCACAACTGACATGTTTTCTGGCAGTTCAGACACCTTTGTTTCACCAGTTCTTCCACTGGATTCTGATATCTTTTTGATATTTTCTGTAGGGTTTCTTTTCCAGTTGTGAAATAGCCGTTGGGTCATTCTTCTGTTGGGGTTGATGGGTTCTCCTTCGTTGTCCCCAATTTTGTCACCCAAAGCAGATTGCAAAATTATGCTTATGAACCTCCCACAGAGCATTTTTCCAGAGCTCTTTGTCTTCTTGGAGCTGAGTTAAATTCTGAAGCAGATTGATGTCATGAGCTTTAATTGAACTTCATTTACAGAATCGTGGCCAGATCTTTTACAACATATGCACTTCCCAACAATGTCAGCCATAAATTCATACTTCTGGGGAAACTCTTTCTTCTTGTACCCCTTGACGTTCTGAACTTCGTGTGGTGCATCTTCTTCAGACCTTCACAGAAGTCGATGACATCCATAGATATGCGTCCCTTTGATTTGAAACCTAGGGCTAGGTTTATATCTTCAACTTTGAGATTAATTTTTTCCCTATGACCTTTGTAGTGAAAGTGTAATTCTCAAAGACTCCATTGCTGTAGAACTTTTTCACTAGCTTCGGGTAGATCCTTGTGCTAGTGCTTAAAGCTTCTTCAAGACCAGCTTTCTTTAGAAGAGATAAAATCTTGTGGAACTAAGGGTCAGCTATTTTGAATTCATCGATGTAGAGTTGGTAACCAGATATAACATTGGAAGCAACCATTGATTTTCTTAAACTAAGGTTAGTTGATCATTCTGAAAGCTAGGGTTTCTGTTGAGAGAGAGAGAAATAGGAATGAGCTTTTTGAAATTCTAAGGTGAATTTTCAAAAAGCCTTTTCAAACTATATTTATAACTTCCCTCCTCACGATCTGCATAGTGGGGCACGTGTCGAGTTCTGTTGGGCTCCACGATTATAAATAATGTAAAAAATATTGATCTGCCCTTAGCTCCTCCTGAGCTAGTATATCATTTGGAATGACTACGATCGTCGAGGCTATTTTACAATTGTTGAGTTCCCTGCTGATTCTACTCTACAATCATTGTCCGTCCTGGTCCTTGTGATGAACTTTGACTTAGCATTCCTTCTGGGTTAAGGTAGCTTAGGAAGGGGCAACCTCTTAGACTGAGTTAAGGGTCAGGTTTGTCCCTGAGGTGCTTATCAGAAGGCTTGCTTGGATTTGATAGGAATGTTATCATCACAGGATACTTCTCTGTCACGTCGAGACTGCTCTACGATCGTGGTTTCTCTTCAGTGATCTCTACGATTTTATCATAGCCTTTTTATCTGCATGGTTAACACAATCTAAAGCATAGAGTTTATGGTTATAGATTTAGCATACCTAACTCACTTATCAATTTATTAAATCTGGATTAATCTAAAGGTTTTATAAAGACACCAGGAAGTTGATTTTCAGTAGGGAAGTATTGTAAAGATATAGTTCCATTTTGGACATGATCCCTAATGAAATGATATCTTATCTCTATATGATTAGTCCTAGAATGCATGACAAGATTATGTGTTATTTCTATAGCACTTGTGTTATCATAATGAACAGGTATAGATTTGAAATCAAACCCATAGTCTGCTAGATGATTTTTCATCCATAAGATTTGAGCACAGCAGCTGCTAGCAACAATATATTCAACTTCTGCTGTTGAGGTATGTACTGAGTTTTGCTTCTTGCTAAACCAGGACACAAGTCTATTTTCTAACAATTGACAAGTGCCACTGGTACTTTTTCTATTGATCTTGCAGCTTGAAAAATTAGCATATGTATATACTGTCAGTTCAAAGGAGGACTCCTTGGGATACCAAAGTCCCAAGTGAGGTGTGACTTTGAGATACCTAAAAATTCTCTTTACAACAGTTAAGTGTGATTCCTTAGGATTAGCTTGAAATCTAGCTCATATACATGTTGCAAACATTATATTTGTTCTACTGGCAGTTAGATACAGAAGATAGCCTATCACACTTTTGTATTGAGTAATATCAATACATTTACCTTTCTCATCTTTGTCAAGCTTGGTTGCTGGAGCAATTGCTATTTTAATGGGAGAGGCTGATACCATGCCATACTTTTTAAGTAAGTCTTTAATGTCCTTATCTTGGTTAATGAAGATACCTTCATCAGTCTGCTTTACTTGTAATCTAAGGAAGAAATTCAGCTCACCTATCATACTCATTTCGAACTTGCTCTGCATAAGCTTGTCAAATCTCTTGAACAGGTTTTCATCAGTAGAACCAAAGATAATGTCATCTACATATATCTGAACCAATAAGACTTTGTTTTTGTGATTCCTAAGAAATAATGTGGTATCTACTCTACCTCTAGTGAAACCATTTTTAATAAGAAAGTTAGTTAGTGTTTCATACCATGCTCTAGGTGCTTGTTTAATTCCATACAAGGCTTTGTCTAATCTATAGACATAATTAGGGAGAGTTGCATTGATGAAAACTAGAGGTCATTCCACATATACTTCTTCTTGAAGTTTACCATTCAGAAATGCACTCTTGACATCCATCTAGAAGACTATGAACTTCATGTGGGCAGCAAAAGCAAGGAATATCCTGATGGCTTCTAATTTGGCAACAGGTGCAAAGGTCTCGTCGTAGTCGATGCCTTCTTCTTGGGAATAACCTTTGGCTACTGGTCTTGCCTTGTTCCTTGTGATTACTTCATCTTCATCCATCTTATTTCTAAAGACCCATTTAGTACCAATAACTGGTTGACTTTTTGGTCTTAGAACTAATCTCCATACTTTGCTTCTTTTAAATTGACTTAGTTCCTCTTACATGACTTCTATCCAACTCAAGTCTTCTATAGTATCCTCTATCTTCTTAGGTTCCATTTGTGACAGAAAGCTTAGATAGAAACACTCATTCTGGGTGGCAGATCTTGTCTTGACTCTTGCATTTGGATCTCCAATGATTAGGTCTTGAGTGTGATCTCTTGCCCATCTGTTTCCTGTTGGAACATCCTGATGCCTTCTTATCTGAATTCTTCAAGATCAACTTCTTCTTCTTGATGTGGAGGTTTGTTTTCTGGCATAGCTCTCTCTAAGATCTCTTCTTCAGGATAGACAATTTCATCTTTTGGGACTACGATCGTGGTGTTGAGCTCAACCACCTTATTTGTAGTGTCTGAGTTGTTAATCGTAATGTCTTAAGGCACAATTTTGTCTAAGTCTGTTTCATCGAAGATGATGTGAATCGAGACTTAAACACTTAGCGTCTTCTTGTTGAATACTCTATAAGCCTTATTGCCTGTGGCATATCCAAGAAAGATTCCTTCATCTGACTTGGGTTGAAACTTAGTCAGATACTATTTTCCATTGTTGAGAATATAACATGCACAACCAAACACATGGAAGTAGCTGATATTTGGCTTTCTTCCTCTCCAAAGCTCATAGGGAGTCTTCTTTAACATAGAGTGCACAAGAGACCTGTTTTGAGTGTAGCACGCTGTGTTGACAACTTCTACCCAGAAGTATTCAGGTAGACGAGCTACTTCTAGTAGAGTTCTTCCAGCTTCAATCAACGTTCTATTTTTTCTTTCAGTTACTCCGTTTTGCTGTGGTGTTCGTGGAGCTGAGAAGTTGTGACTGATGTCATTGTCTGTGCAGAACTGATCCATCTCAGAGAAGTCAAATTCTCTACCATGATCACTCCTTATATCCTTGATTTTCTCTTCTTTTTCGTTCATCACTAGCTTGAATATCTTGATGATTTGGGAACTTGTTTCATCTTTTGAGTTTAGAAAGAACACCCATATAAATCTGGTGTAGTCATCCACTACGACCAATGAGTATCTCTTCCCTCCAAGGCTTGTTCTTGGAATTGGCCCAAAGAGATCCATGTGAAGTAACTATAAGGGCTTATCAATTGAGTTGATCGTCTTGCCTTTGAAGAAGCTCCTAGTATGCTTTCCAAGTTGGCAGGCGCTGCATGGCCTTTCTTTGATAAAACTGAGCTATGGTAATCCTGCTACTAGATCTTGGAGGCTAGTTTTGACATACTCTTGAAGTTGAGATGAGATAACCTTCTATGTTAAAGCCAGCTCATTTCTTCAGAGGCTTTAGCCAGAAAGCATATTGTCTCATCAGAACTCAGTTGACCAAGATTAACAGTGTAGACGTTTCCTTCTCTTGTTCCGGTCAGCTTTATAGAAGAGGTCTTCATGTAAGACCCCAACTTTTATGAATAAAGATTAATTTTTCTCTAAATGTTATTTTGAATAATAAGGTGTGAATTTGATATAATGTTATAGTTGTGGGTAATATTTATAAATTTTGCAAAGTAAGCAAGTTATCATAAAATATTTATTTGGCCGGGGAATATTCGTTTTATCAGGAAATATTCATACGATGACACAATCATTGATGGACTTCACAACGGAATTACTGTCGGAATTAGAAAACGACAAAAATAACGACAAAATTTTTATCATTAACTGTTGAAATACCCAGTGATAAAAGTACAGTAATACGCGTGGTTGCATAGTATCAGATAATATTGTACAATATCTTTGATTATTGATGCTTACATGAGAAGTCACTCAGTTTTATTCAATTATTGCCACAGTAAAGAAAAAAAGAGGAAATTTAGGCAGTTGGTTTTGATTTTTCCTCCGACTTTCACTATAAATAAGGGGTAACCCCTCCTTCCTAAAACACACCTTCAATATCAGAAATTCTTATTCTATAGTATTGTGAGTATTTTTCTTGAGTAAAAGGATACTTTGAGTGTAGCTTTTTATGCAAGATTTTCTCATAATAATATCCGATATTCTAGTCAAATCCAGTTTCTACTAAGGTAAAGGATATTATTTTATTGCAATACTCGTAAGAAATATTATTTTCTTTCATACTCCATATTATGTTAGGGATATTATTTCATTTCATATTCTTAAATTTAAACTTACTGTGATAAGTATTGCTTCCATACTACTTGAAATTAGTAGAATATCCTTAAAATTTGTACTTCATCTAGTATCGTTTCACAAGGATATTTTTTTGAATATTCTTGTTAAATTTTAATCTTTTCAAGCCAGAATACTATTCATGGGGTACTATTAATGAAGTACTATTCACTTAGGTACTATTCACTCGGGTACTATTTATGATAAAAATTGATTTTTTTCTGCCCGAATTATTTTTACATGAATATTATTCTAGAATTTTATTCCACAAAGTAGTTATCATGTTGACAATTTGGACATTCTTAAACTCTGGATAAATTGAATTATAAATCTTTAATATTTATCCTTGATCTCGTTTGATTGAATTCTTATATCATTGTCATCATCATTATGCTTATATTGTGATGAAAGTCATCTTTGGCCCATAGTGCATAGATGGACTGTTGATTGGTATGATAGTGCATAGATGGACTGTTGATTGGTATGAAAGTTAAGCAAGTAGGCAAAGAAAAAAAGAGGAAATTTAAGCAGTTGGTTTTGATTTTTCCTCCGACTTTCACTATAAATAAGGGGTAACCCCTCCTTTCTAAAACACACCTTCAATATCAGAAATTCTTATTCTATAGTATTGTGAGTATTTTTCTTGAGTAAAAGGATACTTTGAGTGTAGCTTTTTATGCAAGATTTTCTCATAATAATATCCGATATTCTAGTCAAATCCAGTTTCTACTAAGGTAAAGGATATTATTTTATTGCAATACTCGTAAGAAATATTATTTTCTTTCATACTCCATATTATGTTAGGGATATTATTTCATTTCATATTCTTAAATTTAAACTTACTGTGATAAGTATTGCTTCCATACTACTTGAAATTAGTAGAATATCCTTAAAATTTGTACTTCATCTAGTATCGTTTCACAATGATATTTTTTTGAATATTCTTGTTAAATTTTAATCTTTTCAAGCCAGAATACTATTCATGGGGTACTATTAATGAAGTACTATTCACTTAGGTACTATTCACTCGGGTACTATTTATGATAAAAATTGATTTTTTTCTGCCCGAATTATTTTTACATGAATATTATTCTAGAATTTTATTCCACAAAGTAGTTATCATGTTGACAATTTGGACATTCTTAAACTCTGGATAAATTGAATTATAAATCTTTAATATTTATCCTTGATCTCGTTTGATTGAATTCTTATATCATTGTCATCATCATCATGCTTATATTGTGATGAAAGTCATCTTTGGCCCATAGTGCATAGATGGACTGTTGATTGGTATGATAGTGCATAGATGGACTGTTGATTGGTATGAAAGTTAAGCAAGTAGGCAAAGAAAAAAAGAGGAAATTTAGGCAGTTGGTTTTGATTTTTCCTCCGACTTTCACTATAAATAAGGGGTAACCCCTCCTTCCTAAAACACACCTTCAATATCAGAAATTCTTATTCTATAGTATTGTGAGTATTTTTCTTGAGTAAAAGGATACTTTGAGTGTAGCTTTTTATGCAAGATTTTCTCATAATAATATCCGATATTCTAGTCAAATCCAGTTTCTACTAAGGTAAAGGATATTATTTTATTGCAATACTCGTAAGAAATATTATTTTCTTTCATACTCCATATTATGTTAGGGATATTATTTCATTTCATATTCTTAAATTTAAACTTACTGTGATAAGTATTGCTTCCATACTACTTGAAATTAGTAGAATATCCTTAAAATTTGTACTTCATCTAGTATCGTTTCACAATGATATTTTTTTGAATATTCTTGTTAAATTTTAATCTTTTCAAGCCAGAATACTATTCATGGGGTACTATTAATGAAGTACTATTCACTTAGGTACTATTCACTCGGGTACTATTTATGATAAAAATTGATTTTTTTCTGCCCGAATTATTTTTACATGAATATTATTCTAGAATTTTATTCCACAAAGTAGTTATCATGTTGACAATTTGGACATTCTTAAACTCTGGATAAATTGAATTATAAATCTTTAATATTTATCCTTGATCTCGTTTGATTGAATTCTTATATCATTGTCATCATCATCATGCTTATATTGTGATGAAAGTCATCTTTGGCCCATAGTGCATAGATGGACTGTTGATTGGTATGATTATGACCAGGAATTATGTATCGGTATAATCTTGACCTGTAATGTTACAAATGATGTTGTAAAAGTCCTTATTGGCCCGTAGTACATTTATGGACAGTTGTTGGCATGATCATGACCATTGGTGATAATAACGAATATCTTTAGCCCGTAGTGCATGGATAATTTGTGGAAGTGATACTAATGAATATCCTTGGCCTGTAGTGCATGTATAATTCAGTTATGTGGATTATTTATTGAGCTGTGTTACAAAGATAAAATATTAATGATGAACTTTTAAATCATAGAAGATAGTAGATATCATGCTCTACTTGACTCTTCTAATGGATTGTTTGTTCTGCTACAATTAAACTTGTTGTCTATTGTATTCTATCAGTTTAAAACTGTTGAAGGCTAACGATAATTTATTTTGAATTATCTTAGTCATAATATTCTTTACTGGGTTAGTTGAGCTCGCCCTTTACTTTCATTGTTCTATTCAAGAAATGAGAATATAGCTGGGACTAGTCAGGGAACGGAGTGATGATTCGAGATGGTGGCTATAGTAGTCCTCATTATTCTATGAAATAGTGTGATAATAATTGTAATGAGGACTCCATTTAAGTTTGGATATTGTCTACAAGATAATATCTGTGTTAAAACTCTCTGCTACGTTTTTGTCGTATTGTATAAATGAAGTTTGTATTTGAATTTTGTGCCATGTATTTGGTGACTCAGAATGGGTTGTGTATACCTATTTTGGGGGCATCACACTTCAGGTTTCTGACTTGACATTAATTGTTTAGAAAGGTAACTTTATGTCCCTTGTCGCAGAACTAACTTATACTCAGAAGATTGTTCTTTAGTCCTTCCACATAGGCTACTTTACTGAAGGATACTACACCATTCCCAGCTGAGCCATAACCTCTTGTCTTGCTAGAGCCATTGTCTCCAAAGATGACTGTTGGACCCTCTTTCTCTATGAAGTTGGACATGAGGGTCCTTGTTCCCAGTCATGTGTCATGAGCATCCACTATCCAGGTATTAAGTTGTAATCGTGGAGCTCTGTTCCTGCAGTGACATTTAAGCTCTCATTTTGGTACCCATACTTACATGGGTCCTATATTGTTAGTACCCTTGAGGACCCAAATCTGCTTGACTTTGGGTTTAGTATGCATAGGATTATTGTAACATACTGCAGTCTTATGAACAATTTTATCACATATAAAACATCTAGCATAATGCATGCTTGTATGTGTGGATTCGTTCTCTATTTGGACTTATGTGGATTTCTTGTAGTCCTTCGTTTATACTGATTCTTATTTTTCAATGTGTCCTTGTGATTCATGATTTGTGAACAATGTAACTTAACTCTACTATTCCCACCTGGTTGGTTCGTGGAGTTGATTTTGCTCGACTCTACGATCCTTCGAGGTTGGAGAGTAGTGACTAAGTTACTCTTCTCTTTTCTGAATCGTAGGCCAACATGGGATTCATTATGCCTTGTAGCATAGATTGGATCAGAAGAATAGGGATGGACTGGTTCTTCCTTTTGTGTGGATTTCACAAATGTAATGCTTCTATTGAGGTTAGAAACACTACTGATGTTACTTTCCCATGATTTTTCCATATGTGGTTCTGAGGTGGATTCCCTAAAACCTAAACCTGTTCTGTCAGATGTACTTCTCTGACTGGAGATTAGGGAGTCCATGGATGAAGAGGATCTATTCCACATTAAGATTGTTTTTTTGGTTCCTCAATCTTAGAGGTTAGGTTTGACTCTTTTTGTGCATTAAGTTCATTGTTCTGTCTTAAGAGTTTATTCTCAGCTTCAACTTTAGAGAGAGAGAGAGAGAGTTAGCACTTAGAAGGACTGTTTCCAGTTCTTCTTGAACTTTCTCTCTTTCTTTTTGAAGAAGAAAATAATCTTTAGATGGAACTCTGAACCATTTCATGTATTGATACAGATCAGATGTTATGTCATGTAGTACAGTTCTTAAATCATTAATATTTACATCGTGAGAGTTAAATTCAAATACCTCATCGATACTTACTTCATGATGGTCAGTGCTTTTCTTATCCTTTGCATTTCTGGCCATTAGACACAGATTTGCTATTTGAGGATCTTCATCATCTTCAGACTCAGGAGTTATGTCATTGTCTGAGTCACTCCAAGATCCTCCAGCCACAAGACCTTTGTCTTTCTTCTGGAGCCACTTGTTGCCTTTGAACGCTTTCTTTGGATTTATTTTTCTCTTCAGTTCTTCTCTAAGAGGTTTGTTGCAGTTCGCAGTGAAGTGTCCAGGTTTCTTGCAGTTGTAGCATAAGTTGTTGATATGCTCCTGGCTGTTGTTGAATCTCTTAGGTTTGCTGCTTCTGCCTGTACACATAAACCTCTTGAGTCTTCTTATCAACATTGCAACGTCCTCGTCATCATCTTCCTCAGAGTCAGAGTCTTTCTTAGTATGAGCTTTGAAGATGGCCTCTATTGCTTTGAGGGCAACTCCTTTGTCCTTTTTTCTTCTTCCAGATAGAGCCTCTGCTCATTGAGTTAGCTCCAGTTCGTAGGTGAGAAGGTTATCATAGAGTTGTTGAACAATCATTTCATGGAGATTCTTTGATTCTCTTATGGCAGTGGTCTTGGCATCCCACTTGCTTGGTAAGGTTCTCTTGAATTTTATCATCAGATATTTGTTTGGATAAATCTTTCCAAAGGCTAGAAGAGAGTTGAGAAGAACATTATATCTTTTGTAAGTGGAAGTGACATATTCTCCTGGAACATGGGCGAACATTTCATATTGTTGAGTCAGAAGAGATTGTTTTTTTTCTCTGACTTCTTCAGTCCCTTCATGCATAATGAGCAATGCTTCCTAGACTTCCTTGGTAGTTTTGATGTTGACCACATTTTCGAACAGATCATCTTCTAAGGACTGGAATAAAATGTTATTGGCCTTTTTGTTGAGTTGGATAACTTTATTCTCATTGTCAGTCCATTCCGTTTTAACCTTGATTTGAATTCTGTTTGGACCGTCTGAAGTTGGTGCAAGCTTTGTTGGAATGTAGAGCCCATTCATGACAGTTTCAAATAGCTCTTCATCTATTGAGTCCATGTATGCTTGCATGCAAACTTTCCAGTTGGCGAATTTATCTTTCTCGCACATTGGTGGCTTGCTGCCTCCTCTAGTCTTTGATTCACGTATTAGATGTGCCATTGGATCTACTCAAGCTTTGTAGGCTGATTAGAAGAACCTGCTCTAATACCAATTGTTAGTTCCCAGAGGCACAATAGTTATCTAGAAGGGGGGGGGGGTTGAATAGGTATTTTAAAATTTTCTTTTACAAAATATTTATCAGATTTGTTAATGATTTAATCACTGCGGAATTTGAGATTTGTTTGTTTCTCTTTAAGATAAACCGAGTTAATAGGTGATAAGCAGTTATGACTAATATAGCAGTTATAGCAAGAATATAAGAGACACGTTATTTTTAAGTGGTTCAGAGCACTCAAGGCTCTTAGTCCACTCTTCTACTCCTTGAGTAGGAAATCCACTAAGGATGTCTTTACAATCTTCAAATCACTTAGATTCCTTCAAGACCAGCAATTGTGATGTGATGAATGAATTGTTTGAATTGTGATTCTGGAGACAGAATCCTTGTAAGAAGGGAATGATGTAACATTCTAGAATTTTAATTATTATATTAAATATTTATTGAATTATTTAAATATTTAATGGATGTGTTTATTGTTGAATAAATAATTGTTCAAATTTGAATTGACATGGTTAATTATTTGTTAAATAAATAATTAAGGAAAATTAATTAATTTGCTAATTTAATTTAATTATTAAGTTAGAGAATTTTGATTAATTGAATTACTATTCTTTTTATTGGAATTTATAAATTTAAAAGGATGTGTTAGTTGATTAAATAAAGTTATAATTATATAGAAAATTATAATTTTGTGGTATTGATTTATGTGATGAAGTGATTTAATAAATTGTTATTATGATTAATTTAATTAAATTAATGTGTGACAAATAACCTTGTTATAAAGGAGTTACTAAAATAACTTAAAAGAGTTTTAATTCAGTTTTGCCAAACAAGGCCTAAGGTCTATTAAGTCTTTAATTTATTTGAGTTTTACCAAACAAGGTGTTAGGATTAATGGGTTATTTTGTTAGTGGTTAACCAAACAAGCCTTATGACTTTTGATTTTTAAAACTCATATAACTGATATCAGTTATATGTTTTGTATTTATATTATATAATCAATATATATTATATTCTATATACGTTATTTGTTAAGTACGTTAGATAGAGAGAGAGAAGAAAGAAAACTCAGGGGAAGAAGAAGAAGAAGAAGAAGAAGAAGGGAAGAAGAAGAGAAGAAGAAGAGAAGAGAGGAAGAAAGGCTTGTCAAGTAAAGAGATAGCCATCATCATCTTCTTCAAGGTTTCATCCTACCCTTTTTCTTTTATGTTTTCTAAAATTCTAGTTTTCTCTTCTCTAATTCTCTATAAATTCCTTGTGTAGAGATAAATTATCGTTGTTATGTGGCTTTATATTGCATACTAGTGAATAGTGATGTTAAAACGATTTTCATAAGCTATAGTCAATAAATTGGTATTATGTATATGTTTGTGAAGAAAAATATTTTTACAGAGTTTAGTGTATATATATATTGTTTGGGTTTAAGGTAGAAATTAAGGGTTTAATTATTTTTTAGTTGATAAATTAATTATTGAATTTGTTAGAGTATGTATATACTTTGATAAAATGCTTTGAATTAGTGGTTTTGGTTGAAAAACAAAATTTACAGTGTTGATTTTCATTGAAATATCAAAAAGTGAGTTTTTATCAAAAATAGTGAAATTGAGTGTGCTAAATTTGTTGTTTATGTTGTTGTATGGGTAGAATCATGTTTAGAGTTTGTGAAATATGTTTACATGAAGTTGTCGTATGATTTACATGCTTTTTGGTTTGTTAGAAACGAGCTTGTAGGCCAAATTGGCTTTTTCTGTGTTGTTGCCGAGGTTGTCTGCCGAGGTCTGCAATTCGGCGCCGCGGCGCAGACTTGCAATACCTTTGTGGCGCCGCAACGCCATGATCACGTCGCAACATAGCCTTGTAGCCTTGGTCGCAGCGCCGCAGCGCCATGCCCACGTCGCAGCGCGACCCACAGTGTAAACTGTGGCGTCGCGGCGTGAGTTAGCAGAAAGGTCTGACAGTGTACTTTTTGTACACAAAAGTTTAAGAAAAGTTATGTGATGATAGTAGGACTGTTAAATGTTGATTTTAGTATTTCTATACTATGAATAAGTATGTTATTAACAATTAACTTGTGTTATAACTCGATTATGTGATTAAAAATCCAATTTTAAATGATGAACGTACTTAGTTATATTTGTAAGATGGTAATGACTAATTATGTCATGATGACATATGTTTATATGATATTGTGATTCGTATTGATTTGGTTTAGCCTACGAGCAAGGCAAGTTCTCTAACTCTATCTTTGTAATTGGAATCAATTATTGTTTCCAATATAATAATGCAAGATTTCTAATTCTTTATCTTGTTGAACTATTTATTATTTCAATTCGACTACCTTATGAATGATGCAAGCTTTCTAAACTTTGGTTTAATGTTGACAAGTTATTCTTGTATTTAACTTGTTTTTTAGCATGCACAACTATTTATACTAATGTTGAGCAATTTCATCATTCAAATTGTTATGCATGCTTAGTACTCAATTCTAATTAACCTTGACTTAATATTGTTTAAACAAGGCATGTTATAGTTATTCAAAGTATATAATATTAGATTATTCCTAAAGCATGATTTTGGTTTACCATGTTGATTCAATTCCGATTATTCTGTAATATGATGTTATTAATTCAACTAGTCCTCTAGTTGATGATCGTTGAACTTCAAATTACCCTTGAAAGCTTATCAAAACCAAACTCTCTTTGGTGCGGACTTGTACTCTAAATACTGAGATGAACAATCCTATTATTATTAGGGGATAACTTACGCGTAGCGTTAAATGTTTGTGCACAATACATGGTACGAAGGGCTGAACCCCCTAAGTACGAGGAGTCCTTATAGTCTTATGACTGTTAAAGTTGGAGTTGAAAGATTACTCGCAACTATTGACATAGTTCATGGTCTTATGACCCTCAGTTATATTTATTCCACATTTTAGATTTCAATTTCTGATTATTGATAATAGAGTACTATTCATTATTGATGAGCAAATTATTGGCAATTATTGTTGATATACTCCTATTGATTCTATATTACATCCAGTGAGCAATTGTTTTGCTCACTCTTGCATATTTATAAACTCATTGCAGCTAAAGAAGAGAAGGTAGATGAACCTTCATCTAGCAAAGGAAAGGGAAAAAATGTACAAGTGATGAAGACTTGTAATTTTTACTTTAGACTTTTTTATGATGATCTTAGACTTGGTTTTAATGAAGTTTATTTAATTTCCACATTTGAATGATTGTATTTAAAGGTTAGATAACCTGGGAGATTTTATTATGTAACCCTTTAATGGGAAAGGTTTTATTTATCCAGTTTTATTGTGATTGGGTAGTTAGATATGAATGTTTGATTAAGTGAACACCAAATCTTGTGGGAATGAAGTACCTGGATTTGGGGGTGTCACATGTGATGCCCCCAAAATAGGTATACATCACCCATCTTGAGTGGCTAAATACATGGTACAAAATTCAAATACAACTTAATAATACAACTGTCTAATAATACAACTGTCGTGTAAAATACGACAAAACATAAACAGAGAGTTTTAAAACAAATATTGTCTTCTAGACAGTATCCAACTCAAATGGAGTCCTCAATACATATATTATCACACTATTTCATAGAATAATGAGGACTACTAATGCTATCATCTGGACCGTCACTCCGCTCCCCTACTAGTCCCGGCTACATTCTCATTTTCTGAAGAGAACAATGAAAGCAAAAGGGTGAGCTCAACTAGCCCAGTAAGAAATATTATGACTAAGATAATGCAAAATAATTTATCGTTAGCCTTCAACAGTGTTAAACTGACAAAATATAACAAACATCAAGTTTAACTGCAACGGAACAAGCAATCCATTAAAAGAGTCAAGTAGAGAATAAAATCTACTATCTAATATGATTTAAAAGGTTTTTTTTATCACTTTTATCGTTGAGACTCAGCTTAATAAATAATTCACATCATCAAATCACCCCTGCACTATGGTTAAGGATATTCTTTAGTATCACGACCACAAATTATCCATGCACTACGGGACAAGGATATTCGTGTATTCATCAATGGTCATGATCATACGAACAACTGTCCATCAATGCACTACGGGCCAATGAGGACTTTTACCACATCATGTGTAACATTACGATCATGATTATACCGAATAATCCCTAGTCATAATCATACCGAGTCCATCTATGCTCTACAGGCCACAGATGATTTTCAACAAAATATAAACATGAGGATGATGACAATGATATAAGAATTCAATAAAACATGTTCAAGAATAAATTTTTAAAGGTTTATAATTTAATTTATCCAGAAATCAATAACGTCCAAATTGTCAACATGATACTGCTTTGTGGAGTAAAATTCAAGAAAAATATTATACTAAAAATAATTTGGACCGAAACAAATCAATTTTTATCATGAATAGTACCCCGGGTGAATAGTACTTGAGTGAATAGTACCCCATGAATAGTACTTCGGGAATATTAACCCCGTGAATAGTACTCCGGTATGAAAAAGTTAAAACTTATCAAGAATGCTCAGAATAATATTTTAATGAATCGATACTAGATGAAGCGCAAATATCAAGGATATTTTACTAATTTCATGGAGTATAGAAGCCAAAATTTTAACAAAACGAGTATAGAGTTCGAAATCTAAAACGAAATAATATTACTTACATACTAAAGAGTATGGAAGAAAATATTATTTCAAGCGAATATTGAACAAAAATAACATCCCTTACCTTGAAAAGAAGAGTATTCCAACTGGTATAACGGAGATATTCTTGAAGAAAACTTTCACCGTTTTCTACGCTCAAAGCTTTCTAAAACTCTAAAGAAATACGCTCAATCTTATAGAAGAAGAATTCTCTGATTCTGGTGTGATTTTCAATTCCAACTTAAGCGCCTATTTATAGGAAAATGCTAGAACGCCATAGGAGACTAAATAATAAAATAATATTATTATTTTTCAAAATTTCTACGCCTACCAAAACCAACCAAGACCAGCCTCCACAATTGAACCAAAAATTCTAGCACATGTTTTGAAAAAAAATAAAAGTGGGTCCCACCTATAATTTTAATAAAAACATTTTAATTTCCGAAACTTCAACAATTCATAATAAATAGCCATTTTAACAGAAAAATACGAAATTTATGTCCATTCCACACGAAATCAAATTCTCTACAACTTTGTAGCTTTAAGCTTTTCCAAATTCCAAACAGAAAATATCCGAAATTCATAAATAGACGATTTTCAACACCTCTTAAAATTCATAACAAATCATATGATAATTTAATGGTTCAAAATTTGTGGACATATACTCAACTTATATATGTATAACATATCTAAAAATTACAACGATCCAACGGTCGGATCAAAATTATAACTCACGCAATAGAGCTTTAAGAACATCGATTTGATTTTTAATACCTCCCTTCCGATAAAAATACTGATAAAACTCCTCAACATTAATTCCTTCAATTATAACCACATAAAATAAATATTTTTATGTCCACATAAAATAAATATTTCTTTATCGTATAAATAAATAATTAATTATTCACAAATAATATTACAGAATCACAATAATGACAACCAGGCCGTTCCCGGGAAAGACAGGACTTTCCGATAAGGATTTCTCCTTACTAGCGCGCAATTAGGTGACCAAACATCTCCTTGACAGAATTTTCTAGACATTGCCAATAATGATATCTAATATTATTATTCAAATAATATGAATTATTGGTTTGATAATGGGAAATACTGTGCAGTGACAATTATTAAAACAACAATAATATAAAATATCAACGCAGCAATTATTGAAACAATAAAATAAAATATTGAACAGTAATTACTGTAACAATTATTGAGTAGTGCCTTCTTACGTAAGAACTAATAATTCAGAAATACTGTGCAATACCATGTGCTACTGTGCAATAACGCGTATTAATGTATTTTAACCACCGGGTATTCTAACAGTTAACGGTAAAACTTTCGTCATTATTTTATTTTTGTCGTTTTCTCAATCCGATAATAATTCTGTTGTGGGGTCCACCAATGATTACGAATATTCCCTGCTAAAATGAATATTTCCCGACCAATCAAATATCATATAACAACTTGCATACTTTACAAAATTTATAAATATTACCCATAACTATAAAATTATATCAAATTCACTCCATAATATTCAAAAATGATATTTATAGAAAATTCATCTTTATTCAAAAAGTTGAGGTCTTACAACCTCCCTTTCTTATGAAATTTTGTCCTCAAAATTAGGGTACATACCTAGTATGTCGAAGAGGTAAGGATACCTTGATTTCATTTCAGATTCCAACTCCCATGTCATTTCCTCAACATTGTGGTTTCTCCACAAAACTTTGACTTGAGGTTTAACCTTGGAGCGTAAAATATGCTCCTTCTTATCCAAGATTTTAACAAGAACCTCTTTATACGTTAAATTGTCTGCTATTTCATCCGGTTCTAACTCAATAATGTGGTTCGGGTCTTTCACATATTTACGTAACATAGATATGTGAAAAACATTATGAACACGAGACATAGTTGGCGATAAGGCGAGTCTATAGGTCATAGTTCCTACTCGTTCGAGGATTAAAAATGGGCCAATGAATCTAGGATTGAGTTTTCCTCTCATTCAAAATCTCGTAACTCCTTTCCATGGAGCAACACGTAACAACACATATTCTCCAATATTGAATTCCACGTCATTTCGATGAAGATCAGCATAACTCTTTTGTCGATCTTGTGAGGTTTTTATACGTTGTCAGATCGTTTGAATCTTTTCCGTAGTCATACGTACCAACTTCGGTCCCAACAACGCTTCTTCACCCACCTCATCCCAGCATACTGGAGAATGACACTTTCTTCCATACAACGCCTCGAATGGAGCCATGCCAATACTTGCTTGATAACTGTTGTTGTAGGAAAACTCCACCAATGGTAAGAACTTGTTCCAACTTCCCTTGAAGTCAAGGACATAGATTCTTAATAGATCTTCAAGAGTTTGAATAGTCCTCTCTGACTGCCCATCCGTTTGAGGATGATAAGCCAAACTAAATCGTAAATTCGTGCCCATAGCTTTTTGCAAACTAACCCAAAATCTTGAAGTGAATCTTGGGTCTCGATTAGAAACTATGGATACTGGCATACCATGCAATCTTACAATCTCGTTTATGTACATACAAGCAAGACGTTCAAGTGTATAAGTTTCTCGTATAGGTAAGAAATGAGCCGACTTGGTCAATCTATCAATAATGACCAAAATCGCATCTATGCCTTGAGAAACCTTGGGAAGACCGGTAATGAAATCCATGGTAATGTGCTCCCACTTCCATTCTAGAATTTCAAGTGGTTACAATGGACCTTTTGGTACTTAATGCTATGCCTTGACTCGTTGACATGTTAAACACCTTGAGATAAACTCCGCTATCTCTCTCTTCATATTGCTCCACCAAAATGTATGTCGAAGATCATGATACATTTTGGTACTTTAAATCAGGGTCGTTAGGAACACAAAGTCTGGAGTTGACTTGAAGTATTCTTTCTTCATCGATTCTTACTTCCGGCATAGCACCTTCTTACACTTTCTTCCTTATACGCATCAGCTCCAGGTATGTAGCTTGAGCAACTTTAACTTTATCGATTAAAGTCGGTTCTACTCGTATATTTTCCATCATCACATGGGTCCCTAGAGTCTTTAACTCTATCTCCATCCTTTGCAAGTCATACAAAATGGTCCTTTGTGTTCACTTTTCCAGGATGGTATTGGATGGTATGATCATAATCTTTCAACAGTTCAAGCCAACGTCGATGTCTCATTTTGAGTTCCTTTTGAGTGAAGAAATATTTAAGGCTTTTATGATCTGTAAAGATCTCCACTCTCTCCCCATACAAGTAATGCCTCAAAATTTTAAGTGCGAAGACAACAACTATCAACTCAAGATCATGAGTATGATAATTCCTCTCATATTCTTTGAGTTGCCGAGAGGCATAGTCTATGACTTTCCTATGTTGCATGAGAACACATCCTAACCCTTTTCCCGAAGCATCATTGTAGATGACAAATCCCTTCGAGCCAGATGGTATTGCCAGATGACTCTAGAGAATAGCATATTCTAGAGCACAACCTTTAGCAATCGATTCTGCAAGAAAAAAATCAGTAAATTAGTGGTAAGAGACAGAACTGTTAAGAGTATCCTAAAACCATGAGACACTATAATTTGAAAGGATAGGCATTCTGTATGCTAAATGAAGTTGATAGCAAATCTAGAAATCTTTAACAAAATGAGATATTCCAACCACCACATTACATAATTCCATCAGAAGATCAACCAATTCTTTAATAGCCTGATCATAGTAAGTAATTACACATATGAACTTATAAACACTTAATTTATGGTTAGTAACCTCAAAAAGAGAAGGTCCACAATCATTTTTACAAATGTCACCTAATTTTAAATTGCAAAACCTTTAACACAATGCACTATTTCTGGACAAACAAATCAAACAGTGAAGACTCACCTTTCTATTGTCTGCTAGGTCAGCCCAATCGTAGTTAGAGGACTTCTTAGCTGCATCTTTAGAAACCACTTTCCTTTTTCTAGAGGTTGCATTTCCTTTTTCATTAGCTGCCAAGTCATTCTCCTCGTTGTAGTTCTCTCCATATACAGAAAGTCTGAATTCTTCCAATGCTTTAACAACTCCTGGCCTGCCATCAGTAAACAAATGCCAAACTGAATTTTATCGACTAACTGAACACAGGAACTTCTGCAAGTAAATCATATTCAACACTTCTGCAAGTCCAGAGTACAATTTCACTGAAGATGTGAATGAAAGATGCATCAAAAACAGAACCATCACTGGGACAAGTTAACTGATACTAACCTGCTTATAATCATTTACGAAGTAGCAGTGAGGGAGATGGACAAGTGTCTCTGAGTATATTTGAGAAAATTGCTTAGGTGAAACAAACTGCCACAGGGAAAAAGTAGGGGCATCTTAAAACTGATGTAATGAAAAATCAGATCAACTCCAATGAGTAACTAGAATAAAAGGAGAAACCACTGTCAGAATTTACCTTTCGTGCATAAGTTACAAATAAAAGGATAGCAAACCATGTAGAGGATGACTAAAATAAAAGGAGAAACCACAAGAAAAAGCTACAAAGCAGAATAGTAAACCATTTATCTGATCAAAAATAAACTACAAGAACATAAATACAGTTTCCAGTGGCCTAAGAGTAACTTCTTTAGCCACTTTAAGATCACTGCCCAACTCGATGAAATCAATTCTAGTGGCTTCTTTCACAAGATTGTGCATAGTTTCCCTCCTCCAAGGTCTTTCCAAACATATCTCTACACCCTGAATGAAAGCAATGCAGTTTCATCACATTACAAGAGTAACAAAACTGATATACATGCCACAACTGTTTATATGTTTACAGTATTCTATAACAGGGGAGGATATACATATATATAGAATTAAGGTAACTTTTGTCAGCTTAAATATGTACACTCCTTCAAAAGTAGTAGACATACCAGAGAACTCAATAACATCTTCATTTGTCTCGGTGACATAAGAACATACAACGAATCTAGCATAGATATAAGAAGTTCTCTGAATAAGACAGACTACTAGAAGGAAGAACATGAGGTCTTCCTATCATCCTCAAATTAGCTGCTGCTGCAATGGTTGGAGCCTGTCAATTAATCAAATTCATGAACTAAGATCAGTTGTATGTGGCTTATATTGTTTCAGCATACAAATGAATAAAAAATACAAAGAATGACAAAGAAGATAACCGTACCTTCCCAAGTATGCATACTATTTGCTTATCTCTCACTTGTTTAGACTTGTATAAATTCTGGCCCTATGTTATCAGAGTATATATATTATTATGAGATTCATGTGGAAGAGGCATCAATATCAAAACATATATTCAAATTAATAATCAATATATTCACATATTACAGTTGGAACTGAACACATTTAGGCAGTCAAAAGTACCAGAACAACTAGGACATGACAAAACCAGAGGCTCACAACCTTGATATCTGTAATATTGACATGAACCCATTGTGTATCTCATCTTTTCAGAGAAATTTATGTACTTAATCAAGTGACATCAAAATAACCTGAGAAGAAGAATTCGAAGCACACAGCTAAGTATTAGAGGAAATTTATATCAAATAATAAAATGAATACTAAATTAATAGTGTAAGAACATAAAACCACACATCAAAAGTTGCAATGAATTGAAAGCAAAATGAAATGCTGGCTTTTCCCCAATCATCAATGACCTAAAATTTCCAAAATTCCAGCTTATCTAGCAGCATCAGCTCTTCTTAGAACGAAAGAAAAAAAATCTAGAAAGAACTAACTAGAATATCATCAAACAGAAGAATTAATATTATCAATCACAAACCTCAGCCATTTGAAATTAAACATAATCGACACGTACAAATAAATGATCTGATTAACAAAGAGCTGACCTAATTATCTCCAGCTCCGGCGGTGGTTTTGCCGTCTTCATCGGCGGTGTCCTTGTCAGAAACTTCTCTCGATCGGTTGGTTTGTACGATAGAGACGGTTGCAGAACAGGTGGTCCGACCGAACCGGTGCTCAGCGTGCCGGAAAGGGATCGGGCTGATCATGGGTTTCACGTGCAGGTGTGGGACGACATTTTGTGGGACTCACAGGTACCCGGAACAGCATGTCTGTGCCTTCGATTTCAAGACGGCAGGGAGAAAGGAAATCGCGAAGGAGAATCCTCTGGTTAAGGCTGAGAAATTTCAGATCTGGCCTGGAGACTGGGAGCGGGCTAGGGCAAAATACTGATAAGAGTGATACTTTTCAATTCCGTGTCTTTTTTTTTCAGCTCCGTGTTTTTCTTCATAGATAACGTTTTTAAAAAAAACATTATCTAATTAAAACAAAAAAAATGCCCTTTTAAATAGATAACGTTTTTGCATATATATCTACAACATTTTTTAAAAAAACGTTGTAAAAAAAATACCACAACGTTTTTATAAAAAAAACGTTGTCTATTAAGTGTTGTCTATTAGGTACTTTGTACTGGTGAATAATTTATCGTTAGCCTTCAATAGTGTTAAACTGGAAAAATATAACAAACATCAAGTTTAACTGCAATGGAACAAGCAATCCATTAGAAGAGTCAAGTAGAGAATAAAATCTACTATCTTCTATGATTTAAAAGGTTTTTCATCACTTTTATCGCTGAGACTCAGCTTAATAAATAATCCACATCATCGAATCACCCCTGCACTACGGCCAAGGATATTCTTTAGTATCAAGACCACAAATTATCCTTGCACTACAGGCCAAGGATATTCTTTAGTATCACTACCATAAATTATCCATGCACTATGGGCCAAGGATATTCGTGTATTCATCAATGGTAATGATCATGCCAACAATTGTCCATCAATGCACTATGGGCCAATGAGGACTTTTACCACATCATTTGTAATATTACGGTCATGATTATACCGAATAATCCCTGGTCATAATCATACCAAGTCCATCTATGCACTACATGCCACAGATGACTTTTAATAGAATATAAACATGAGGATGATGACAATGATATAAGAATTCAATAAAACAAGTTCAAGAATAAATTTTTAAAGGTTTATAATTTAATTTATCCAGAAATCAATAACGTCCAAATTGTCAACATGATACTGCTTTGTGGAGTAAAATTCAAGAATATTATTGTACCAAAAATAATTTGGACCGAAACG
This sequence comes from Panax japonicus, assembly GCA_020205505.1. NCBI lineage: Eukaryota > Viridiplantae > Streptophyta > Magnoliopsida > Apiales > Araliaceae > Panax > Panax japonicus. The sequence goes on along the minus strand of CM035095.1, from coordinate 41,557,593 downwards.
AATCAATTTTTATCATGAATAGTATCCCGGGTGAATAGTACTCGAGGGAATAGTATCCCGTGAATAGTACTTCGGGAATAGTAACTTCGTGAATAGTACTCCGACATAAAAAAGTTAAAAGTTATCAAGAATGCTCAGAATAATATTTCCATGAAAAGATACTGGATGAAGCGCAAATATCAAGGATATTCCACTAATTTCATGGAGTATAGAAGCCAAAATTTTAATAAAACGAGTATAGAGTTCGAAATCTGAAACGAAATAATATTACTTACATACTAAAGAATATGGAAGAAAATATTATTTCAAGCAAATATTGAACAAAAATAACATCCCTTACCTTGAAAAGAAGAGTATTCCAACTGGTATAGCGGGAATATTTCTGAAGAAAACTTTCACCGTTTTCTATGGTCAAAACTTTCTAAAAATTTAAAGAAATACGCTCAATATTATAGATGAAGAATTCTCTGATTCTAGTGTGATTTTCAATTCTAACTTAAGCGCCTATTTATAGGAAAATGCTAGAACGCCATAGGAGACTAAATAATAAAATAATATTATTATTTTTCAAAATTTCTACGCCTACCAAAACCAACCAAGACCAGCCTCCACAATTGAACCAAAAATTCTAGCACATGTTTTGAAAAAAAACAAAAGTGGGTCCCACATATAATTTTAATAAAAATATTTTAATTTCCGAAACTTCAATAATTCATAATAAATAGTCATTTTATCAGAAAAATACGAAGTTTATGTCCATTCCACACGAAATCAAATTCTCTACAACTTTGTAGCTTTAGGTTTTTCCAAATTCCAAACAGAAAATATCCGAAATTCATATATAGACGATTTTCAACACCTCTTAAAATTCATAACAAATCATACGTTAATTTTTAACGGTTCAAAATTTGTGGACATATACTCAACTTATATATGTATAACATATCCAAAAATCACAACGATCCAACGGTTGGATCAAAATTATAACTCACGCAATAGAGCTTTAAGAACACCGATTTGATTTTTAATACCTCCCTTCCGATAAAAATACTGATAAAACACCTCAACATTAATTCCTTCAATTATAACAACATAAAATAAATATTTTTATGTCCACATAAAATAAATATTTCCTTATCATATAAATCAATAATTAATTATTCACAAATAATATTACAAAATCACAATAATGACAATCAGGCCGTTCCCAAGAAAGAGGGGGCTTTCTGATAAGGATTTCTCCTTAATGGCGCGCAATTAGGTGACCAAACCTCTCCTTGACAGAACTTTCTATATATTTACAATAATGCTATATAATAATATTATTTAAATAATATAAATTATTGGTTTGATAATGGGAAATATTGTGCAGTGACAATTATTGAAACAACAATAATATAAAATATCAACGCAGCAATTATTGAATCAATAAAATAAAATGTTGAACAATAATTACTGTAACAATTATTGAGTAGTGCTTTCTTACGTAAGAATCAATAATTCAAAAATATTGTACAATATCGTGTGCTACTACGCAACAACACGTATTACTGTATTTTAACCACCTGGTATTCCAACAGTTAACGGTAAAACTTTCGCCATTATTTTATTTTTTGTTGTTTTCTCAATCCGATAATAATTAATTTGTGGGGTCCACTAATGATTGTGCCGTCGTAAAAATATTCCCTGCTAAAACGAATATTTCCCGACCAATCGAATATTATATAACAACTTGCATACTTTGCAAAATTTATAAATATTACCCACAAATATAACATTATATCAAATTCACTCCATAATATTCAAAAATGATATTTATAGAAAATTCATCTTTATTCAAAAAGTTGGGGTCTTACATCAGTCTTGGAACTTCTTAGTTCACTTAGAACTCTTCAAGTCCAGCAGACTTGGAACTTCTTAGTTCACTTAGAACTCTTCAAGTCCAACAGACTTGGAACTTCTTACATCACTTAATGATAGTTGAGTTCTTGAGTGGTGCTACTCAGTTGTCGTTAAGCTCATGTTTGAAAGAACTGAGTAGCAGTGCAAGCTTTCTTTACAGATCGTAGAGTTTGGCGTTTGAGTGTTCTTCAGCTTTTCATTGTGTACTTGCTTGCTTTTTGCATCTGCATCTGATTTGTATATATTAGGTGCCTTTGAAATATTTCCTTTTGAAGGCATCCGTTGAAGAATTAATTGTATTTGACATTTCTAAGCACTGATGGTGAGTTCCTGGAAATCTTCTGTCCAACTGTCTGGCCCACTGACACAGCAAACTGCTATCTCACCTAACTCCTGAAAAGGTGTTTTTAGCTGACATGTATACTTTCCTTAGCTTCTTCAATACATTTCTTTGTTATATACTAAGGATGAGTGTTAGGTCATTGGGATTCCCGAGAGTCTCACGTCTATAATCCTTTCCACATTTGTTGTAATTTATTCTTCAACAAATGGATAAAGCTCGATGTTTCTGATGCAGACATATGATGCACTACGATCATGATCGTGGTGTCTTGCCATATTCATGCTTGATCCGGACTAATAGAGGAGAACACTACGATTTCTCTTAAGCACTGGTATTGGTGATTTCTCTTAAGCACTTGATATCGTAGAGGAGAACACTACGTGGTGTAGACTACGATTCATGATTTTGCTCGGTAGGCATTTGGACCACTCTACGATATTGGTGAGGCCCTCCAAAGTAGAGAGACTACGATTCTCGATACTCTACGATTCTACCTTGGCTTCTGCAATCCTTTGGCTGACTCGACAGACTACGATTTTGTTGATACCTATCTATTACATCTCAAAATAGATCATCCTAATAGTCATGATCTTTTCTTCTATGCAATTATTTAAAAAGTGATAAACATAAAGCACAGATCAACATAACAATTTTGATCTATCATCCAAGTTCTTGTACATATGTTCTTTGAAGGACTTTACATATACGCATGATTATTTACTTTCAACATCAAATTTAAATATTCAATACCCAAAAAAGTAGATATAGACATTCTTAATCACGTAAATATAATAAAGATTTGAATATTAACAAGATATTTTAAATTAAGAAAATAAAAGAATTAACTAATTGTAAGTGATATTAATTACTTTATATCATTAAAATGCAGTTATAAAGATATTATATATATATATATATATATATATATATAAATTCTTTTTAAATTATATTTAAATGCAATAATAATTATGAAAAAATATCTAACATTCCTAAATACAAATGTAACTTGAAAAATCTATCAGAACTTAATGGTTTAGTAAATATATCAGCAACATTTAATTTTGTGTCGATATGTTCTAACTTGATAATGTCACTATTTACATGATCACATAAAAAATAATGTTTGACATCTATATGTTTAGATCTAGCATGTAATACAATATTTTTACTCAGATTTATAGCACTTGTATTATCACATAAAATTGAGACATAATTAAACTTTTTATTATAATCAGTCAGGGTTTGTTTCATCCACAATATATGTGCACAACATTGTGTAGTAGCAATATATTCTGCTTCGGTGGTTGAGATTGATACCGAGTTTTGTTTCTTAGAGAACCAAGAAACTAAACAACCACCTAAAAACTGACACGTGCCACTTGTACTTTGCAATTAATATGATGACCAATATAGTCAGAGTCTCAAAATCAAATAAGATCAAATGGTTGACCTTTAAGATACCATAGACATATGTCTGTAGTTCCTTTAAGATAAAGAAGTATTCTTTTTACAGCAACCAAATGTGATTACTTAGGGTTTGATTAAAACCTGGCATATTTACAGGCACTGGACATAATGTCAAGTCTACTGGTTGTGATGTATAGAAGACTACCAATTAGTCCTCTATACTTCTTTGTGTAAAACACTTTTTCCATTTTAATCAGCAGTTAATGTGACAACCCGAGAATTTAGACAATTTATTAAAATCTTAAATGATTGATTTAAGGTCAAATAATAGACCTAGACAGAAAATAAGTTTATGCATTTGGTGTTATTGGGATGGAATTTTGAGGGTTTCAAAATTCTGTAAAGGATATAGGTGAATTATTCAGGATTAAGGATTTATGTGAATATGTTTTGTGTTTATGGTTAATGATGTGTTCAGAATGTGGTTAAGGGTCATGGGTTGATCAGATAATTTATATATGTAACAAACCCTAAGTATATATTAAGAACGTCAACGTTCAATTAGAAAACCCTAACGTCTAATAAGAAACCCTAGAAATCGGTTCTGGAAACCCTAGTTTCAGTTCCGAGAAATTCGAAATCCTAATTCAGATATTGAAAACCTAGATTTGGAAATACAATGTATGTACAAGGTTAAACGCCAGTAATTTTTATTAATTAGGGAAAACCCTAATGAATTATTTGAAACCTGATGTGATTATTAGAAAACCCTAATACCAGATCTGAAAATCCTAGTTTCAGATTCTGATAAGATGAAACCCTAATCTGGGAATATAACGGAAAATTTTAATGCTTAAGTGGTATTAATTATAAGTCTAATGAGGGTAAAGGTTAATTAATTAACAAACCCTAATTTGTGGGTTGAAAACCCTAATGACCATTTTGAACCCTAATTGTGCGGTGATGGATTTAATTGCTTAATGAGCAATGTTAATTAGGAAATATAAATCCTAATTGCCAAGTTATTAGAAACCCTAATCTAATTAGGAAATCTAATTTTTAAAATTTAAATATTATTTTACTATTTAAAACCCTAAAATGTGATTTTGAGACCTAATGTACAATTTTGACCTTAAGTGCTTTATTAGCAATTTTAATTAGGATAAATTATCCTAATTAGCAAGAATGAATTTATGATTAAGAAATTTTTATATAATTAGAAAATTTTAATTATAAGTTAGAATTGTTAATTTTCTATTTTGAAAATCTAAATTGGAAATTGTAGAAATTAAATTTTTTTGTAAAGTTAAGGGTTAAAACCTAAACCCTAAATGCTCCAAACCCTAAACCCTAAGAGTTTCATCAAATGCAAAATCTAGAAATAAATGGAAATGGCAAAAATGCCCCTTTTGTGCATTTTTATTAGTAGCTTGTAAATCTTGGCAATATCTTGGGTGGTTGAACAACCCTAACCCTAACCTAGCCTAGCATTTGACTTATTATCCAGCAACTCAGCCTAATTCAGCAGATTCATGCATTTGCAACATGATATTAATAGATTTAGAGAGAGAAAAAGACACTTGACATTTCATTTTTCTCCAAGCCTTGTCTCTCTCTATATTTTCGGGAGTTAGAGTGAGATAGTGTAAGAAATAAAACCATGATCAAACTTTAGCAATCCAATAACATGAATCAAAAGTCAGAAATCAAGATCAAAGTTCAAAAGAGGTATAAACCCTAAATTTTGAAATTTGTGATTTTGATGTTTAATGTTGTTGTTTGTTGGTTAAATATGTGTTATAAGGTGTCAATTAGAGATCTGGGTTGTTGGATCATGGATCCATAACACCTAGATGCTCGAATCTAGCAATTTAGAAAATATGGAAATTTGGAAAAATTTAAGTCTGACAGCCTTATGTCAGACCTCGTAGATCTTTGTGTGTTTGATGTTATAGATCTATTCTATGTCATGAGATCTTTCATTTCCAACTTGAATCAAGTCCAGATCTTGTCTAGATCTTAAGTTATATGTAGTCAAACGACGTTGACCGACGTTGACTGGCCAAGAATCTGGGTAAACCCAGAAACCCAGATTTCTGACAACGTTTTTGCATGCTCTAGATCTTGGTGTGTGTTACTGTTTTGGCCACGTTTTTGTGTTGATATTGTAGCCTGACATGAATACTACATGTTAAAGGCTTTAGATCACTTTGATCCATAACCAAACCGTATAAAATATGTGGTCAAACGTGGGATGAAAAACTGCTCAAGAACATTTCTGGGTAACCCAGAAATGTTCAAGAACAGTTTTTCTTGTCTACTTTGACCGACTTAAATATTGAGCTGGTGATGTTGTTAGACTAATCTGATGTTCTGAAATTATACTCGGACATCAAGACTATAAGTGTGAATCTTTATATCACACAAACGATAAATAGACTGTAAGTTATAAGGACCCAAACTAGGTACCTATGAATCTGGAAAACCCAGAAAGACGAAGAACAGCTCTGACAATGATTTCTGGAGCCCAGATCTTACTGATATGTTGTTATTTGGTCATGAAATGAGTTTGTAGTTGCAGTACTACATGAGTACTACAATCTGAAAGTCTTAACGAACCCAGAAATCGAACAGAACACGGATTAAAAAGCCGGTCAAACCAGCCCCTCGCACACTGATTTATCAGTGTTCTTGAGTGAAGAACACCAATGGCGACAGACAAGTGTCGCTAAAGGCCTATAGCGACGGTTTATTTATTATTTTCCGGAAAATAATTTAAAATTAGAAAAAAATGATTTTTAATTATTAAAAATACTAAATAAATTATGAAAAATTATTTTAAAGTCTGGAAAATAGTTTTTAACTATTTTGAGTACATTTTGAAAATAATTAATATTTTTGGAATATAAATGGTATTTATTTATTTAATTATAATATTAAATAAATTATTTAAAAATGATTTTAATTCATGAAAAAATCATGAAAAATATTTTAAGTTATTTTTGATGACTTTTAATATTTTGTGAGGAAATTCATTAATTAATCAATATTAATGATAATTAGTTTATTTAATAAATATATTAAATAAATTATGGAAAAATGGAATTAATGATTTAAAAATCATATAAAAATGATTTAAGTGTTATAAAAATATTTTAAGTTATAAAATATAACTTTTGATATTTAGTCATGAAAATATTAATATTTTAATATTAATATTAATTATCGGATAATGGATTTAAGTGTTTAAATCATATAAATATGATTTTAAAGGTATTAAAAATACTTTGATATATTATAATTATATTATAATATTATGTAATGATTTTTATTAATATTTTATATTAAATGAATATTAATGATTAAGGAATTATGTGGTATTTAATTCATTTAAATACGATTTTAAGGATTAAAAAATATTGATAAATGGTAATAATTATCCGAAAACAATTACGAGCCTAGGAAAAATGTTTTGTCTGATTAGAAATTATCTGTGATAATGTTTAAGTGGTTAGACAGAGTTTAATTGAACTTAAACTCGATAAAAGTCTGACTAGACCGTCGGGATGATAGAATTGTGTCAGTTTCAACTCAGACTGCAATAGTTTGACTTGATACCTAGTCTTATGTGCTGTAAAGACTGATAGGGTTATGTGGTAATGTGTTTAGGTTATTCTGTGGATATAAATATAACAGTAATATACTGTGATGATATTATTCTAATATTGGAGATCTATATTATTAATATTAGGTCTTCGGGTAAAGCGTTATAAATTACGTTGCGGTAATCAACAGTGCAAGCAAGTTTTTCAGTTCTATTATGTTTGTGGATGGAATGTGGTTATGTGTTAAATTACATATCATGCTCTATGAATTGTTAAAAGTCAAAATATGACTAAGTTAATTGGGTTAAGGAACTCAATCAATATGTGATTATATGTTGTATGATGTAACTCGATAAATTAGAAATGTATAATGCATGAATTAATGTTTTGTAAGAAATTATTGATGTATGTAGGATATGCATAGTAAAGAATATATGTTGCATGCAGATATGCATATTAAAGGAAATGTAGTGCATATAGAATTGTGTGCTATGTAAAACATGATAGATTGTTAAATTTGCTGGGCTGTCGAGCTTAATCTTGCAAACATAAACTTTTTGCAGGTTAATGATGTTAGACAATATTATTTGCTATACGGATGATGAAGATTGAGCGATGCATAAAATGAATACATTTTTCTTGATTTAGAAATGGTATAGATCTATGATTGATAGTTTTATCAAATGTAATTTTCAGCTATGTACATAAGGTTTATTTTGAATTGAGAATAGATATGATTCTTAAATAAATGAATCATCGATAGAAAAGATAATGTCAAGTTCAGCTTGGGATATCATGTGCAGCTACTTTGTAAAAAAAATAATAATTTAATAAATGTGTTATAAAGATTATGAATTGTATTTAAGTTAAGGTTACTCGACCTTGGGGAATAGTGTGTAATGTATTGTATAAACAATTTATGTTTATATCTTCCGCAAATAGTTATAGAAATAGTATACCGGATCCGAGGTGATTTAGGGCCTGGATTCGGGGCTACTACATTTAATTTATCAGTGGTTGACATGGGAGTATTAAGAGGTTTCACAAATTCTAACCCAAATTTCTTAATAATTTCTTTGCAATATGTAAATTAAGAAATATGAATATCTTTTTCTCCTTGATTGATTTGTAATCCTAGAAAGAAATTTAATTCTCCCATCATACTCATTTCAAATTCTTTACACATGCTTTCAGAGAAATCATTGCACATAGTAATGTTAGTAGAGCAAAAAATGATGTCATTAACATAGATTTGTAAAATAAGGATATCATTTTTATACTTAGTAAATACAGTAGTATCGACATTACCTCTTTTAAAACCATTTTCTAGCAAGAATTTACTTAACCGTTCATACCACGCTTTGGGAGCTTATTTTAACCCATATAAAGATTTATGCAGTTTATACACATAATCAGGATAATCAACATCTTCAAAGCCAGGAGGTTGTTTAACATAAACTTCCTCCTCAATAACTCCATTTAAAAAAGCAAATTTGACATCCATTTGAAATAATTTAAAATCATTATGGTATAAAAATGCTAATAACATGTGTATAGACTCGATTCTAGCAACATGAGCTTATGTTTCATCATAGTCAATACCTTCAGGTTGATTGTACCCTTGGGTAACTAGTCTTGCCTAGTTACGTATGACCGTTCCACTTTCATTTAATTTGTTACGAAAAACCCATCGAGTTCCAATAATGGAAGTTTCCTCAGGTTTTGGAACTATTTCCAAAACTGTATTTCTTGTGAACTGTTCAAGTTCATCCTGCATAGCTATAATCCAATATTCGTCAAGCAATGCATCTTTTATGTTTTTAGGCTCAATTTGAGATAAGAAAGATAAATGACCGGTTAAGTTTTGTGCTTGTGATCTCGTAAGAATTCCTTTATCGATGTAACCAATTACATTTTTTATTGGATGATTTTTAATGACATGTGACTCTTTGGTTACATTATTTAATTGAGGATTGAGATTTTCAAGAGGATTAATATTGACAGGTGGAGATGTATTATCTAGTTTTAGTTCTTCCATATTTTTGAGAATGTCTTCAATGACCACGTCATTATCTACCAGCTCTTTATATTTTGGAGGGGGTACTTTAGACTCATCAAAGGTTACATTCATTGACCCCTCAACGACTAGAGTTCTTTTATTAAAAACTCTATATGTTTTACTATTAAGTGAATATCCTAGAAATATTCCTTCATCAGATTTGTGATCGAATTTCACTAAATACTGTTTAGTCAGAATAAAACATTTACTCCCCAAAACATGAAAGTAATTTATTTTTGGAGTTCTTTTATAATAAAGATCATAGGGAGTTTTGAGCAACAATGGTCTTAGTAAAACTCGATTTAAGATATAACCTGATGTAGCAACTGTTTCAGCCCAAAAATATTTAGGAAGACGATATTCATTTAACATAGTATTGGCCATTTCTTGTAAAGTACGATTTTTCCTTTCAACTACACCGTTTGATTGTGGTGTGTAATGTGCATAAAAGTTATGGTTTACACAGTGCTCGTCATAGAACATTATGAAATCAGAATTGTCAAATTTTTTTCCATGGTCAGACTGAATATAAACAATAGAGCTTCCATGTTGATTTTTGATTTTTTTACATAATGCAGAGAAGGAGTTTATCGCTTCATTTTTAAATTTTAGAAAATCAACACATGTGAATCGTGAACAATCATCAACTAAGACTAGAATATAAATAGCACCACCCATGTTATGTTTAGGGATAGGGCCTACCAAATCCATATGCAAGAGTTCTAATGGTCGAGAGGTTGATACTGTGAGTTTAGGTTTGTGAGATGCGTGTATTTCTTTTCCTAATTCACCGACTTCACAGATATGGTTTTTTAGAAATTTTAGTTTGGAATACCACAAACATGTTCCTTAGAAGATATATTATTTATCAATTTTATGTTAATGTATCCTAACCTATGATGTCAAAACCTTGGATCATCATTTGCAAATACAAGACATACATTATCCAGGTAAGAGTATATATCTAAGTCACACGTGTACACATTTTGACTTCTAGGATATAATAAAATCAATTTTTCAGATTAATCATATATTGAACAATTATAAGGATTAAAAAATATTTTAAAACCACTATCACATAATTGGCTAATAGATAGGAGATTGTACTTGAGTCCTGTGACTAATTGAACGTTAGAGATTGTTATGTATTCATTACCAACACTTCCAATTCCAATAACTTTATCTTTGTTGTTGTCTCTAAAGGTTACCTCACCACAGTTTATAGCTTGTAGATTGTTCAATTTTATTTTGTCACCGGTCATGTGTCTTGAACAACCGCTATCAAGGTACCATTTATTTTTACTAAAGTCAGTTGTAAGCCATATCTGCAACATATACTAAGTTCACAAATTAGTACCCTTTAATAAGGGTCATTTGGGTAAGTTTTCTATTTTGTATAAGGATCATTTGTATTTTCCTTTACAAAATGTGGTACGAGATAATAAATCTAAGTAGACACAATTGTTCTATGGGTAGCAGGCCTATAAGATACATGATTGTATCTTAAATAGTTTTGATGAAGATTTCTAGAAAATATTTCATTTTTCTGATAATGAAATTCTTTTCTTGTGATAATAGGAACAATGTAAGTTCCTTTTGGTACCCAATCATTTTTCCTTTATAGTTTTCATTTTTGGCATTACACGAGTGAACAGAATGACCATTTCTATTATAGTAAGAACATTTAGTAAAAGGAGATGCATGATCTTCTTTTTCTTTGCTTTTAACATAATAGAGTGCTTTATCTTTTGTTTTAATAGATTCTCCAATATATCATAATCCTTCTTTATTAAAACCACATCCTTTTGATTAAGCACAACATCAAGATTTTCTTTTCCTTTTGTAAATTTAACGACGGTTGAGTTTAAGTTATCATGTTCTATAGTCAACATTCTAATTTGATTTAATAAAGTGGATTCTTCATTTTGCTTTTCTACTCTTATTTTTTGAGATGAGTTTTCCTCCTTGATTATTTTAATTACTTCACTTAACTCTTGATTTAGTGTTTGAGAATCTTCAGTAAGAACAATAAGAGTTGAATTTTCAACTTCAATATTTTCAATAGAAATAATAAGTGTTGAATTTTCTATTTCAAGATCTTTATTTATTTTTCTAACTCATCCTTTAATATAGGATTTTCTGAAGAATCATTTTTATATTCTCATTTTCTTCTTTTAAGCTCATCAATGATCTTGGAAAAATGTGTTTCCATATCAATGATTTTTTTCACCTTCTTCTAACTTGAAACTCTAATACTCTTGTATTAGAGCATCTTTTCTGGTTTCTTTGATATGATTGGTTCCTTCATAGGTTAAAATCATTTTCCCCATATTTCTTTATCATTCTTGCAGCTGGTAACTCTTTTGTATTCCTTTTCTATGAGAGCACTATTCAGCACTTGTTTGGCTCTAGAGGCTATATTCATAGTCTCCTCATCTTCGATGATGAATTCATCAACATCTTTCTCAACGGTCTTTTCACCTTCATTTTTTGAAGGAATTTTTACAACTCGTTCTATTGGCAACCAAATTTTGATTCATTGTGACTTGGCATAGATTTTGAATCTGTTCTTCCAGGTGGCAAAGTTTGTGCCATCAAATAGTGGAGGTCTGGACATTGACAGTCCTTCTTTGCAACAAGTACCATTGTAGCCCATAGATGGATCTACTCTTAGATATGCATGTATTCACTTAACAAACAAGTTAAAGAGTACCACTCTGATACCAATTGAAAGTCCAATAATAATCTAGAAGGGGGGATTGAATATATTATCACTGTTTAAAAAATTATCTTAGGCATTTTCGAATTTTTAGCAAAACAATTTATAGTGTCAGAAATTAATATACAAGATAAGAAAAATTCAATCACACAATGCACATAGATTTATCTGGTTCACGATATACAGCTCGGGTATATTATTACATCCAGTCTCAAGCTCCTCTTCAGGACTTGAGATCCTATTACTCTTAGTAATAAAAACTCCTTTAATAGGCGGAGAAGCCTTTATAAAGTTTTAAAGATTAACTTACAACTATTCACAACTAATTATCTCGAACACCGAACTCCCAGCTCCTTCCTCAAGCTTATTTATACATTCTTTTGAGTTCAAAACTATTCTATGATCTGGTCTTGAAACAACAATTTCTTCCTTACCTCACAAGTACACTAGAGACCCAACTCCTAGTTGATCTCTCTAAGATTTTGGTCTTGGTCAATTTTTTTTGTCTTTCTCACAGATACATAAAATAAACTAACTTTACCTTTTTTTCCTTTTTACAAAAGATTGGTTTAACTTTGTTTCTAAAGTAAGTAGATAAAGTTTAGGACATATATATATATATATATATATATATATATATATATATATATATATATATATATATATATATATATATATGAGTTTAAATAACTATTATAGTTGATACTTCTCAAATAAACAGATAAACAATTAAATATCAAATAAAAGTCCAACACTTTTATGTGAAATGCTTCCGTGTAAGCATATATGTAAATTGATACACTTTTATAAAGATTTTCTTTATAGATAAAAGTGTGTTTCTATGATAAACAGATTTAGCTTTGAGTTCAGATATATAAGTATAAATAAATTATATATGGTACAACAAGTATTTTAAGAATGAATAAGATTTGTGTGCAAAATATTTGTAATGACAGTTATCAAATATAACAATTTAATCAATTAAATAATACTTCATTTAACAAATAAATTTGTTTCACTCAAATGTATATATATATGTATTATATTATATTATATTATATTTGATCTACGCTGTGAAAATTTGGCCACTTAGGATTTTAAATATCGTTCGGAGAATTTCAGAGAAATAATATCCAAATTATATCGGTATCTAAGAGATGACCAAATTGTTTGTTTCACAATATGATAATTATATAAATATTTTTCAATAGTTATATATGTATCTATATCAATAAAAAGCCACTTAGAATTTTAAAGACCGTCCGAAGAATTTCAGAAAAATTACTTTTGAATAATATCGGTATCCAAGTACTGACTTTTTATATGATATTTAATAGATGAAGTGTATATATATATATATATATATATATATATATATATATATATATATATATATGTGTGTGTGTGTGTGTGTGTGTGTGTGTGTGTGTGTATAATAATGTTTGATACTTTTTTTTCACTCACGTATATATATTATATTATATTTGATCTATGTTATAAAAATTTGGCCACTTCAAATTTTAAAGACCGTTCAGAGAATTTTAGACAAATAATATCCGAATTATATTAGTATCTAAGTATTGACCAAATTATTTGTTTCATAATTTGATAATTATATAAATATTTTTTAATATTTATATAATGTATCTATATTAATAAAAGGTCATTTAGGATTTTAAAGACTATTCAAAGAATTTCAGAGAAGTTACTTCCGAATTATATCGGTATCTAATTACTGACTTTTTATATGATATTTGATAGATTAAATATATATATATATTATATATATATATATATATATATATATATATATATATATATATGTATGTGTGTGTGTGTATGTGTGTATAACAATTTATCTTTATACATCTATATATATATAAGTAGGTAAGAGATAATATAAATAAAATAATTTAATAACTTATCTCAACTACTTTGACCAATTTTATCTTCTTTCAAGAATTAGAACTTTGAACTAGAAGATGGAGATAAAGTTTTCAGAGAGAAAATGTAGGCAAGCAGAGCTGGTCCGGGGTTTTTGAAGGCCCAGGGCAAAAAAATTTAAGTGTGCCCATTTATATAAAAAAATAAATAAATTATCAACTAATTAATTTTATTAAAATTATAAGAATTTACAAAAGATAAGAAAGAACACTTTAAAATGTCATCGAAGCAAAGACTCATCATATGTACCGACAAAATAAAAATATTAATAAAATCGATAAAACTAATGAAATACACACTGTAGTTGACAAATTTTACTGATTACACAATTGAACTTTTAATTTTTTAAATTATCCCACTAAACTAATTATTATTTTAAAATTGGAATATTCCGTTAAAAAAATAAACGGACGTTAATTTTTTATCTACAAAACTAATCACCGTAGTTGGCACGTTTTATTGATTACATCATTGAACTTTTAATTTTTCAGATTACCCTATTAAATTAATTTAAAAAATGATTATGTTAAATATTTTTAAAAATAGTTATTATTTACAGTAAAAAATATTAGAAACTTTAATTTTTTCCATAAAATGAGTAAAATTTCATAAAATATAGATTTAAAAAAATTAAATTTTTATGAAACCTTACTGATTTAAAAAAAAAACTTTTTTTTCTTTTGAAAATAAAGTTTATTTTATTTGAATCTATATTTTATAAAATTTTATTCATTTTTTTAAAATATGAAGAATTTTCCAATTTTTTTCTTGAAAATAATATTTATTTATAAAAATTATTAATTTCTTTTTTGAAAAAATTGAATCAGTTTTTTTATTTATCTTTTACTATTTTTTTATTTAATTTCTATTTTTAGTTTTTATTTTAAAAATTATAATATTAAGAATGGGTCATTATTTTAAAAAATTAAGTAGACATTAATTTAATTTAAAATCACTTTAATTTTTTTAAATCTATATTTTATGAAACTCTACTAATTTTATAAAGTAAAAAAGTTTCAAATATTTTTTTACCTAAACTAATAATTATTTTTTAAAATATTTAAAATAATTATTTTAATTAGTTTGATGGGGTAATTTAAAAAATACAAAATTCAATGGTGTAATCAGTAAAATGTGCCAACTACAGTGGATAATTCATTAGTTTTGTAGATAAAAAATTAACGTCCGTTTATTTTTTTTAACAGAATGACTCAATTTCAAAATAATAATTAGTTTAGTGGTGTAATTTAAAAAATTAAAAGTTCAATGATTTTAATTAATAAAACCTACCAACTACTACAGTGAGTATTTTTTAATGTTGCCCAATGAAATCTAAACTACAAAACATCATTTAAAATATTTTCTTGTTACACTTTTAGATGCAAAATCATAAATTATACTATCATATTTAATATTTTCTAACATGTCATTTTTAATGCATAATATCGCTAATCTTTTTATTATTATTTTTTAGACACATAAATACATAAATTTATAAAAAAAAATTGGGCCCAAGTTGCCCTGTTCGCACACCCCCAGGGCCGGCTCAGGCAAGAAGATATAGCTTTTCTTTGTTTTGTAAATTGGCAAGTGTAAAATGAAGAAAAGACTTCTTATTTATAGAGTTTTGAAGTTAAGGGAAAAATGATCTTTTGGAAATCTGATTTTGAAACAATGATCCGGATTGCTTTGATACGGAAAGAGTGGTTCAGAATTAATTTAGAGCACACGGATTTAAACAAAACAAGCCGACTTGATTTTCAAATATAGCCCATGTAAAAAGTTCTTCACATAAACTCGCCGGCATATTTGGATATGGCACAAAGGATAAAAACCTCCAGCACATGGCCAATCACATTAAGGCAGAAGAAGCCTTTTATTTTTGATAAATGCTTAATAAAAGCTTCACATAATATTTCAAAGGTCCATACATTCCAGCACATGCACACACACGGTTTCGCTTTCACTCACACACACATAAACGGTTATATATATTAAATATACATACCCCTTTATTTTATATACCATGCTCACCACTTGATAATTTATTTATCAAGGTCAAGAAAAATAAATTCAAATTTTTAGGATGAGAAACATTTTTTGGTCATAGTAAAATAGAATATTTAAAATTAATCACATAAAATCCTATAGAGAGGATTCTATCCATTTAATTAATTCTATTTATTAAAATTTGTTATCATCAAAATAAAACTAATTAATTTAGAGACCTATCAAAAATATCTTATAATTCACTTTAAGTTTAAGTTTATAAGTAGTTTTAAAATAAATCATTATCCGAACGGGCCTTAGCTCAAAAATGCAACTGGATTTTGTGTGGTGTAGTTTGTGTTGGTTATTCTCCAAAATTTTTGTAATCCCCGTTTAGAGTTAATACCCTAGCCTTTATGTTTTCTGTAACCCCCGTTTCAATTCCAACATAAACCTTATTTATATCTTGTTGTAACTCCTAAGCGTTTCATTAAAAACTATTAAAATCTCCAACGTTATTTAAACATTCCTTATAAGGGTGATTGTTTTTTAGAAAAATGAGAGTTTACTTTCATGAGAAAAAGATATACACAAATAATTACTTTATTCTTCTTCTCCATATTATCTCTGTGTATCCTATTCTTCTCGATATATTCAACTCTTATACTTTGTTAATTGGGCAATCCACATAGACAAGTCCAAAGCCTCCTTCCGTGAGTACACACGATCGGAGACTTCGCCGTTGAATCCTGGAGAGTGGCCGCCGGCAGCCCATTTGTACCATGATTATTATCAGTAGGGGCGAAATCACTTTTTAGGACAGTAGCTACGCTACGCCTTGGTTTTCCAGCCAAGTTGTTCCAATTTATTTATATTATTCGTCTTGTTAATTGCTATATTTTCCAACAATCTAAAAAGTGATTTAATCTATTAACAAAAATACATGTTTTAGTTACAAACTATGAATTTGGAATGTTAGGATGTTTGGCTAATGTTATTTCTTATATGTATTTAATTATTCATTGGGGTTAGACTATGTGTATATTGATCATATATATGATATATATAGATATTGAATCCTTGCGGCCACTAAAATTAATTTAGATAATAATTAATTACACTCCTATAAGTGAATATATTAAGATGGTTACTTAATTCATGATTATATCATACATGATAATGAGATGGATGATCAACAAAACGAATAAAGTTGGACTCTAGGCTGTTAGGTGATGGTTACGTATATGTTTAAACATGATCTTGAAATGCTTAATTGAAACCTGAGAAATGGCCAATATTTCTCTTTGAACAAACATAAACATAAAATTTAAAATTTTGTATATGTAGGAGTACTGTATTGTTCACAAGGTTCTTATATGCCTATTTTCTCACGTTTTGTTTAATTCAACTTATTATGCATACAAACATGCTTCTCCTTGGCTTTTGAATTTGTTTGAAGCCCTCGATAAAACCTCAAAATTTAATGGTTTGTCAAAGTTTGAATCATGAAAATATATAATTTATTTGATACACAAAATGACAGATTTTTATTTAATTCTAGAAAATGTTTTATTAATTCTGAAAATTTAAAGATATTAATTATTGGCATAAAATTAATATTTCCACTTAAGTTTTGGAAAATTAATATATTTGGATAATATTAGTTAATCTCTAATTTAATTATGCAATAATTAATTAAGAGGATTTGCTTGATTTGCATAAAATTAATATGCAAGCCGATCTGCAAAGTTTGCAATAATCCAAGTGTAAAGTAGAAATCCTGCTTTGTAATTTAAGAGGATTTGCTTGGGTGCTACTTTAGATTTACTTGTCTACGTACTGTTAGTAGTGCTCCTTTTATGATAATTTTCAAGCACTTTGAAAAAGTGTTGGTGTGATGTAAATTGCCTGATTTTTTTTCTCCCTACTCTGGAGAAGAAACGCAGTGTGAATTTGACGTGGGTTCTTTACTTGACATACTGATGTTTACTTAAATCTTATTATTTGTAAAATGGGCTTAAACGAGGCCGCAATAATTTGGGTGTTGGTGAGAGAATTTGTGGCAGCATATATTGAGCCTGAACTCGACCTGGTAAATTTACTTGGTTTGAGGCTTTGAGCTTGGGTCTGAATATTTGAGTCCATTGTTGGTTTAATGCTGCCGGAGTTCACATTTTAAGTACCGGGGCTGAGCTAAGGCTCACCTTAAAGTCAATCCAGTCTTCACGAGTTTTACCTACCTGTGTTATTTGCACTGCGCACAGTAATATGATAACTTTTTGGTTGGGTTGGTGATCAGAATATAGTAGACATGTATATCGCCATGAAACCAAGTATTTGTACTTAAATTTCAGTTTCTAGCAAGATTTTATGTTTTTTTTTAACTTGTGTTCTAGGTCACATGTTAAAATAATAATCTTGTTGATCCAAAAATCTAGACTTCTCATTTGCGTTTAGCAGCACATGTAAAATCTTGTGGTCACAATGTGAACCAAAATTATTTATTAAAAAAATTAAATCTTTTGGTCACAAGCTGAGGAGTGCTCAGTTTTCAATTCAGTATATTACAGGGCAGTTGGAACTGAGGTGAATAATAATACATAATAGTATGTAAGTATTAGTGTTGTCTTACTGTAATTTTTTGGAATTTTTAATGTGTTTCTAGCATACTTGGAATATTAATTGAGTAATATTGTCTGTTATTTAATTCCTTTGTTAATATTTTTTGAAATATTAATTGTTGGTGCTTGGAATTAAATTACCATGTTGTAATAACACATGTACCCTTGTTCCTAGTGGAGTAATTTAGGTTTTAGTAATTTTATTGAATTATTCCATAAATTCACGTCTTATGAGCTGAAAGATTAATGGTAAATAATTGAGCATTTATATGGATTGTGTTTCCTAAGCCTGACGAAGTCTTTCTTCAATTTTTATATATGTTCTATTAATTTATGTTAATTTGGTTCATGTGGCAAAGATGGTGAACAATGATGATAATTCTAGATATAATCAAATCTATCTCATTGCCTTTAAAAGATGAAGCGGAAGAAATTTTTATTAAATAAAACTGAGGTTGAAAATTAGTTAGAAAGAAAAAATAGAACACTTATATATGATGAATGTCATGTTAATTAGCTTTAACTTACTTTCTAATATGTGGGGAGAAGCTTGCTTTTCTGAATAATCAATTTTTTAATAGAGTTCCACATAAATGGATAAACTCTTTACCATGTCTATTATGGAAGGAACTTGCACCTAACTTGGGGTATCTTAAAATGTGGGGGTGTCTAGCCAAAATAGCAATACCATAATTTAAAAAGAAGTTAAAAGTTGATCGATCTATTAATAATTTTTAAAGTAAGTTTTTCAGTACTTGTTGTATGTGCTAATGTTCAGCATTATGTGAAATTCTTGTGAATTATTTTAATGCTCACTTCGTGCAACAATGTGATAATAAATGTTAATAGTATGTTGATGATTTAAGTTAATTGTTCTATGTGAACTATAGAAATGCGAAGTATGAGCATTATGGAGCATGTATCAGATGTCAAGCATGTATAAATGTATAATATGAGAAAGATGAAGCATGTATAAAATGCGAATTATACATAAGATGTGAAGAATGAGAAATGTGATATATGCATGAGATATAAAAGCATAAAAATTGTGATGTGATTATTTATTTATATGTGGATGAGTTGTCTCTTGGAGATCTGCTAAACAAACTTGTACTGTTAAATCTACTATAAAATCTAAATTTATTGTATTAGAATTGACAGGTACAGAAGTAGAGTGGCTGAGGAATTTATTAGTAGACATAATAATTCCTTACATATCTCTACATTGTGATTCTCAAGCTGCTATTGGATGAGGAATGAACCATGTGTATAATGGGAAATAGAGACATATTCGATTGAGACATAATGTTGAATGAGGACTGATCAGTAAACGGTGTTATTTCCATAGAAATTAGAAAGGTCTGAAAAGAACCTAGCGAGTCCGATTACAAAGGGATTAATTAAAAAGAGAGTCCAAGAAGCATCCAGAGGGATCGGACTATTGTCAATATCTTGAGTAAGTAATACGCGATGGAAACCCAACCCATGTGATTGGAGATCCCATGAATTGGGTTCAATGGGTAACAACAAGTCACGTAATTACTTAATAATAGCACTACAATTATTTATATCCCTTCTTGTGTGCATGTGGTGCTTACTAACAAATTGTGAAAGGATGAATCGTTTAGATTCTTAATGAAACTCATAGCCCCTAAAGGGTGGTGTATGTCAGTATACACTTGATGGGTTCACCTATATAAAGGTGGAAGTGTAGGCCGCTTCCTATGAGAGTCTTTGGCATACTCTCTAGAGCCTTTATGAAAATCTGGAACATGGCGCATGGCCTAGAACGCGCCCAACCGCGGACTTGTGTGGATTCAGGATTTAAGATATGTGTGCAAGATAAATTGATTGTATCACTGATAATAGGTTCAAGAATATAATTCACCTATAATCTGCAATCATGAGCTTGTTCCACTAAGTGTCGATTCAAACCCACAAGGTATCGACGTTATGTATCTAAAATCCATTGCCCTTTTCACTTCTTTTTATTTTCTTCTCTTTGATAATTTTGGATCATGTGGGGGATTGTTGGTTATTCTCCAAAATTTATGTAACCCCCGTTTAGAGTTAATACCCTAGCCTTTATGTTTTCTGTAACCCCCGTTTCAATTCCAACATAAACCTTATTTATATCTTGTTGTAACTCCCAAGCGTTTCATTAAAAACTATTAAAATCTCCAACGTTGTTTAAACGTTCCTTATAAGGGTGATTGTTTTTTAGAAAAATGAGAGTTTACTTTCATGAGAAAAAGATATACACAAATAACTACTTTATTCTTCTTCTCCATATTATCTCTGTGTATCCTATTCTTCTCGATATATTCAACTCCTATACTCTGTTAATTGGGCAATCCACATAGACAAGTCCAAAGCCTCCTTCCGTGAGTACACACGATCGGAGACTTCGCCGTTGAATCCTAAAGAGTGGCCGCCGGCAGCCCATTTGTACCATGATTATTATCAGTGGGGGCGAAATCACTTTTTAGGAAAGTAGCTAAGCTACGCCTCGGTTTTCCAGCTATGTTGTTCCAATTTATTTATAGTATTTGTCTTGTTAATTGCTATATTTTCCAACAGTTTGGAGCTCAATCTTGCGGAACAGTACTCCACGGACGTCAGGCAGTTAACTTTCTCTCTCCTTTTCATTTGTCCACATTTTTACTCTCTTTTTTTTGTGCAAAGGAGGCCTCACGACCATATATTAATATAATAAAGCTTCATTACAATCAATCTCTATCAACGCTAGGATATCAATAGGAGGATCCTTACTACTAATAATATCAAAATTACAACTATAACCCAAATCTGCAAGTATGTCCGCGCATTTATTTCCTTCTTGTCTAGTGAATATAAGCTTGGCATTCCAAGACTTCCTTAAAAGTTGATGGCATTGTTAGGTTTGCTATAAACGAGAGCATGCAATCAAATCACATAAATAAGCGGAAGTGATGTAAAAACGGTATTTTAAAATTTCTTGCAAACCATAAATCAAGATCATTCTTATGCCTTAATTACCAGTCTATAAAAGAGTAGGAGACTCAGAATTATACCCTTGAAGATCCAAGCTTCCTCAGGTACAAGTTCAACTCCTATTCCTTTATGCTCTCCTTGAATACGCGGGTTTGGTTCCTTCCTTTGATCAACGTTAGCCACCCAAGCGTTTGAATTCTAGAGGTGATCCACCAAGAAAGAAGAAGAATCAAGAAGAAAGGATGTATTGGCTCAAACCCTAGTTTTCTATCTCTGTAGAAAAAAGGGCGTACTCTCCAACTATTGGAATCACGTATCTCACACACTTACTGATATCTAATATAAAACTACTCTTATAAAGATATCAGTTAACCTATTTTAATATAATTAAAATAGAATATTATTTAATTAATTAAACTACTTTAATTAATTATGATCCCTAATCTTATTAGGGATAATTAATTAAACTCTTTTAATTAATTTGCCTCCTAATCTTATTTGGAATAAATGAGAGTACTAATATTAAATTAATTCCCGAACTCCTTTAGAAATTAAAATAATAATAATTGTAATAATATTAATAAGACTCATCTTATTAATTTATATTTAATCTTTCCAAAATATTAAATAATAAATATTAATCTATTTAATTTATTCTATCACCATAGATTGAATTGAATATACTTAACATATTATTACGATTATGCCATTAACTTCTTAAATAATTATTCTTTCTTTTATGGTGTGACCCTTTAGGTTCTCCATATTAAATAGGTTGTGAATAAATCAATCAGCTAGAACATTTCTAATCTTATTTAAATAAATAAAATTTATTCTATAATAGGGATAAGTCTCCCTAGCGATCAACGACTTTTCAGATAATATAAATTTCAACATTAATCATAAAAGAACCTTTAAGTAAATAGTTACCATACAATTCAATCTTTCCACCATACAATGTCCTAATTAAATATAAGACATGGAATTACTGGCAAGTTTTATTTTATTTAAGTATATGCATTTTGATTCTTAAATGCACGACTCCTAATGAATGCAAATTGGAAACTACTTTCTAATTTCATTCCACATTGGCCATGGATTCCCGGGTTGTCATTTATCGAATCACATAGGACATATCTCTTCTTTTACTAGAAGTGGATAGATTTTTTATTGATCATTTATTATCTCCATATATAACTTATTACACTCAAGCATACCCTTTAATATACTCCACATGTTTTAAGGAATAAGTCAAAGTGTAAATCATTATATATACAAGATACTATGATGATCTCAAGTCTAAGGATTATTTATACTACTATCACTACAGTAATTTCTATTGACAGACAAATAAAACTCCATTAGGTATTCCTTAGCGAGTCACGTTCAGTGAACTTATTCTCGAATAAGCACCTCCTACTTGCTTTAGTGTTTCCACACAAATGATTATGAGATCAATCATCCTCATCCAATAAGCAAACAACGTATGTACCAATCTATCCAGATTCACTAATCCCCTTTTTAGTAATCAATTGATTGGGAACATTTTAGTTTTTAAGCTATCTAAGAATTTAGATCTCATTAGCATGATCTCATCATGATTCTAAAAGTATTGCTTAAAACTATGGGTTTATCACATATTATTAAAACAACACTATGTAGATAAATTGAATGCCTTTAGTAAATTAATACTTTTATTAATAAATAAATAAAATTGATTACAATGTATATGCTTTATCATCATTCATGATTGACTTGTATATATATATATATATATATATATATTACTTTCGAGCATTCCATGATCAAACTTTCATCTGGGTGATCCTTGACGTCTCCCTCCTTTATGAGTTTGACAATAGTACTAGAATCAATTTCCACTTCCGTGTTAGGAATTCTCTTGTCCCAAACAAATATGACACCATCTCGGATGGCCCAAATTTTTGCGGTCAAGATAGAACAAATGCCTATTTTCCCATATAAGTCAAATTCTTAGTCCCATCTAGCATTTCGAATGAGACCACTAGGGGTGAGCATGGTGCGGTTTGAAAAATCCAAAACCGCACACGAAATCGCTTATGATTGGTGCGGTGCAATTTTAAATTGTGTGGTACGGTTTCAATTGGTGTGGTTTCGGTTCCAAAACTAATTGAAACAACAAAAATATCTAAGCCTTCAATAGAATTTAACACAGAGCTCACATCGAGCAATTAACTTAGTGACAGAGTCGGCAATGATAATTATATCAAGCATAGAAACAAAGCTCCTTCTGCAAAATATGTCAAATTCACCATCAAATCATAGAACAATGAGACACATAAAATAATTTTAGTTTATAATAAAGGAATGATGCTTTAAAACTAAAACATGTGTTATATAAAATAATATAAAACAACTGGAAACCATATATTCGATAACAAGCAAAAAAGTTTATTTAGTTCCCAAAAATTAAAAGTATATACTAGAGATAGAATGAAATTCTATCTTATATATTGCAAGGAGGACTTATAGAATATAATCATAAATGTACCTAATTTAAAAAATAATCTATTAGACTATTACTACTATAGCATAGACCTTAACCAATGCATCAAGTGCTCAAACCAACGAATTTGGCCCCTCAGCTATAAGCCCCTCAGCTATAAGCCCCTCCAGTAACGCATCAAACAAATTCGAAAATTCCAAAACTCAAATGCTTAATTTTTGATAATATAACTTTTAACCATCTTCTTCCAGTTAGTAAGAAAATGACAATACAAGATTGGGGTTTTCTCTGAGCGTGTTCAAGTGAAAAGTAACTGTGAAGCCCCCAAAATAGGTATACATCACCCATCTTGAGTCGCCAGATATATGGTACATAATTTCAAATACAACTTAATTATACAACAATCGTGTAAAATACGACAAAACATAGCTGAGAGTTTAAACAAGAATATTGTCATCTAGAAAATATCCACACTCAATGGTGTCCTCATTACAATTATTATCACATTATTCCGTAGAATAGTGAGGACTACTATAGCCATTTATCCTGGACCATCACTCCATTCCCCGACTCGTCCCAACTATATTCTCATTTCCTGAAGAGAACAATGAAAAAAAGGGTGAGCTCAACTAGCCCAGTAAGAAATATTATGACTAAGATAATGCATAATAAATTATCCTTAGCCTTCAACAGTATAACAACTGATAGAATACAATAGACAAAAAGTTTTAGACCAACAACTGCAGCGGAAATAAGCAATCCATTAGAAGAGTCAAGTAGAGCATAAAATCTACTATCTTCTATGATTTAAAAAGATTTTCATCAACTTTATCGCTGAGACTCAGCTTAACAAATAAAACTGAATCATCCCTGCATCACGACCAAGGATATTCATGTAATTATCAATGGTCATGATTGTACCGAATAATCCTTGGTCATAATCATACCAACAACTGTCCATTAATGAACTACAAGCCAATGAGGACTTTCACCACATCATTCGTCACATTACGGTCATGATTATACCGAATAATCCCTGGTCATAATCATACCAAGTCCATCTATGCACGTAAGCCAAAATTGACTTTCATCACAATATAAGCATGAGGATGATGACATAATAATTCAATAAAACAAGTTCAAGGATAAATTTTAAAGATTTATAATTTAATTTATCCAGAATTCAATAACGTTCAAATTGTCAACATGATACTGCTTTGTAGAGTAAAATTCAAGAATAATATTCATGTACCAAAAAAATTTGGACAGAAAAAAAAATATTTCGGGTGAATAGTATCCCGTGAATAGTACTTTGGGAATAGTACCCTGTGAATAGTACCCCGACACGAAAAGTGTCTCGAATACCCGAGTGAATGATACTAGAGTGAATAGTAATTAGGTGAATAGTAATCTGTGAATAGTAGCTTGTTAATAGTACTCCGGCACGAAAAGTACCCTGAATACTCGAGTGAATAATACTAGAGTGAATAGTAACTGGGTGTATAGTAACCCGTGAATAGTAACTCGTAACAGAAAAATACCAAAGAAAATAATATTTTATGACGAGTACAAAAGAAATGATATCCCAGATGAGTATAATAGAATATACAAAACTGTAAATAGATTTTCACCCGCTATACGGTAATCCACGTAGACAGATCATTTCTATAATTTAATAAAGAATGAATACAAAGGATAATTCAACATGCATGCGGTAATCCACATAGACAGGTTATTCCAACAAAATAATAAAGAATGGAATAACATATGAATTCACTATGCATGCGATAGACCGCACAGACAGGTTATTCCCAACAGAATAATAAAGAATGGAACCAGGTCATGCGTAATCCACACAGACAGGATATTCCAACAGAATAATAAAGAATGGAATAACAACAGAATTCACCAACCATTCGATAGACCACACAGACAGGTTATTCCAACAGAATAATAAAGAATGGAATAACAATAGAATTCACCAGGCATACGATAGATAGCACAAACAGGTTATTCCAACAGAATAATAAAGAATGAAATAACAACAGAATTCACCAGGAATGCGATAGACCACACAGACAGGTTATTCCAATAGAATAATAAAGAATGGAATAACAAAAAAATTTCACCATGTATGCGGTACTTCGCATAGACAGGTTATTCCAATATAATAATAAAGAATGGAATAACAACCCTTATGAGTATTGAAAGAAAATAACTCTCTTCATGAATACGAAAGAATAATACCCCTTACCTTAGAAGAAAATTGGATACTGGAATATTGAGGTAGTAGACTTCTCTTCTTCATTCTCTCTATAATTTCTCTCTATAATAATTGTTCTATAGCTTTAGTGAATTGGTGATAAATGAAGGAAGAATGAGCTTCTATTTATAAAAAAATATAGTTTCGATAATTGCACATTTTGGGGCTCAAAATATTACATTATAATACCTTCCTCTTTTTCTTCATTTTTAATTTAGTCCTGCATGTATTATTAAACTTTCACCACCTCCCCTAATAGTAAATAATGTGAATCAATAGTTAAATCATGGAATCAATAGTTATAATCATGTGAAAATACGAATTACAATATAGTACCTCCATCTATACCTCTATTTTTAACTTAGTCATGCAAGTATTATCAATCTTGCACCACCTCCCCTAATAGTATAAGAATTTGAATCAATAGTACACACATATGAAAAAATAGGCATGTGAATTAATAGCAATTAATTGTTCATTTATCCGGTTAATTACCTTATTGGTCAATATAATCTTCAGACATCAATTATTATCAAAATAAATGTCGATCTTCACTAACACTAATAATTCCAATACAATGGAACTATCAATTTCATCTTTAATCAATACGAACTTATTCATCATTAATATTATAATTCATAATATTTAACAACCAGATCGTTCCCAGGAAAGAGGGGGCTTTCCGATAAGGATTTCTCCTTATTGGCGCGCAATTAGGTGACCAAACCTCTCCTTGACAGAACTTCTAGACATTGTCAATATTACAATTAATAATATGAATAACTTTGTCGTCTCAATTATTGATTTAATAATATAACATATTATACAGATGATACTGTGACAATAATTGAATCAATAATATGAGAGATATGATACAGCAATTACTGTAGCAATAATTGAGTATAACTGAGTGACTTCTTATGTAAGCATCAATAATCAATACCGTGTGCTACTATGCAACCACGCGTATTACTGTACTTTTACTACCGGGTAGTTCAACAGTTTAATGATAAAATGTTCACCGTTATTTTTATAAAAAGATAATTCTGTCATTTTCTAACTACGACAATACTTCCATTGTGGGGTCCACCAATGATTGTGTCGTCGTACGAATATTCCCCGATAAAAAGAATATTCCCTAACCAATCGAATATTATATAACAACTTGCATACTTTGCGAAATTTATAAATATTACCCACAACTATAACATTATATCAAATCCACACCATAATATTCAAAAAAAATTCGAGAAATTTAAATCTTTATTCATAAAATTTGGGGTCTCACAATCTCCTCTCCTTATGAAATTTTTCCCTCGAAATTTACGTACGTACCTGGTATGCCGAAAAGGTGAGGATACATTGACTTCATTTCAAATTCTAACTCTTGAGGTATAACCTTGAGTGTTGAATGTGTTCCATATTATCCAAGATTTTAACACGTATCTCCTCATACATTAAATCTTCTGTTGTCTCGTCTAGTTCTAATTTAATAACGTGGTTCGGGTCATCCACATATTTACGTAACATCGATACGTGAAAAATATTATGAACACGCGACATACTTAGCGATAAGGCGAGTCTATAGGCCACAGTTCCTACTCGATCGAGGATTTCAAATAGGCCAATTAAATCGAGGGTTGAGATTTCCTCTCTTCGTCGATTCTTGCTTCTAGAATAATGCCCTCTTGAACCTTCTTCTTCACATTCATCAGCTGCAGGTGTGTAGTTTGAGTGGCTTTAACTTTATTGATTAAAGTCGATTCTACTCGTATATTTGATATCACCACGTGGGTCCTTATAGTCTTTAACTCTATCTTCATCATTTGTAAGTTATACGAAATGGGTTTTTGTTTTAACAACATCACACTCGTAAACGCATACGATCTTCTACTCAATGCGTCAGCTACCACGTTCACTCTTCCACGATGATATTAAATGGTACGATCATAATCTTCAACAGCTCGAGCCAATGTCTTTGGCACATAATACGTTCATTCTAGGTGAAGAAATATTTGAGAGTTTTTGAAATGGGTTTTGTACTAGGGTCAATACAAAATTCAATTTCACGCTCTAGGATTAGACTAAGAAGTCTTCAAGAATACGCCAGGAAATTTATTAACAATAGAAATATCATTTAAAATTGTGACTCTCATCCAAGACTTGGATAGTATGTCACATTGATACCTATCAACTTCTCATCGTCATTCACGACGTCGCCTACAGAAAGTCTGGTTTCGGTGCATTCCACACAAGGAAGTCAACAACGAAAGGATCGGGGCTCTTTACTTATGGCTTGATATAACAGTGATTAACTTTAGTGGTTTGGTTGCTTGAATTCGCATAATTGGTTGGTTAAGAATATGAAATCTAACAACCTTATGAAAAGCATGATGAGTAGTTAACCAATCGATTCCTAAAATCACATCAAAGGCAAGTATTTTCAAAGAGATAAGATCGACACGTAACGTAAAAGTGTTCATTTGAATCAAACAAGATTTATAAATAGTGGAGGTAACGAAGGTTTCTATTAACGAAGTTTCAACCAATAAGTCAAATTCTAATTTCTCTGGGGTCAAATTTAAACGTTGAGCGCAAGCAAGAGAGATAAAATAATGGGTAGAACCGGTATCTAATAAGGTATAGACTTCGCAAGAATTTATAATTAACTAACCCGTGCTAACTTCGTTCAGGTTATTTGCTTTTTGAGAAGTCACGAAAAATGCTCTTCCTGAAACCACCGACTTTGTTTTGTCCGTATCCGCCTTTAGTGTGACCGTCCCAGCTGGACTTGACTTTGGTGCACGACAAAATTGGGCTAGGTGACTTTATTTTCCACAATTGTAACATGCTTTGGACTGCATCACGTAGTTTGGACTGATATGTTCCTCCCCTTCGCATTTGAAGCATACAATTCGTGGTCGTTCTCCTTCCTTGAAAATGGGTGTTGGTACTGCTGTCTTTCCATCGTTATTGAACCTTCTCTTCTTGAAATTTCCACTCCTATTATCTTGGCCATGATTACCACCGAAGTGGTTACCATTCTTATCATGATAATTTCCCCCACGAAGGTTATCATTGTTCTGATGGCTGCTGCCACTGGTACGATTATTATCGTGTTGCTGGTCATTACCTTTTGGTTGTGCTGACTCATTATTGCGCTCCAATAACTGAGCCTTATTCACAACATCTGAATATAAACAAAGTTTGTGAGAAATGAGTTATTGACGTATATCAGGTTTTAAACCTCTTAGAAACATTCGCGTCATTTGCTCCTCATTATTGACCAAATGAGATGCAAACCGGGATAACTCTGCAAATTTAGCCTCGTATTGCGACATAATCATATTTTTTTGCTCCAACTTGATAAACTCCGCCTCTTTCATGTGACAAATACTTTCAGGAAAGTACTTGTCATTAAACAGCTCTTGGAACTTCTCCCAAGACATCTTAAGTGCGTCAGGCTAGATACATTTTACAGATTCCCACTAGTAATCTGCTTCTTCACGCAACATAAAGGTGGCGAAGGGAACCTTTTGCTCCTCGGAGCATCCCAAGACATCAAATATCTTGGTGATCTGCTTTAACCACGTCTCCGCCTTAAGTGGTTCTAGCTTTCCCAAAAACTCCGATGGTCCCAGCTCCTTGAACTGCTTAGCGGTGACCGACCGTGGGTTGCCATTATTTCCACCTATATTTTGAACAGAAGTCTCTTACCTGATGTTGCATGAATTACATAAAGCCTCTGAACATCCCATCGTTCATCATTTAATCAGTGTTGTTATTTACCTGAGGATTATTGTCTTCCAACAACATTATCCTGGGTATTGATCGTTGGTGAATCAGCGATCTCATGTGCTTCATTGCTTATCTCAACATTTTTGGATGCCATTTTCAAATACTGCCACAAAACAAGGGTTAATTAACATATCACATATTATCCCTATACTCTGACCGACCAATTAAATACCAAATAAACTCTCTCTTCCTAGTTCTTGTCTCACATCTCAGCCAGGGATCATATCCATAAGCTTTGATACCAACTGTGACGCCCCCAAAACTGGTATACATCACCAAACTTGAGTCGCCAGATACATGGTAAATAATTTCAAATACAACTTAATTATAGAACAGTCGTGTAAAATACGACAAAACATAGCTGAGAGTTTAAACAAGAATATTGTCATCTAGACAATATCCACACTCAATGGTGTCCTCATTACAATTATTATCACATTATCCCGTAGAATAGTGAGGACTACTAAAGCCATTTATCCTGGACCATCACTCCATTCCTCGACTCGTCCCAGCTATATTCTCATTTCCTGAATAGAACAATGAGAGAAAGGGTGAGCTCAACTAGCCCAGTAAGAAATATTATGACTAAGATAATGCATAATAAATTATCCTTAGCCTTCAACAGTATAACAATTGATAGAATACAATAGACAACAAGTTTTAGATCAACAACTGCAGCGAAAATAAGCAATCCATTAGAAGAGTCAAGTAGAACATAAAATCTACTATCTTCTATGATTTAAAAAGATTTTTATCAACTTTATCGCTGAGATTCAGCTTAATAAATAAAATTGAATCATCCCTGCATCACGACCAAGGATACTCATGTAATCATCAATGGTCCTGATTATATCGAATAATCCCTGGTCATAATCATACCAACAACTATGCATCAATGAACTATAGGCCAATGAGGACTTTCACCACACAATTCGTCACATGATTATACCGAATAATCCCTAGTCATAATCATACCAAGTCCATCTATGCACGTAAGCCAAAGATGACTTTCATCACAATATAAGCATGAGGATGATGACAATGACATAATAATTCAATAAAACAACTTCAAGGATAAATTTTAAAGATTTATAATTTAATTTATCCAGAATTCAATAACATTCAAATTGTCAACATGATACTTCTTTGTAGAGTAAAATTCAAGAATAATATTCATGTACAAAAAATAATTTGGACAGAAAAAAAATATATAATTCGGGATAGTACCCCGTAAATAGTACTTCGGAAATAGTACCCTGTGAATAGTACCCCGACACGAAAAGTGTCTTGAATACCCGAGTGAATGATACTAGAGTGAATAATAATCGGGTGAATAGTAATTTGTGAATAGTAACTCATAAATAGTACTCTGGCACGAAAAGTAACTCGTAATACCCGAGTGAATAATACTAGAAAGAATAGTAACCGGGTGAATAGTAACCTATGAATAGTAACTCGTAACAGAAAAATACCAAAGAAAATGATATTTCATGATGGGTACAAAAGAAATTATATTCCAAATGAGTATAATAGAATATACGAAACTGCAAATAGATTTTCACCCGCCATGCGGTAATCCACGTAGACAGATCATTTCTACAATTTAATAAATAATGAATACAAAGGATCATTCACCATGCATGCGGTAATCCATATAGACAAGTTATTCCAACAAAATAATAAAGAATGGAATAACAGAAGAATTCACCATGCATGCAATAGACCGCACAGACAGGTTATTCCCAACAGAATAATACAGAATGGAACCAGGTCATGCGTAATCCGCACAGACAGGATATTCCAACAGAATAATAAAGAATGGAATAACAACAGAATTCACCAGGCATGCGATAGACCGCACAGACATATTATTCCAACAGAATAATAAAGAATGGAATAACAACAGAATTCACCAGGCATGCGATAGACCGCACAGACAGGTTATTCCAACAGAATAATAAAGAATGGAATAACAGAAGAATTTCACCATGTATGCGGTACTTCACATAGACAGGTTATTCCAACATAAGTATAACGAATGGAATAACAACCTTTATGAGTATTGATAGAAAATAACTCTCTTCATGAATACGAAAGAATAATACCCCTTACCTTAGAAGAAAACTGGATACTGGAATAGTGAGGTAGTAGACTTCTCTTCTTCTTTCTCTCTATAATTTCTCCCTATAATAATTGCTCTATAGCTTTAGTGAATTGGTGAAAATGATGGAAGAATGAGATTCTATTTATAGGAAAATATAGTTTCGATAATTGGGGCTCAAAATATTACAGTATAATACCTTCCTTTTTTTCTTCATTTTTAATTTAGTCCTGCAAGTATTATCAAACTTGCACCTCCTCCCGTAATAGTAAATAATGTGAATCAATAGTTCAATCATGTGATTCAATAGTTATAATCATGTGAAAATACGAATTACAGTATAGTACCTCCATGTATACCTCCATTTTTAACTTAGTCATGCAAGTATTATCAATCTTGCACCACCTTCCCTAATAGTACAAGAATTTGAATCAATAGTACACACATGTGAACAAATAGTTATAATTATGTGAATTAATAGCAATTAATTTCTCATTTATCCGTTTAATTACCCGATTGGTCAATATAACCTCCATACATCAATTATTATCAAAATAAATGTCGATCTTCACTAACAGTAATAATTCCAACACAATGGAACTATCAATTTCATTTTTAAACAACACGAACTTATTCATCATTAATATTATAATTCACAATATTTAACAACCAGGTCGTTCCCAAGAAAGAGGGGGCTTTCCGATAAGGATTTCTCCTTATTGGCGCGCAATTAGGTGACTAAACCACTCCTTGACAGAACTTCTAGACATTGTCAATATTGCAAATAATAATATGAATAACTTTGTTGTCTCAATTATTGATTTAATAATATAACATATTATATAGATGATACTGTGACAATAATTGAATCAATAATATGAGAGATATGATGTAGCAATAATTGAGTATAACTGAGTGACTTCTTATGTAAGCATCAATAATCAATACCGTGTGCTATTATGCAACCACGCGTATTACTGTACTTTTACTACTGGGTAGTTCAACAATTTAACGGTAAAACTTTCGCCGTTATTTTTATAAAAAGATAATTTTGTCATTTTCTAACGACGACAATACTTCCATTATGGGGTCCACCAATGATTGCTCCGTCGTAGGGATATTCCCCGATAAAAAGAATATTCCCCGACTAATCGAATATTATATAACAACTTGCATACTTTGAGAAATTCACAAATATTACCCACAACTATAACATTATATCAAATCCATACCATAATATTCAAAAAAATATTTTGAGAAATTTAAATCTTTATTCGTAAAATTTGGGGTCTCACAGTAACTTTAGAATTTACTAGAGATAATACATACATACACACACATGGTGCAGTTTTGGTTTTATATGTGCGGTTTTGGCTAGTAACCAAACCTAAACCGTAAATTTGGTTATTCAACCCACTTAAAATCGCCACATACGCCGGAACTGTTGGTGCGATTTTAATTGGTGCGGTTCGTACGATTTTTAGTGCGGTTTCGGTTCCAATTTGGTTACTTGCTCAGCCCTAGAGACCACCAATGGTAACAGAGTGCAATTTTTTAGGAGGAAAAAAATTACTAAAATAAAGTGCTTCTTTTAGGCGCACTATTCTGAAATTCATTTTTTATAAGAGAAAATAATCTTTTGACATTTCTAATTTTACATGGAATTCAACTTTGCACAATAGGCTTTAGGTTACTTTGGTTTGCGTCACACCAATGTAATAAAATTATAATGTATTAAGTTATTACAATGATATGAACTATTTAATATGTTTAGTTCATTTGTTACATGTGTTAATGTTATTACATCAAATTTTAAGCAAAATAGTAATTTTTAATTTTTAATTTACTTTATTCATAACAAACAATTATATAATTTACTGAACTAAATAAAATTTTGAATATAATGTAATAATATTACAATTATTACATAAATTCTAAGAACCAACCAAATAAATTTGTCGTAATAACTTATTACTATTGTATTACAACTCTATTACATTACGTAGACTATTACATTACATCAAATTTCTACTCAATGAACCAAACAAGGTATTCATTCCCGGATCGGTCATCAAACCGAAAAAAGTACCGAGTGATGGATCATTGATTTAACCAATGTTCGAACCGTTATATATTGACTTAGTGACGTCATTAATATATAAAAATATATATTATTAGTAATAAATAAAATTTTAAAACATATAATCTTTTATGAACTAAAACACAATAAAGTTGTGTTACAATATTACTAAAAGTGGTTAATTTTAATATTAAAACTTTTTTAGTACAAAAAAATAGTTAAAATCAGTTTACTGAGTCAACTTAACCGGTTTTACCGGTTAAACCACCAGTTCGACCGGTGATCAACCTGTTCTATTGGGTTTTGACCAAAAATAGGTTAATGGTCTAAACCGAATTTTAGTGTTGACCAATTCCATTTTTTACTAGTTGAACCGAAGGTTCAATCGGAGTTTAATAACCATAGAACCAAACCCCACCTTAGTTGGAGTTTTTAATTGCTCTTTTTGTTGATGAAGGGAGGTTCAAGTTTATTTTCGAGCAATTCAGGTTATGCTAATAATTTATACAAAATCATCCAGATAGTGATTACTTTTATTATAGTTAAAATAAGGTTTAAATATAAATTACTACCCTAAACTATAAACCATATTCCACTTCGGGGATTAAAGTTTTAATTTTTTCAATTAGGTGATTGAACTATCAATTTTTTTAATTGCAACAAATTGAGCCGCCATGTCAGAAATTGCTGACGTGGCCCGAGAAATGGAGCCATCTCCAGCTGATGTGTAAATAAAAAAAATTTATTTTAATACTTATTTACACATTTATTATATATTAAGGGAAAATTCATCAAATTACTTATATTAATCATTTAAACTAAATAGAAACAACAAAACTATCTAAAATCTATACCATCTCAGATCAAAAACAACAAAAAATCTAAAACAACAAAATCTATAATCATCAAAAACTCATTTTAGCCAAATATTAAAGATCAAGAACTTCTTTGTGCTTTTACCAACAACCATTTGGAATATTACAAACAACTTCCTTTCCAATCGATCTTTTAACAAGTCCGAGGGTTTGATGGTTGTGGTCTTCTACGATATGCCTAGTAGGGGAGTTTTGGGTGTTTTGGCATGCTGTTTTGATCATGTTTGGGAGTTCCTGATGGAGGCTGGCTTGGGTTTGGTCGGTTTCCTAAAAGTGTATGTCCTTGATGTTGGGTTTTCTATCTTGATTTGGCGGTTTGGATGGTTGGATGTTGGATCTGATCTTGCCAGTGGGCTGATTCTGGTATAGTCTGTATGTGCTTCCTATCTAGCCTCTTGATTTATTAATTATTTTATTAGTGTTCAGATTTGGATGTTTTAGTTGTACCGTGGCCATCTTGATATGATGTTCTCGCTAGAAACATTGGCTCCAGTTCACGGTTGCCTATTAAAGAGTCTTCAATAGAGTCTTCTATGGCTTTGGGTGGGTCATTGTCTACTGGATTTGGGTAAAATTTTCCGTCCGGGCCGATGGCGAAGGGGGTTAGATTAAAAAGGGGTTTTAGGCGGAGGAGAGAGAAAAGTGATTTGGGGGATTTGAGAGGGGGTGAAATGGAGGTTTTAGAGAGATTTTGTGGGTGGAGAGAGAAAGTGGAGGCGGAGGATTGAAGGGAGAGAGGGAAAGGAAACTGTTGACTAGAACTGAGCAAAAAACGGATATAACCGAAGAACCGAACCAAACCGAAATAATTTAACCAAATTTTTTTGATAATTCGATATTTTTTAGAATTTCGGTTATATCCGAATTTTATTACGGTTTTCGGTTAGTTTGTATGGGTTTTATTTTTTAACATTTCGGTTAACCGAATAACCGAGAAAAACTTGAAAAAGATACTATTACAGACATAACCGAACAAAGCACCATAGTTTTACTTTACCAAATTCACTAATTTAGTATAGCCCGTTGTTGTCTTGCCGAACAAAGCACACCAGATGGTCCAGAATCTCAGATCTACGATTATAGTTTGTTTTTCTCGAATGCTCTGATGCTCTCAGTCAGTCAGTCTCATCTCGATTCTTGAATGCTCTCAATCTCAGTCTCAGTTTTTCTGATCTCAATTCTGGATTCTCAAATGCTCTCAATCTCTCAACTCTCAAATCTCCAGGACTCCAACTGTCAGATCGCCGACCGACGACCGGCGACCATAGAACGATACAAAAAAAAAGCAGATCCGACGAATCGACGAACTCAAATCTCCAGATCTCCAACTCTCATCGCCTTCGGAGGAATCGGCGCGGCAGCCGGCAGTCCTTCATCTCGAACCGACGAACTCTCAATCTCTCAATCTCAACTCTCATCGCCTTCAGCCGGCAGCCGACATAGGTTCTGTGTCCACTTGTTACAGTCTTGAATTCTGATGAAATTCTTGTTACAGTCTTGCTCCTATATGCAATTGACTTGGGAGATAACTAGATAAGCATAAAGCTTCTTTAATATATGCTTTTATGAAATTAATATATGCAATTATCTTGATGGAGCTGAACTGAATTGTTTATGATTATGTTTAAATTCGGTTATTAACCGAATAACCGAATAACCTATTCGGTTATTCAGTTATTCGGTTAGTACTCATTTCGGTTATTTGTTCGGATAGCTGAAACTTGACATTTTCGGGTATCGGTTATAACCGAATTTCTTATTCGGTTCGGTTAATAACCGAATGCTCACCCCTACTGTTGACTGCCATTTTAAGAGAGAAGGTCGAGGAGAGAGAGTGAAGCTATGGAGGGTTTGTTATGTTAATTTGTTTTTTGACTATTTTACCCCATATAAAATAAGATTTGTTTATTTCATGATTAAAAAATTATATTTTTTGCCACACCAGTTTCTTAAGTCCCTACACAAGTTGTCACGTTAGCAATTTCTGACGTGGCATGTTCAATTTATTGTAATTGGAAAAAATTAATAGTTTAATCATCTAATTGACAAAATTGAAAGGTGGATTACTGAAGTGAAATATGACCTATAGTTTAGGGTACTAATTCATATTTACGCCTTAAAATAAAGAGTAAAATATAGTGACACTTCCTCTAAATAACTATAATAACACTCACATCCCCTCTACTTTTTTAAGTAACAGTTAGTACCCATGCAAGTTTTTAGGGTTGATTAAATAGATAAAATTACATATTTAACGTTGTATGTTATCAAATTTTAATTTTGAATAATGTATACATGTTTAATTATCCATTTTTAATACAATACATTTTAATTATAATTTTATTTGTAATTAAGACTATTTCATTTAAATAATTTAGTTTAATTAACACATTTTTGGATAAGTGATACAAATATTAAGAATTTTAAATTAAATTATTAATGGAGTTGTTCTAATTAGAGTGATTGAGTAT
The DNA here is from genome assembly GCA_020205505.1 of Panax japonicus. Classification (NCBI taxonomy): domain Eukaryota; kingdom Viridiplantae; phylum Streptophyta; class Magnoliopsida; order Apiales; family Araliaceae; genus Panax; species Panax japonicus. Next base: position 41,519,958 of record CM035095.1, on the reverse strand, counting down.
GTTGACATTTTAGTTTTTGGTGTTTAATTAACGACAACAATTATTATTTGAATTCTTAGTTTCATATTATGATGTTTATATGTTAAATTTTCTTGAGTATATGTCAAAATTTAGGATGTTTAAGATTTTGATTACATTTTTTGTATAAAATTGATGTTGTTTTTGTGCAAAGTTGAATAAAAAAATATAATAATATTTATTACTACCTCTATCTTGTAAAAAGATTTTTCTCTTAATATATTTTTTCTTTTTTTGAGTAACAACATTTGTCATTTTTACTGTAAATAATTATGTCCAAGTGTGACTTATGTTTAGTTTAATATTTGAGAAAAATAATTAATATAATTTTTAAAAAAATTTATATGAATAATAAGATTCGTTCTGTAATAATAAGTTTGTTTTACGTAAATTTTAATATTTAGAAAAAATAATTATAATTTTTTTGCGTTAATTTATACTTTTGTGGCTATTAAAATTTTACTTTTGAATTACAAAAAAATATGTTTGAATGTATATTACGTAAATTTTAATCTTGAGAAATTTAATTAGTAAAAAGTGTTTTGGCTTTATTTTCTTGATAAATAAATATTTATTATTTTTTCAAGTAAGTAAAAATTATAATATACAAATTTATATTTAGTGAATATATTAAATATTATAACTTGGAGGGTGTATTAAACATTATATTAAAAATATGTTTGGATATTAATTAGTCAATCACACTAGGGGTAGTGAATGTTACATACTATAAACTAGAGGGGTACTGAGTGTTACTTGAAAAAAGTAGACGGGTGGTGAGTATTATTATGATTATCTACAGGGGGTGTCAGTGTATTTTACTCTATTAATTAGTCAACCATACTAGGGGTAATGAATGTTACATACTACAGACTAAAGGGATACTGACTGTTACTTGAAAAACTAAAAAAATAGTGAATGTTATTATGATTATCTACAAGGAATGTCAGCGTATTTTATTCTAAAATAAATAAATTAAATTATATTCTTTCAAATCTTCCATATTGAAGAACCAATATCACAAAGTTCAGTAATTTTTTAACGGCAAAAAGAACTTTTACACCACTGTGGTTGTAGTGTTTTAAGCAATTAGTCATTGTACTTTTAAAATATTCAATTATCTCACTATGCTTTTTAAAAATATACAATCAAGCTATTCTGTCCATTTTTCGTAACTGACGTTAACAAATCAGCTTGAATTTCTTACAAGTCTTTTTTGAAAAAAATAAAAAATTACGTGGCATATGCTTAATTATGTGGTTTGTCCTTATGTGGCAACAAAATAATTTTTAATGAATTTTCTTTATAATTTTTTCTTCTCAAACAAAAAAAAATAATAAAATCATTATGTGGTAAAAATAATAATTAAAATAATAATAAAATTAAAATAAATATTTTAATTCATTTTTTTATAATTTTTTCTTTTCCTTTTATCTTTTCCTTTCTTTTAATAATTATTTTTATTTTAAAAATTAATTCCAAATAATACAAATAATATATCAAAAATTTTATATCAATGAGATCTATTACAACATTATATTAATCCCTACAAAAATTAAAAATTAAAAATCATTAATTACGTGGCAAAAAATAATTAAAATAATAATAAAATTAAAATAAATATTTTAATTCATTTTTCTTTTTTGTATTCTTTTCCTTATCTCTTTTTCTTTCTTTTAATAATTATTTTTATTTTAAAAATTAATACTAATATATATTTTAATGATATAAAAAAAGGTAAAGTACATAATTAACATAAAATAGGAAATTCGATACAATTAACAAAAATTAGTTAAACAAATGACATAAAAATTAAAATTATTTATACAATCAAAACCACATTATTTTTTTATAATTTATTCTTTTCCTTTCTTTTAATGTTCTACTGTTCATCTTCTCCACAAATCTACTTTTCATCTTCTCCACAAATCTACTGTGCAGATCGCGGGAGATGAATTCGGAATCGGCGAGGGAGAGCTCGTGGATCCCACTGTCATGAAAGACTCCGAGGAAGGAGGATGAGGCGTCGACGTCCGATTGGCTTTCCGACGACTGAGGGGAAAGGGGAGAAGATAAGGAAAGAGGAAGGTGTTTGAGGGCAGGGGTTAGTGTTTGGGTGAGGTGGAAATCGACTTTCGAAGAAGCCATTTCGCCGAAATTTAGGAGTAGATGTAGATCTGGACTGGATGGAACTGAAATTGAGTGTGGTATTTGGGTGATTTTTGAGCTTCTATTTGGCGTGGGGTGGTGGTGGGTGGCGGTCAGGGTGGTGGAGACTGGTGGTGGGTGGCGTGGCGTGGTGGACACTGGTGTTTGGGTGGATTTGGGTGATTTTAGGCTTATTTAGTCATTTTGAAGGAGAAAGAAAATGGGAAAAAAAAAATTATTAAAAAATGAATTAAAATATTTATTTTAATTTTATTATTATTTTAATTATTTTTTGCCACATAATCAATGATTTTTTTTGTGTTGCCATGTCAGAAAATAATAATTTTTTGATTTTTTTTCAATGTCACGTGTGTAATTATTTGACGTCCGTCCAAGAAATTGGACGGAATGGCCTGATTGTATATTTTTAAAAAGCACAGTGTGATAATTTAATATTTTAAAAGCACAGTGGCTAATTGCTTAAAACACTATAACCACAGTGGGGTAAAAGTGCTTTTTGCCATTTTTAACGCATAACAAAATTTTCAATTTTTTGTATCCCACTCTCATACTTATATTGAAGTATCCATCGATGCGCAACTCATCACGTTTCCTTCAACGTTGTATTATTACGTTTATAATATATATAATAAAAACACATTCTTCATATTTTTAAATTAAAAATTTTATTATGGGACGGAGTGTAACACCTCGTATATAAAGACTCCAACTATTACTTTCAGCGGTCCGGATGTTAAGCTCACCTCTTATCCAGCTCACCCAAGCTCACCCCCTCTTTAGGGATGGACCCGGCGACGGTTCGGTCATACAACTGTAGTCTATACTTTTAGCGACGGACAACATATAGCGTCGCTAAAAATATAGACGACGATTGTATGACTGAACCGTAGTCGCGTCCGTCGCTAAAGAGGGGTGAGCTGAGGTGAGTTGGATAAGGGGTGAGCTTAAGATTCGGACTCTTATTTTTAGTTATGATCTTTTAAATAAGTTATATAACGTTAAGATGATACAAGAAGATAGTCTCGTTATAAATCAAAAAATAAATATAATAAATAATTATAAAATTAATATAATGAATAATTATTTTCATGAAAGTATTGACAAAAAATTACATATTAAAAATTCTAGGAAAGATAAAACTCTCTATAAAAATGACACTAGATTCTTTATCACTCACTCATTTGAAAAAAGAACAGAGAGTGATTGAAAATTTTCCCATCTACAATTCAAAAAAAAATATCAAATAAGAAGAATATATTTAACTATATAATATTAAAAGTATTCTTGAGTGAAAAATTGTTGTCTTTAAAATTAAATTAATTTTCATCACAATTTATATATATTAAGATTTTATAAATTATATAGGATAAATGAGTATAATAAGTGGAGAATTTAGGAATTAGGAGAAATGATGCAAATCCCCCAAAACCTCAACTGAGAGCAATTAAAAAGGAACTAAAAAATAATACTCCCTCCGTCCCAAGATTAAAGTATTTATTACTATTTTAGATAATCTTACGTTAAATATCTACTTACCTTAAATAATTTATATTTAATAATAATTTGGTTATAATACCCTTATGCTACGTTTGGATTGGAATAATGAATGTGGAAATGGAATGATTCATTAAAAATGTGGTTGGTAACGATTGGAATGGATTGAAGCATTCTTATTTCTACCAAATTTATAAATTTTATTATTGGGAAAGAAGAGTATGTGTTAACGCCAAGTTTCGCTGGCGCTTCCAATCACCAAATCCATGCATTGAATCCAGCACAATAACAGATCACACGCGAAGCTTGACGACTTATGCCGCCGGGGGATAGCTCTGGTGTGAGAATGAGTATATGCCGTTTACAAGGTTTAACAATGGAGGCTTTAGTGCTTAGTGCTCAACAGTATATTATATGTTAATCTAAAATTTAGCCTTGTATTTATAGCTATTCTCATGCCTTATAATCCACTTCTGAGTCTGATTAGGACTCCTAAATATGGCAGTTACCATTACTTGGGTCCAATATAATCTCCTTGAAAGGTACAAGTTGGATATAATCCAAATACTACCTTTAGAGTTACCTTTTACAGATATAATTTGGACTAGAATCCTTAACCATTTAAACCCCTTATGACTCCGGACTCCACACAAGGGCTAACCCAATGTATAGGCCCAATTCAACCAAATCCCTATGCACTGGTCTGGGCTCTGACTAAAAGGACACGGATGCCCGACCCTGAACGCCATAAACTCGAATAGGACTCCGGCCTAGATGACTTGGATCCTTGAACCTGATCACCATCAACTAGAACAGGATTTCGGCCTAGAGGACTTGGATTCCCGAACCCAAACACCTTCAACATCATGTGGGCTTCGGCCCAATGGGCTTAAAATCCCATTCTGGTGTTAGGCCTTCAGCCCACATGAAGTCAGTAAAACGCTCCCAAACATTTCCCCCCAGTCTCTTGTTATAATGTATTTATAATTAGAGACTTGAAAAGACATGAACTTGAAGAGTCACGACAGCAAATGATGAGTCTTCTGGGGAACCTAAACGATTTTTCTTCATTTTTTGAAATGCCACACATCTTCCCAAGACCGGGCTCCACCTTCTATAAATAGTTTCCCTTGGGATTCGTGCAGCCTCACTATAAAAAACCCCACCCATCCAACACTATCACTTTTCTCAGTCCTCCTCATTTCAAATTTTCCACTCAAATTCTTCCAGCGAAGGAGATTTTCGGCGAGCAACTCACCTTTCCAAATCCTTCTTATTCAAGTTTTCTCTGATTTAAACTCCTTTTTGTATGTTTTTTCTCCTAAAACTTCACATATTTACCTCATTCATCTCAAACGGCTGATTTCAGCATTGCTCCCACCACTGAGCAAATTCCACCAACTGTCCCTACCACAACCATAGCCACCGGAGATTTGATTCCAGTCGATTTACCCGCGGCCCCTACCAAAACCACTTCAGATAGTGTCGAATCCAAAATTCGAAGCATTTATGCTTCCGAAACTGACTTTTCTCACATCAACACCAAGTCCACAATCACCTCATCACAACTTTCTGACATCCGAACCTTCTTCAATATCCCAAAAGAGTACAAACTTCGGGTGCCAGAGTCCCACGAACGAATGTTCTGGCATCCCAAAGGCGATTGGGTTGTCATCCCTATCTGGGCCTTCAAGTATGGGGTTTGGTTCCCCCTTCATGAATTCATCTCTTCCTTCCTCTGTTTTGTGGGGATCAGGTTCGCACAGCTGGTGCTGAACTCGTACATCCACTTGATCAGTTTTATCGCCTTGTGCCAGGAGGCTGGCATCACTCCTGGTGTAAGACTGTTGGGTAAAATCTATATACGCACAACACGCAAGTATACGTGGTCAACAAGTAATAAAGTGATAAGTTGAGTATCGTTCCCACAGAGAATTATTTAATAAAAATCACCAAGTACTAACCCGTAACCAACTCAATCTTATTTAAACAAATGAATTTAATGTTATAAATTAAAATATTTAACTAAACTAATTCTAATTACCACTAATTAAAAATCAGATTATGGAGATTTAAGATCACAACTTCACTTATTGCTTCATTTAAGTTAACACACTTCTCATCAATTATTCTCTATCCCGAATTGTTAATCAAGAACACGAAAGTAGTATTAACCACCTCTCGATGCACTAATACCGTATGAACGTCAATCCACAATTAAGATAGAAATCCGTTAAACACCTTAATCAACTAACCCACTATATCTCTATGTGAATTACAATTGAAGAAAGTTTAAGAATAAGTTCTCTATCCGACTACATGCGATGTCAAGCATATCTCTACCTTAACACACATCAAGTTTAAGCTATTAACAAAATCCTGAACACATGCTATCATGATTAGATCTAAATCTATACTTCATCTCTCGAGTTCATATAGATTATCACGGTAATTGATGGCCAGTCAATTAAACAATTAAGTCCAAATCACAATAGACAATCCTCTAAATAGAACATAATAATTGATAGCGAAGCATATTAAAATAAACTACACAATAAGATCCATTGTAATCTCAAACAAAGAATTAGTTCATGATTATTGAATTAAAACTAAGAATCCACAATTGAATACACATTAAAAGATAAAGATAGAAGAAGATGAGAAGAAATAATCTATTGTCAGTAGATTTGACGCTCCCTCCTTGCTCCTCCTTTGAATCTTCAATGGTCTCCAAGTTGCATCAATCTCCAAATATCATAAAAACTAGTATTTTTCTCTAATTTAATCTAATCTAATTTAATAGAATACTCTCTAATCTCCTAATATTCTCTTAATCCCTCATTATCCCCTTAATCTATGTTATTTCCCTCCTTTTATAAGCCTTTGTACATGTCTTTAAGTCCTCTTGGAAGTCCTTGAATCAAACAACTCGAAACAATCCTTTTCGGACTCAAATTCGGACAAAATCTCTTCACTTCCGCGTATACCCAGCCCCGGCTGGGTATTTCCTTTGTAACTATCCAGCCCCGGCTGGATAGCAATCTGCTAAAGCTCACAGGTACCCAGCCCCGGCTGGATACTAAGCACAAAAACGCCCAGCCCCGGCTGGGTACCAATCTGCCAAAACGATTTTCTGCTGGAACCTCCTCTGCTAAAACTGCCATAACTTCTAAACCGAGAGGAGTTACGAGGCCCGCGACATATCAAATCGAAGCTATCGACGAGATCTACAACTTTCATTCTTTGAGCTTTGAGAAATAACGAACGCATGATGGTCGAAATTGGACTGGAAGTGACTGCTACGCAAAATCACCACCCAAAACGATGAAGTTCAACGTCCATCGGTAGAAATGTCATAACTCTTTCATCCGAACTCCGATTTGAATGATTCAAGATGTTCCGGAAAGCTAAGAAAGCGCTCTACAATATAGTCCAAGCTCCAAGCCAAGAACATGAATTGAACATGAAAGCATAAACGATGTTCGGCTTGCTTTTCTTTGCATTTTCCGTGCTTTTCCTTACCAATAATCGCTCACATCGCTTCCAAACGTATAACCTACAAAACGAACACAAAATGCATGAAAAGTAACTAAGACACATGAATAAAAGCAACTAATTCAAGTAAAAGATACCGGATAAGTAGGTATAAAACCTACTTATCAAATACCCCCAAACTTAAATCGTTGCTTGTCCTCAAGCAACACAACATAATGCAATGCAATGGAATGGAATGGAACTAATCTATATGTCTACGAATCCAGCAGTATTGATAAACACAAATCTATTCAACTGACCTTAGAGCAATCAAGCAAACACGATAATACTTCATATCAAAACCAATCAATAATTTCCTAGTTAATCATCAAGTCTTAAACTGTTATCACTGGTATAGTGCGTGTGTGCTCCACAACAATGTTAACTGATATAAAATCAAATTTAACATATAACAAGTCTCTTTGAAGGCATCATACAGTATAAATTTAAGAAATCCAAAAATAAGCTAGATCCAACTAAACTCAAACAATTACCAATATCAAAGGTTAACATGGTATACTTATGCTTTATTTTCATCTACGGGGGCTTTTTGCTCTTTTCCCTTTTTATTTTTTTTTCTTTCTTTTTTTTTTTTACTTTTTAACCATGACTGTGCAATGTCTCATTCCATTAGGCTAACAGTGCTACCCCTTAGCGAGCTTTCGACCAACGACTCCCAGACCATATAAGACCTTAGGGCGCTAGGTTTTAAGATACCCCTTCGGGCGTACTTGCTCAAGTAACAAAGGCCCCGAAACAAAACTAGCCACTGTATTTTTTCATTTTTTTTTCATTTTTTTTTGAAGCTTATATATCCCAATTTTTTTCTCGAACTTAAGTTTTTATCTAAATTCAGTCATCTCCGCCTATTCATGTCTTTCATTCATCCAAACTAGTATTATCCTTAAGAAGTCCATTATGTATCAATTTAAACTTAATCAGTCAACAAATTGTTTTTAACGTGCTATCCTTATTATACCAGTTTCAAACAGAAAAAGATTCAATTCCTAACAAGAAATCACATCAAAGCTCTAATAGTCAGTACGCTACTTGTCTACTCGATCCCAATCTCATCATTGGCCAAAACAAACTGTAAATATCAAACAGCTGGACTCATGCAAGATAAACATAGTAACTAACTATTATTTTTTTGAATTTTTGAATTCTTGAATTTTGATTTTTTTTTTTTAATAATGAACCTAAACTAAATTAACAACGTATGCAAAATAACATAACATACACATGAAACTAAACATGCAATAATGAACTAAACTAAACTCCCCCAAACTTAGCAATTACAATGTCCTCATTGTAAGAATATAGCGATAAATAGAAGAGAACTTCCCTGTAATCAGCTAAGCGTGAGTTAATGGTGGCGATGGCGGCGACGATCATTTTGCTATCCATTGGACCTCCAACACCTGCAATGAAGAGAGACAACATGGATTAGATTATAAGAGAGCTTAATAAGAAAATTAATTCCTATATACTAAATAAACTAGTGAAGCATATAAATATAAATATTCCTGGGTTGCCTCCCAGTCAGCGCTTGATTTATAGTCTTTCAGCCTGACTTTGTCTGGTCAATGCTATCTAATTCCTCTTCGAAAGTTGAGGAACCCTCCATCCATCGGAAATAATATAGCTTTTGGTAGGTTCCCATTTATGATAGCCATTGCATCAAAGTCACCTAGCATGCTCTGGTTTGGTACGATCTGAACCAAGAACTCCCCACAGCTAGGTGTTTTCTCCATTGTGTATGTGATCACTTTGGGGCATGGAAGCTTGTCACACACAATGTGCTCTTTGTCTATCTTCTCTTTCTCTTCCCACCATGGATTAAAAATTTTACTCACTCTTATGTCAACAAAAGTTTCGCCGACGACATGACTACCAAGCGGGCACGGTTTAGCAAATCTAACTGGACCCTTGATCTTTGGCGGAGAAGGAACTTGGGGCACTAATAACATCGGCTCATCCTCGTTGGTACTCATAGTTAGTTCTTCACCGACCTTATTTTCATTATCCCCACTTGTCTCCTCTTTTTCAACATCTCGTGTCTCATCCAGTTGTAGATTTAGCTCGGGCACTTCATCAATCTCGGAATCCTCATCATAACACCGATTGTTTTGAGGACAGTTGTTCAAGGCTTTGAGTATTTGGTCCACATGGTTCTGCAGATTTTGCATTGATATCTCTTGTTCAATCCTCCTCTCCTCATTTGATGCTATGAACTTGGAAAACAATTCCTCCAACTTTGACTTTTCTTCTTTTAATGGAGGTTGATATGAGAATTCCGGTGTGTATGTTGGATTTGGAGTAGAGTATTGGTCTTGATAGTTGTAGCTCCATGAAGAATCCGGGTGATACCCCCAAACTTGATCATAATTATCATATGAATACTGATTGAGGTCGTTACCACCATACTGTACCGGCCCAAGATTGATGGTGCATTGATTACTCGGATGATTGCCAGCACAATAGCCACAGGTAACTGCCATCCTTCGACTCTGTTGGACTGCGATAACGTTCAACTCCCTCGAAAGTTCTTCAATTTGTGCTGACATTGCGGAGAGTGTCGCGAGTCTGTCAATCTCCGCTTCCTTTGGTTGAGTCATGTTCGTGTATGGCCATTGATACGCAAAGTCATCCATGATACCTGAAAAGAGAGAAATATAGGAAGAGAATTAAAAATAAAAATAAAAATATTTAAATTAAGACTAATTTGATTGAAATTAATATTGGTAAAAAATATTAAACTAATTCCCCGGCAACGGCGCCAAAAACTTGTTGGGTAAAATCTATATACGCACAACACGCAAGTATACGTGGTCAACAAGTAATAAAGTGATAAGTTGAGTATCGTTCCCACAGAGAATTATTTAATAAAAATCACCAAGTACTAACCCGTAACCAACTCAATCTTATTTAAACAAATGAATTTAATGTTATAAATTAAAATATTTAACTAAACTAATTCTAATTACCACTAATTAAAAATCAGATTATGGAGATTTAAGATCACAACTTCACTTATTGCTTCATTTAAGTTAACACACTTCTCATCAATTATTCTCTATCCCGAATTGTTAATCAAGAACACGAAAGTAGTATTAACCACCTCTCGATGCACTAATACCGTATGAACGTCAATCCACAATTAAGATAGAAATCCGTTAAACACCTTAATCAACTAACCCACTATATCTCTATGTGAATTACAATTGAAGAAAGTTTAAGAATAAGTTCTCTATCCGACTACATGCGATGTCAAGCATATCTCTACCTTAACACACATCAAGTTTAAGCTATTAACAAAATCCTGAACACATGCTATCATGATTAGATCTAAATCTATACTTCATCTCTCGAGTTCATATAGATTATCACGGTAATTGATGGCCAGTCAATTAAACAATTAAGTCCAAATCACAATAGACAATCCTCTAAATAGAACATAATAATTGATAGCGAAGCATATTAAAATAAACTACACAATAAGATCCATTGTAATCTCAAACAAAGAATTAGTTCATGATTATTGAATTAAAACTAAGAATCCACAATTGAATACACATTAAAAGATAAAGATAGAAGAAGATGAGAAGAAATAATCTATTGTCAGTAGATTTGACGCTCCCTCCTTGCTCCTCCTTTGAATCTTCAATGGTCTCCAAGTTGCATCAATCTCCAAATATCATAAAAACTAGTATTTTTCTCTAATTTAATCTAATCTAATTTAATAGAATACTCTCTAATCTCCTAATATTCTCTTAATCCCTCATTATCCCCTTAATCTATGTTATTTCCCTCCTTTTATAAGCCTTTGTACATGTCTTTAAGTCCTCTTGGAAGTCCTTGAATCAAACAACTCGAAACAATCCTTTTCGGACTCAAATTCGGACAAAATCTCTTCACTTCCGCGTATACCCAGCCCCGGCTGGGTATTTCCTTTGTAACTATCCAGCCCCGGCTGGATAGCAATCTGCTAAAGCTCACAGGTACCCAGCCCCGGCTGGATACTAAGCACAAAAACGCCCAGCCCCGGCTGGGTACCAATCTGCCAAAACGATTTTCTGCTGGAACCTCCTCTGCTAAAACTGCCATAACTTCTAAACCGAGAGGAGTTACGAGGCCCGCGACATATCAAATCGAAGCTATCGACGAGATCTACAACTTTTATTCTTTGAGCTTTGAGAAATAACGAACGCATGATGGTCGAAATTGGACTGGAAGTGACTGCTACGCAAAATCACCACCCAAAACGATGAAGTTCAACGTCCGTCGGTAGAAATGTCATAACTCTTTCATCCGAACTCCGATTTGAATGATTCAAGATGTTCCGGAAAGCTAAGAAAGCGCTCTACAATATAGTCCAAGCTCCAAGCCAAGAACATGAATTGAACATGAAAGCAGAAACGATGTTCGGCTTGCTTTTCTTTGCATTTTCCGTGCTTTTCCTTACCAATAATCGCTCACATCGCTTCCAAACGTATAACCTACAAAACGAACACAAAATGCATGAAAAGTAACTAAGACACATGAATAAAAGCAACTAATTCAAGTAAAAGATACCGGATAAGTAGGTATAAAACCTACTTATCAAAGACCCCAGTTTTATGAAGTAAAAGTATTCAATTTTTTTATCATTACTATTCAGTAAATGGCTAAATTGATAAAAAGTTAAAGTTAAGGGTGATATATGTAAATTTTTCAAAATAAGCAAGTGGTTATAAAATATTCATTATTGTCGGGGAATATTCGTTTGGTCGTGGAATATTCTTGTTGTCGAGGAATATTCGTACGACGGCGTAATTATTTATGGGACCCATAATAGAATAATTATCGGATGAAGAAAACGATAAGTATAAGTTTTTATAAATAACAGCGTAGTTATTACTGTTAAACTGTTGGAATACCCGGAGGGTAAAGTAAAGTAATATGCGTTGTTGCATAGTAGCACACGATATTACAAAATATTTTTTGATTATTGATTCTTACGTAAGAAGGCACTACTCAATAATTGTTACAGTAATTACTGTTCAGTATTTTATTTTATTGATTCAATAATTGCTACGTTGATATTTTATATTATTGTTGTTTCAATAATTATCACTGCGCAATATTTCCATTATCAGATCAATAATTTATATTATTTGAATAATATTATTAGATAGCATTATTTACAATGTCTAAAGAAGTTCTGTATAGAAAAGGGGTTTGGTAACCTAATTGCGCGTCAGTAAGGAGAAATCCTTATCGGAAAGCCTCCTTCTCTACTGGGAACGACATGGTTGTCATTATTGTGATTTTGTAATATTATTTACTAATACTTAATTATTGATTTATATGATAAAGAAATATTTATTTTATGTGGATATAAATGAAGGAATTAATATTGAGGTATTCCATCAGTATTTTGTCAGAAGGGGGTGTTTTCTCAGTTTTTTGTCAGGATGGAGGTATTAAAAATCATCCTTATATGGATTTCAGACATTTTCGGTTTGGAATTTGGAAAAACTTTCTTCTACAAAGTTGTAGAGAATTTAATTTCTTATGGAATGGACATAAAATTCATATTTTTTTGATAAAAGGGCAATTTATTATGAATTATTAAAGTTTTGGAAATAAATGTTTTTATTAAAAATTTGGGTGGGCCCCACTTTTGGTTGGTACGGAAAATCTGAATTTTGGTGGGCCTCATTGGTGGTGGCTGAATTTTGGTCCAAGAGGGGTGCGCAGAAATTTTTTGAAAAAATATTATTTTATTAATTTAGTCTACTTTGGCGTTCTATCATTTTTCTATAAATAGGTGCGTAGTTAGAATTTAAAATCACACTAGAATCAGAAGTTTCTTTCTCTATAATATCGAGAGTATTTTTGTGAGTATTTAGATACTTTGAGAGTTGATAAGTTGTGCAAATTTCCTTCAGTATTATATCCGATATATCAGCTAGAAGTATTATTCTTTTGAGGTAAGGGATAATAAGGGATGTTATTTTCTTTGTAAATGATGTTATTTATTTCAATATCATTACACCAAAATATTGGTATGAATTTTATTATGAAATTTTTACATTTTCATGTTGGGGTTACTATTCACGTATACAATACTATTCACATATATGACACTATTTACGGATACGGTACTATTAACGAGTACTATTCACGAAGTATAATTTTTCTTGTAAAATTTCTACCTTTTCGTATCGGGGTTACTATTCACGTACACGACACTATTCACGTATACGCCACTATTCACGTATACGGTACTATTCATGTATACGACACTATTTATGTATATGGCACTATTTACGTATGCGATACTATGTACGAATACAAGTTACTATTTACGAGTTACTATTCACGGGGTACTATTCACGACAAAATTAGTTTCTTTTTTTGACCAAATTATCGTTGATTTATGAATCTTACTCTTAAAATTAAATCTATGTTTTGATCATATTATTTTTATTATCATATATAATATTTTTATAACCCTGGTGATAAAATTTCTCTTTCACTGGAGTGTAAAGATGGGTAGATTATTGGTATAATCGTGACTATGGGTTCTTTTTGGCCAGTAGTGCAAAGATGAATTGTTGACTGGTATGATCATGGCCATTAAATTTATAATTGAATATCTTTAGCTTAAGTGCAAAGGTGAATTGATTAACATGGTTATAATTATTGTTTATATAAATTCTGAAATGATTATATATTTCTTTGAGATATTAATATCTTTGGTCCGTAGTGCAAAGATGACTTGTTGATGAATATCTTCGCCCCGTTTTGCAAAGATGACTTGTTGTTGAATATCTTTGGCCCGTAGTGCAAAGATCTCCTGTTGTTGAATATCTTTGGCCTGTAGTGAAAAGATGAACTGTTGATGAATATCTTTGGTCCGTAGTGCAAAAATGAATTTATTACTATGATTATGAACATGAACTGTGATTTGGTATAACCATAATCTTTGATGTTTCAGATAAAGTCATGTGATGAAAATTATTTTCGGCCTGGATGAGAAAAGGGATTTAGAACTACAATTATGATTGTCAGTTATTCACGTGATTGTGGACATAAGCTGTTGACTGATGGTACAGGGTTAAAACTTTGTTGGTGGACTTTTAACATGGAGAAGATAATAGACTTTATGATCTATTTGACTCTTCTAATGGATTGCTCGTTCCACTGCAACTATGGTTGAAAAGTTTTATCATCTACTATATGTTCTAAATCTCTGATTCATTACTGACGAAGGCTATTGATAATTTAATTATCTTTAGTCATGATATTCTTTACTGGACTAGTTGTGCTCACCCTTTTACTTCACAATTCCTTTCAGGTAATAAGAGTGTAGGTGGGTCGAGCAAGGGTAACAGGGGAATATAATGGTGGTCTATAGATGTTGAGGTTCTCCCTAAAATAGTATAGAAATAATTTTATTGAGAATTTAAGATAAGTGTGTCGTATTTTATTCGTCATTTAACCGTTGATTTTGGTGAACCGAATAGGGTGAGGTGAACCCAACTTTGAAAGGGTGTTTTTCCACTATCATACGAGATGTCTAATGACCTACAACTTTGTGTTATAATAAGATAAGGTTGTGCACATCCACTTGCTGATTATATCTACGAGCACTACCTATATAATCTTGGAGTTTTGTTGAAATATAAATCTCAATTGGAGGTAATGAAGATAATTATATGGTAAGAGAAGACTCACCATTGGAAAGAACATGATAGTAATCTTCTCATTTTTCTTTGTGGTTTATTGGTTCAACCAAGGATAATTCTCGAGCCATATGATATCTATTATAACTTAGATGCATGACCTTCAATGTACGAATGTTTTCTTGAGCATTTTCCAAAGATTTTAATTTCTAAAACAATTATTGACTGTACCTTTATGTAAGGTACCATTGTAAGGTATCAATGTGAGGTGCTATCCAATTAATGGATGATAGTCACAGTTGGTATCCACAATATATGTGTTGTTGTATTTTGCACGATAGTTGGATTAATGAAGTTTGTAGTTATTTTCTATACTATGTATTTGGAGACTCAAAATGGGTTGTGTATACCTATTTTGGGGGCATCACACCTGGCCTAGATTTCTTCTTTGTCCCCTTCACCATTGGCTGATTAAAAGAACCTAGCCTTCAGCAACTTAACCGTGTGCTCGGTTGAGCCACCTTTATAAAGACCCCATTCTAGCAATAAAGGATGACATCCACAGTGGGTCTTTATGAGGGGGACCGACCTCAAACTCCTTCCGAACTGGGCCACCCCCGAAGATCCCATTGCAAAGGTGTCCAAGTTCCAGAAGGATTGGTCTGACACCTTCAAAAAGTTTTATAAGAAGTTACAGAAGACTGAATGGGGTTTTGAGGTTTTATCCAATGAGGGCTGGCTCTACAAACATGGCTGTAAGTTATAAAGCCCGAACCCTTTCAGGCCTTAACTTTATCTTCTATCCGCCCCCTGGTCACAGATGATTCACCCGATGAAGAGACCATCCCAATAGCAGAGCTATCAACTGGTTCTGCATCGGGTCCAACCACTCCGAACACCACCACCGCCGAACCCGCCAACAAAAACGCGCTGAAGATGAACCAGGCTGAAAAGATGGCCTTGTTAAAGAAAATGAAGAAGCCTTCCTCCAAACCCCCCCCCCCCCCCCAAGGCCTCTTCTTCAGCCCTTCCGAAGTCGACTCCTCCACCCCCTACACCAGTTACGATCATTGAAGATTTGGAGGAAACCGAAGAGGTTCCTCTAGAACCTCAATCCAATAAGCCTCGTCTAATTGAAGGTCCAGATCTGAAGATCATGGAGGCCGACCCACCTCCAACCTCAACACCCACCTCACAACCAAACATCGAGACGAGCTCCTCATAAGGGACGCCTACTACATTCTGGCTGAGGAGCCCTTCTGGAGGTTTTTCCCTTCAATCATCTTGAACACTTCAAGCTATGTGGGGACGATGAGCGGTTCAAGGGATTCTCCTCCGAAGAATATTTGGTGACCTACATCAAGGTCCAGTGTCAGGTAAACCAGATAACTTAAGATGTTTTCTTTATTGATACTTCGTTCTTCATTACTGATGTATTCTTTCACTGTATTATAGGCTAATGTTATCCTCGCCAGAGCCATTTTGCCTCTGGCCAATGCCTGTAAAAAGGAGGCTCAGATGAAGACAGATGTGGAATTGCTTGGAGCTGAAGTTCAGGGTCTTCGGTCAGATCTGAAGAACTAGAAGGATCTTCACGTCGAGACCCAAAATAAAGTGACCAGGGCCGAATGTCAGACCGATGAGCTTAAAGAACAGTATGCCTTACTTTAGCAAGAGTTCATCGGTCTGGATAATCATGCTAAGAAACTCATCCAAGAGAGGGATCATTTGTCAGAAGAAAACAAGGATCGGGAGCAGGCGCTTCATGCCCTTGAGGAGAAGTTTATGGGGATGCATGACAAGATGATGCATTTGATTCAGGAAAACAACACCTCAAGGGAAGAAAGAGATGAATTCAAGAAGCGTACGATCTAAGAGTATGAAGAATCTCCTGCCCCAACTGAGAAGATCATGTCTCATTTTACTTAAGGCTATGAAGCTTATCAGGAGAAGGCTCGGACAAAGATGAAAACTATTGGGCTTGATGTTACCGTCCTTTATTCTTCTGATAAGGAATCTGAAGCTGGAGGTGAGGATCCTCAAGAATAACTTCTTTTAGGATTTTTAGATGTAATTCTTGTACTTTTTCCTTAGTCCTTTGTTTGTAACTTTCTTGATCAGTTACGCTTGTAAGTTTTTCAATCAGTTATGTTGTTTATAACTTTCTGATCGATTTTGTTCGAAGATTTTCTGATCAAATTTGTAAAATTTTTTGGATATAAATGAAGAACAAAAAAAATTTCGAAGAGAAACTCTCATTGATTTAATTGATAAGTAAAATGATTTACATAAATAAAGGAAGGAATGAAATAACTTTTACTGATAATAGTTTCTAAGCCTTCCAGCATGCCATGTGTTCTTTACTTCCAAACCATCCATTACTCGAAGCTGGTAAGTACCTGGCTTCGGCACCTCTACTACTTCATAAGGCCCCTCCCAGTTCGGCATCAGCTTGTCAGTGTTCTGGGGGTCGATGCCTCTGATTCCTGAAGAACCAAATCCCCAACTTCGAATCTTCTTTGTTTCACCTTTTGGTTATATTGTCGGGCTGTTCATTTTGGTAAATTGCCAATCTCATCAAAGCTGAGTCCCGAACGTCTTCCAAGAAATACAAGTTTAGTCGTAGACCGTCATCATTATATAGCTCCTTGTACTGACTGAACCAAAGTGTAGGAGACCCAATCTTAACAGGTATGAGTGCATCGATCCCATATGCCAATCTGAATAGTGAATCCCCAGTTATTGTTCTCGGGGTAGTCCGGTAGGCCCACAAAATATTGAGTAATTCTTTAGGCCATCAACCCTTTAGTACATCCTACCTCCTTTTGATACCGTTAAGTAGGGTCCGATTGGTGACTTCTACTTGACCATTTGACTGAGGGTGAGCAACGAAAGTCTTTCTATGTTGAATTCCCAACTCCTTTAAAAAAGCTTTAAACTTTGATCCCACGAATTGTCTGCCATTATCTGAGACCAAAACCATCGGGATGCCGAACCGATAAACAACACTTTCTTTAAAAAATTTGAGGCATTCCTGTTCGGTGATCTTCTGTAGAGGTTTGGCCTCGACCCACTTGGTTATGTAGTCGATGGATACGATCACGAAAGTAACTTGCCCTTTGGCCTTTGGTAGAGGCCTCAAGATGTCGATTCCCCACATAGAAAATGGAATTGGGGATAAGACTGAATATAGCTCTTCGGGAGGTTGATGAGGGATGGAACTGTTTAGTTGACACTTAGCACATTTTTGGACAAAATCTTTGGTTTCCTGAAAGATGGTCGACCAATAATACCCCTATCTCAAAATTTTGTATGCCAATGAATTACCCCCATATGATCCCCACAAATCCCTCCGTGTACTTCCCGAAGTGTGTAATCTACTTCCAAAGGCATCAAACACTTGAGGAGTAGAGAGCTAAAAGACCTTCGGTACAGATCCCCATCAATAAGGATAAAGTTAGAGCTCATGTGCTTGATCTTTCTTGCATAGATACGATCTGAAGGTAGAACCCCATTAGCCAAATAAGAGATGTATGGGGTCAGCCAGCAGTCAAGTCGATCCAAAACTAAAACATCCAACTTCAGAACATTGGGTTATTCTAACACCTCTAGATACACTGAACTGTTGACAGAACTCTCTTCAGTCGTTGCCAATCGAGCCAAAGCGTCTGCTACAGTGTTGTCTAACCGATCAATCCCTTGGAAACTGTGTGTGTAAAACTCCAAATTTTACGAATAAAGATTTAATTTTCTTAAAATATTTTTTTAAAATATTATGGTGTGGATTTGAGATAATGTTATAGTTGTGAGTAGTATTTATAAATTTTACAAATCATGCAAGTTGTTATATAATATTCGATTGGTCGGAAAATATTCTTTTTGACGGGGAATATCCGGACGACGGTACAATAATTGGTGGACCCCACAACGGAATTATTGTCGGATTGAGAAAATGACAAAATATTTTTATGAAAATAACGGCGCAAGTTTTACTGTTAAAACTGTTGAAATACTCGGTAGTAAAAGTACAGTAATACGCGTGATTGCATAGTAGCACACAGTATTGATTACTGATGCTTACGTGAGAAGTCACTCAGTTTTGTTCAATTATTGCTACAGTAATTGTTGCATAGTATCTCACGTTATTTGATTCAATTATGGTCAATATTTTTAAATTATTAAATCAATAATTGAGATGACAAATTGATAATATTATTATTTGCAATATTAACTATGTCTAGAAGTTCTGCCAAGGAGAGGTTTGGTCACCTAATTGCACGCTACTAGGGAGAAATCCTTATTGAAAAGCCTCCTCTTTTCTGGGAATAACCTGGCCGATTAATATTGTGAATTATAATAATGGTGATAAGTTTGTTTTATTATTATTATAAATGTAATAAAACAAAAAACTTTTTATATAAAACAGAATACTTTTATAAAGTTATTTGTTTTATTAGACTATAAATAGAATATGTTATATTCTATTATGCATAGTATTTGCATAGTGCCTGCATAGTGTTTGCATAGTAAAATCTTTTTATATAAAACAGAATACTTTTATAAAGTTATTTGTTTTTTTAGACTATAAATAGAATATATTATATTCTATTATGTATAGTGTTTGCATAGTGCCTACATAGAGTTTGCATAATAAAATCTTTTTATATAAAACATAATACTTTTATAAAGTTATTTGTTTTATTAAACTATAAATAGAATATATTATATTCTATTATGCATAGTGTTTGTATAGTGCCTGCATAGTGTTTACATAGTAAAATCTTTTTATATAAAACAGAATACTTTTATAAGTTATTTATTTTATTAGATTTTAAATAATATATATATATATTATAAATAGAATATATTATATTTTATTGCATAGTATCTTTTCTATTTCTGCTATAAATAGGATGCTTAGTTAGAATTGAAAAACCGCACCAGAAATTCAGAGAATTCTTCTTCTATAATCTTGAGCGTATTTCTTTAGAGTTTAAGAAAGCTTTGAGCGTAGAAATAGTGCAAGTTTTCTTCAAGAATATCCTCGCTTACCAGTCGGAATACTCTTCTTTTTAAGGTAAGGAATATTATTTGTTGTACTCGTAAGGGGTATTTTTTCTTTTGTATTGATGAAGAGAGCTATTGTTATTCCATTCCTTATTATTCTGTTGGAATAACCTGTATACGCGGACTACCATATACATGATGAAATTCTTCTATTATTTTATTCTTTATTATTCTGTCGGAATATCCTGTCTGTACGTTTATGCATGACCTGGTTCCATTCTTTATTATTCTGTTGGAATAACCTGTCTGTGCGGTCTATCGCATGCATGGTGAATTCAGTTTTTATTCCATTCTTTATTATTCTGTTGGGAATAACCTGTCTGTGCGGTCTATCTCATTCATGGTGAATTCTTCTCTTATTCCATTCTTTATTATTTTGTTGGAATAACCAGTCTATGTGGATTACCGCATGCATGGTGAATGATCCTTCGTATTCATATGAATAGTATTTTCATTCAAAAGGGGTTTCTACCAAGGGCAGTTTTGTAATTTTTTTGACCCTCAAAAATTCTGGAACAATTTGAAATGATAATTTAATGAGTTTTCTAGATTGTGTCCAAAAATGGTGATTTTTGGATGTATAGATTAGGAGTTATGAATTTTATAGGAAAAGACTATTTTAAAAGTAAACCCTTATAACTCTTTATAATTAACTCCAAAATTGGTGAAATTTTTATTGGGAGTACATGTATATAACAGGGGTATATCCTGTAAATTTCAGAATTTTTGGATAAAAGTACAATTTATGATAAATGTCTAAATATTTGACAGTTTTAGCCATATGAAAAATAGTAAATGAATTTTAAAAATTCTGAGAAAAATATATGTTTAATATGGGACTATATTCTACTAAATCCCAGAAAAGAAATATTTTTGGGACTGATTTGGTATTTTTCATGAAAATGAACTTGTTACGAGTAAATGAATTAAATATATTATGTGAAGTAATAAAATTGGAAAATAGGATTTTATGGCTTATGAATCCTATATAGGGTATATGCAGATTTTTGATGAGGAATTTGATCATTGATGATGAAATCTTTTGCGTATGGCATTTTTGAATGATTAAATGCATTATTTGATAAAGTATAAACAATTGAAATAAAATATTTATAATTTTAAGAAATGATTAAAATATTGTTATAATATTAATGATATTGGATTATGAGATTATTAAGTGATTAATAACATTTGGTTATTATTGAACGCTGGATAATTTGTATTATAAATGTTTTATATTTATCATTTGATTGATTATTTATATCATTGTCATTATCCTCATGCTTATATTATGATAAAAGTCATCCGTGGCCTGTAGTGCATAGATGGACTTGGTATGATTATGACCAGGGATTATTCGGTATAATCATGACCGTAATGTTATAAATGATGTGACAAAAGTCCTCATTGGCCCGCAGTGCATTGCTAGACAGTTTTTGGTATGATTATGGCTATGGATTCTCTTTGTCCAAGGGTGCAAAGATGAATTATTTTATGGCATGATCAGGACCGTTGATGAAAATATGATTATCTTTGGCCCGTAGTGCATTGATAATTCGTGGTCGTGATATTAATGAATATCCTTCGCCTGTAGTGCAGGGATGATTCGATGATGTGGATTAATTATTGAGTTGAGTCTCAGCAATGAAATATTAATTCATGGATGTGATATTAACGAATATCCTTGATCGTAGTGCATGTGTGATTCGATGATGTGGATTATTTATTAAGATGAGTCTCAGCAATAAAATATTGATAATAAACTTTTAATTAGTAAAAGATAGTAGATATCATGCTCTACTTGACTCTTCTAAAATACAGTTGTATGTCTTTGGCTTGTAGTGCAAAGTTGAATTGTTAATGAATATCTTTGGCCGTAGTGCAAAGATGAATTTATTAGTATGATTATGAGCAGAAATTGTGATTTGGTATAACCATGATTTTTGATGTTTTAGGTGAAGATAGGTGATGAAAATTATCTTCTTCCTGGGTCCGAAGAGGAATTTAGAATTACAATTATGACTATGAGTTATTCATATGATTATGGACAGGAATTGTTGATTGATGTTACAGGGATAAAACATTATCGGTGGACTTTTAACATAGAGATGATAATAGATCTGATGGTCTATTTGACTCTTCTAATGGATTGTTCGTTCCGCTGTAACTATGGTTGAAAAGTTTTATCATATACCATATGTCCTAAATCTCTGATTTATTACTGATGAAGGCTATTGATGATGTAAATTATCCGTAGTCATGATATTCTTTACTGGGCTAGTTGAGCTCACCCTTTTTGCTTCACAATTCCTTTCAGGTAATAAGATTGTAGCTAGGTCAAGCGGGGATAACAAGGGAATAGAACGGTGATCTATAGCTGTCGAGGTTCTCCTTAAATAGTATGGAAATAATTTTATTGATAACTTTAGATAAGTGTGTCGTATTGTATACGTCATTTGATATTTAATTTTGGTGAACAGAATAGGGTGAGGTGAACCCAACTTTGGAAGAGTGTTTTGCCACTATCATATAAGATGTCTAATAACATACAACCTCGTGTTATCATAAGACATGTTTGTGCACATCCTCTTGCTGAGTATATCTACGAGCACTACCTATATGATCTTGGAGTTTATTTAAAATATAATTTTTACTTGGAGACAGTGGAGATAGTTATATGTCAAGAGAAGACTCACAATTGGAAAGCGGATGATAGTAATCTTCTCGTTTTTCTTTGGGGTCTATTGGGTCAACCAAGGATAATTCTGTGGACATATGATATCTATCATAACCTAGACGAATGGCCTCCCATGTACGAAGGTTTCCTTGAGCACTTTCCAAAGATTTTAATTTTTAAAAAACAGTTTTTGACTATACTTTTATGTAAAGTATCATTGTAAGGTTGTGGTCGAGGCACCATGAGAGTTATATACATTTGTGTTAAAACTCACTGTTAACTGTGATCGTATTTTATATGACAGTTCAACAGTTGTATAAATGAAGTTTGTATTTGATTTTTATAGTGTGATATATGGCGACTCAGAATGGGACGTGTGGACCTATTTTGGGGGCGTCACGAATGGTATCAAAGCTTAGGGATATGGTTGCTGGCGGAGATATGAGTTTAGAACTAGGAGGGGAGAGACGAGTAATATACTTCGCTAGTGTGTGACTTACCTACGCCAAAATTTTTACTTAATAAGTTGACAATTTGTGATATGTCAATTAAACTTTGTTTTAAAGATGATATATTCTAGAATGATATCAGAAATACATGAGATGAGCAATGAAAAAATCATGATACAGAGGATATAACCGGAAAGGTACAATCCAAAAAAGAAAGCAATGTATTCTCATCTCTTCAAATATCAGGTATATAGGTAAATTTCTAGGGCGAAATTTCACAAGGAGGGGAGATTGTAAAACCCCAAATTTTACAAATAAAGATTTAATTTTCTCGAAATATTTTTTTAAAATATTATGGTGTGGATTTGAGATAATGTTATAGTTGTGGATAGTATTTATAAATTTTGCAAAGTATGCAAGTTGTTATATAATATTCGATTGGTCGAGAAATATTCTTTTTGTCAGGGAATATCCGTACGACGGTACAATCATTGGTCGACCCCACAATGGAATTATTGTCAGATTGAGAAAACGACAAAATATTTTTATGAAAATAACGACAGAAGTTTTACCGTTAAAATTGTTGAACTACTCGGTAGTAAAAGTACAGTAATACGCGTGGTTGCATAGTAGCACACGGTATTGATTATTGATGCTTACGTGAGAAGTCACTCAGTTTTGTTCAATTATTGCTATAGTAATTGTTGCATAGTATCTCACGTTATTTGATTCAATTATTTTCGATATTTTTATATTATTAAATCAATAGTTGAGGTGATAATTTATTAATATTATTATTTGCAATATTAACGATGTCTAGAAGTTCTGTCAAGGAGAGGTTTGGTAACCTAATTGCGCGCCAATAGGAAAAATCCTTATTGAAAAGCCCCCTCTTTCTTGGGAACAACCTGATCGATTAATATTGTGAATTATAATAATGGTGATAAGTTTGTTTTATTATTATTATAAATATAATAAAACAGAAACTTTTTATATAAAACAAAATACTTTTATAAAGTTATTTGTTTTATTAGACTATAAATAAAATATATTATATTCTATTATGCATAGTGTTTGTATAGTGCCTGCATAGTGTTTGTATAGTAAAATCTTTTTATATAAAACAGAATACTTTTATAAAGTTATTTGTTTTATTAGAGTATAAATAGGATATATTATATTCTATTATGCATAGTGTTTGTATAGTGCCTACATAGTGTTTGCATAGTAATTTTTTTATATAAAACAGAATACTTTTATAAAGTTATTGTTTTATTAGACTATAAATAGAATATATTATATTCTATTATGCATAGTGTTTGTATAGTGCCTGCATAGTGTTTGCATAGTAAAATCTTTTTATATAAAACATAATACTTTTATAAAGTTATTTGTTTTATCAGATTTTAAATAATATATATATATATATATATATATATATATATTATAAATAGAATATATTATATTTTATTGCATAGTATCCTTTCTATTTCTCCTATAAATAGGATGCTTAGTTAGAATTGAAACACCACAACAGAAATTCAGAGAATTCTTCTTCTATAATCTTGAGCGTATTTCTTTAGAGTTTAAGAAAGCTTTGAGCATAGAAATAGTGCAAGTTTTCTTCAAGAATATCCTCGCCCTACCAGTCGGAATACTCTTTTTTTTAAGGTAAGTGATATTATTTGTTGTACTCGTAAGGGGTATTATTTCTTTTGTATTCATGAAGAGAGCTATTGTTATTCCATTCCTTATTATTCCATTGGAATAACCTGTATACGCGGACTACCGTATACATGGTGAAATTCTTTCTGTTAGTCTATTCTTTATTATTATGTCGGAATATCATGTCTGTGCGTTTACGCATGACCTGGTTCCATTCTTTATTATTCTGTTAGAATAACCTGTCTGTGCGGTCTATCGCATACATGGTAAATTCCGTTGTTATTTCATTCTTTATTATTCTATTGGGAATAACCTGTCTATTTGGATTACCGCATGCATGGTGAATGATCATTCGTATTCATATGAATAGTATTTTCATTCAAAAGGGGTTTCTGCCAGGGGCAGTTTCATAATTTTTTTGGCCCTCAAAATTTCTGGAAAAATTTGAAATGATAATTTGATGAGTTTTCTAGATTGTGTCCAAAAATGGCAATTTTTGGATGTATAGATTAGGAGTTATGAATTTTATAGGAAAAGACTATTTTGAAAGTAAACCCTTATAACTCCTTGTGGTTAACTCTAAATTGGTGAAATTTTTATTTGGAGTAAATATATATAACAGGAGTATATCCTGTAAATTTCAGAATTTTTGTACAAAAGTACAATTTATGATAAATGTTTGAATATTCGGCAGTTTTAGCCATATAAAAAATAGTAACTGAATTTTAAAAATTCTGAAAAAAATATATTTTCAATATGGGACTAAATTCTGCTAAATCCCAGAAAAGAAATATTTTTGGGATTGATTTGGTATTTTTCATGAAAATGAACTAGTTATGAGTAAATGAATTAAATATGTTATGTGAAGTAATAAAATTGGAAAATAGGATTTTATGGCTTAGGAATCCTATATAGGGTATATGCAGATTTTTGATGAGGGATTTGATCATTGATGATGAAATCTAACGAGTATGGCATTTTTGAATGATTAAATGCATTATTTGATAAAGTGTAAACAATTGAAATAAATTATTTATAAGTTTAAGAAATGATTAAAATATTATTATAATATTAATGATATTAGATTATGAGATTATTAAGTGATTAATAATATTTGGTTATTATTGAACACTGGATAAATTGTATTATAAATGTTTAATATTTATCATTTGGTTGATTCTTTATATCATTGTCATTATCCTTATGCTTATATTATGATGAAAGTCTTTTGTGGCCTGTAGTGCATAGATGGACTTGGTATGATTATGACCAGGGATTATTCGGTATAATCATGACCGTAATGTTACAAATGATGTGGTAAAAGTCCTCATTGGCCCGTAGTGCATTGCTGGACAGTTTTTGGTATGATTATGGCTATGGATTCTCTTTATCCAATAGTGCAAAGATGAATTGTTTTATGGCATGATCAGGACCGTCGATGAAAACACGATTATCTTTGGCCCGTAGTGCATAGATAATTCGTGGTCGTGATATTAACGAATATCCTTGGCCTGTAGTGCAGGGATGATTCGATGATGTGGATTAATTATTGAGCCGAGTCTGAGAAATGAAATATTAATTCATGGATGTGATATTAATGAATATCCTTGACCGTAGTGCAGGGGTGATTCGATGATGTGGATTATTTATTAAGCTGAGTCTCAGCGATAAAATATTGATAATAAACTTTTAATTCATAAAAGATAGTAGATATCATGCTCTACTTGACTCTTCTAAAATACAGTTGTATGTCTTTGGCCTGTAGTGCAAAGATGAATTGTTAATGAATATCTTTGGCCGTAGTGCAAAGATGAATTATTAGTATGATTATGAATAGAAATTGTGATTTGGTATAACTATAATTTTTGATGTTTCAGGTGAAGATAGGTGATGAAAATTATCTTCGTCCTGGGTGCGAAGAGGAATTTAGAATCACAATTATGATTATGAGTTATTCATATGACTGTGGACAAGAATTGTTGATTGATGTTACAAGGATAAAACATTATCAGTGGACTTTTAACATAGAGAAGATAATAGATCTGATGGTCTATTTGACTCTTCTAATGGATTATTCGTTCCGCTGCAACTATGGTTGAAAAGTTTTATCATCTACCATATGTTCTAAATCTCTGATTTATTACTGATGAAGGTTATTGATGATGTAAATATCTGTAGTCATGATATTCTTTACTGGCCTAGTTGAGCTCA
This sequence comes from Panax japonicus, assembly GCA_020205505.1. NCBI lineage: Eukaryota > Viridiplantae > Streptophyta > Magnoliopsida > Apiales > Araliaceae > Panax > Panax japonicus. Next base: position 41,493,001 of record CM035095.1, on the reverse strand, counting down.
CCCTTTTTGCTTAACAGTTCCTTTCAGGTTATAAGGGTGTAGCTGGGTCGAGCGGGGATAACAAGAGAATAGAATGGTGGTCTATAGTTGTAGAGGTTCTCCCTAATAGTATGGAAATAATTTTATTGATAACTTTATATAAGTGTGTCGTATTGTATACGTCATTTGATATTTAATTTTGGTGAACCGAATAGGGTGAGGTGAACCAAACTTTGGAAGGGTGTTTTGCCACTATCATACAAGATGTCTGATGACATACAACCTTGTGGTATCATAAGACAGGGTTATACACATCCTCTTGCTAAGTATATCTACGAGAACTACCTATATGATCTTGGAGTTTATTTGAAATATAATTTTCACTTGGAGACAGTGGGGATAGTTATATGTCAAGAGAAGACTCACCATTGGAAAGAAGATGATATTAATCTTCTCATTTTTTCTTTGGGGTCTATTGAGTCAACCAAGGATAATTCTGTGGACATATGATATCTATCATAACCTAGACGCATGACCTCTCATGTACGAAGGTTTTCTTGAGCACTTCCCAAAGATTTAATTTCTAAAACAGTTTTTGACTATACTTTATGTAAAGTATTATTGTAAGGTTGTGGTCGAGGCACCATGAGAGTTACATATATTTGTATTAAAACTCACAGTTAACTGTGGTCGTATTCTATATGACAGTTCAACAGTTGTATAAATGAAGTTTGTATTTGATTTTTATAGTGTGATATCTGGTGTTGCCTAATTTTTTAATAGCACTTTACCACGCAAGTATACGCGTTCAATTGTAATATTCAGCAAGCAAGGATATCGTTCCCACGAGGAAAATAGACTAATATTTATCAATTACTAACTCTAATGCAATTAATCCTATTTTAAACTAAGAAAATTTTGTTTGTGATTTAAAAATAAACTTAACAAAACTAATAATTAAAATAAGAATTTCACAAGAATAATTGCAGATTTAACAGGTTAAGATTACAACTTCCCTTGGTATTCATTCAAACTAAGCTTACTTCCCATTTAAATAAATCAAGTAATATGAATTGTTATCCAGAATGCTTTATCAATATTCACGCACTTCGTTCCAAAGACACGTGAACAAATCCTCCTAATCCAATCTTTAGATGCGAAATTACAAGGAACACCCTAGTTAATCAACTCACTATATTCCTATGTGAATCAAATTAATTAGGGTTACGCACAAATTCTTTCAATGGATACAAAAGACACATCGGTATATTTCCTATCCTACATGCTAATCATAGTGTAAACCCTATCAGATTATATTAAACAGATGAGGGTATCATATCCAGATCTCAACTCTATACTCCATCTTCCAATTCATATAGATTATCACAGTAATTGGTGGCCAACCAATAATCGAATAAGCATAAGATAAATAAACAATTCAATAAAAACTAACTTTCATTCAATGGGAAGCTTGCAATTTAAACTACATACCAATTTCCGTTGCAATCTTAATTAAAATTTAGTTCATGATAATAATAAGAAAACATAATCCAGATAAATATCCAAACATCCCAGATAGTTACAAAAGATAAAACTGAGAAGAGAAGAAGAAACTCTGAATTGCTCCAATACTCTCTCTTAGATCTTTAGCCTTTGCAATTCTCCTTCGTGTTTTTCTTCTTGTTCCTCTCTGCAAATCTCTTGAAAGATTGATTGATTCCTTGCAAAATTCGTTCTACTTGGTTTTCTAG